>CM035407.1:38362866-38465366 GCA_020310875.1 Ceratopteris richardii
ATTGGATCCAAGTATAATAATTTATAGTGCTCATAGTTAACAAGGTGGCTCCAATGTGCTCACGGAAGGAACCTACTATTGATTCTTATTGAAGCGGAATACAAACATTTTCACTATAGTGATCTATGAGTTAATGTGATATAGAGAACTCATACAGAATTTGAAGTGATAGGAGGAGTTTCCAACTCTTTATGACAATATTAGTACATCTATCTTCTAAGTATATTTTTCATGCTTGGAAAGGTTGATTGAAATTACTTTTTTATTAGGAAAATTCTAATAAAAAATCAAGGATCTATGCTAAATTGGAAACAAGGGAAATGTAGCTCATATGCTCACCAAATATCTTGATAATTTGAATCTTATAGGTTGAAGAGTATAAATTTTCGTCAAATACATACGACTCAAAGTTAGTTAAGGGAGAGTTTCGAAGCTACAAAACTTGTTTTGGAAAGCTATTAAAAATGAACCATGTCCTTGAACTCACAAGGATAAAAAAGAATCAAGAGACAAAGTGGTACCAAGTCCCTTAATCAAATTTTATTCATCTCACAAGGATAAAAAAGAATGAAGAGACAAAGTGGTACCAAGTCCCTTAATCAAATTTTATTCATCTGTACGTAATTTTGTAGATTTTTAAATTACACAAGAGGTGATCCTAGACCATAAAATATGTTGATCATTAAAATTAAGCATAATATGATTTCAATTCTTATAAATACCTAATAGGAGATTGATTATAATCATAATTCTACTTAGTTCCATTATCCTCTCTTAAATATCATCATCTTCCTATTACATTATTTTTGGAGTGATCTATTTATTTTACTTATTTATTTAAATCAAACTATGTCATATAAAAGGTCTTTAAACCTAATTAGTGCCAACATATTTATTGGCTTTGTCTTTTGTTATTATGAGTAAGTATCCTTTTATTTTATGCTATTCTCTACATACAATCCTTTTATTTTATGCTATTCTCTACATACAATAAAACTAGGGAGTGAAGATGTAAGGGTGCATTGCGTTTTTCTAAACTTTAGGAGATGAAATCATCTCCAAAACCAAGTTTTTCATAATTATCATTTATACATGTTAGTTCTACATGTCATAATTATCATTTATATGTGCTAGTTCCACTACAATAAATATCTGGAACACAAAATCTCTTAACATCATATGCATCGCTTAATCATAAAGTATTTGTTGCTATCTTACTACTATCATGCTCTTCTATTTGAACTGGCAGCCTTTATAAGGTAGATCCTATCACAAAAGTAAAAAATTTTAATATCTTCATCTAAACTTCAATATATAACGAGGCAAATGTTTCTGGAACTTTAGCTGAAATTTGTTTGTCACCATATCCATCGTTCTTCTTTCCTAAGCTTTATGTTTTACTAACATGTAGCCGTTATCCTCTTTTGTCTGATCTTTATTTTTTTCTATTTGCTTGTGTCCCCATACGTCTCCACATTACGAACATTTTTCTGTAAATGAACTTTATTGTCTCCCTTATTTATTCAGGACTTCCCCTTTCTCCTTGAACGTGCAATCCTTAAAAATGCTTTGAGTCCTATGTTGCTGCTCCCTACTAACAAGAATCTTCCCAAAGGACTGCATGCACTAAAAACTAAAATCCCCTAGACCCGAAGGCTCATTTAAAACGAGCTGAAGAGAAAAGCCGCCTGTCACATGCGTCTACTCATCTAGCAGCTTGCTGGTTGGAAAACACCCCTTTAGCTGAGAGAGTTAGGCCATGGGACTGGAAAGAAATCATTTTGTTTCTAAAGAAATTTAAAGAACGTATGCACAAATCGAAGGTACTGCAATGTGAAACTGAAGTGCTTCATAAGATAGGAAACCTCTATCCCCCTGACGATGAACAACGATTAAGCAAAAACAAATAGGAGTAAAAATACATATCAGATGTGAAAAAAAGCTCTAAATTCAAAGAGCTCCTGAGAGAAGAGTCTGAGCACGTGATTCGATATGGCATTTCTTGTCATAATTGTAGGCATCTGAATATGCGCATGCAACAGCCGAAGATCCTCAACCATAACAATGGAAGGAAATCAGAGAGAAAATGCATATAACCAGCCGTAATCCCATTGTTCTGGTCTATGTGGTATAACACTTTGACGAAATGCACAAATCCATCGAACGAGAATAATCCGAACATTACAGACGATTGAAGACAAATACTAAAGTAGAAGGGACGATGTAAATACGAACAACTTTTGCGTTGAGATCTGTTCAAAGACTGAAAACCAGACCTCATGTTATGAACTGCTCAAAACGACTAAGAACGAAATCTTCCTGCTTTTCAGCGCCAAGAAGAGAGACAAAATCCGCATGATCAAAAACATTTACAAACGCTCTGAACTCTGAACTGCTGAAGTTCTTTATACAGATGAATATTGATAAGCAGACGACGAAAGATGCTCTCTCCTTCAGCATCTTAATGCTGTAGCTACTGATGTAAGTACGGCCATAGATTCAAAACCACTCCGGAACTGATCGTGAGACTTTCAAAGCCAGGAGCGGATTCTTCAACGCAAATTCTTCATATTCATCGAAAAATATGATCGATTTCCAATTTTTCAGGATTAAGTTCAATGCTGCACTTTCCAACACTGCAGGAGAGCTCAACCTGGCTGATAACTCTAAGATTCCTAGTACGTTTTCCGTATTCAACGTCTCAACGAGGTAGGCTTCACATACTTCCATCAATTGTGGTACATCATATTTGTCAGCAGCCACCATAAGGGATTTTGAATGGTCTTTCAATGCCTCGGGTGTTAACCGCCCACTGTAAATGAATTCGACGAGGCGCTTCAATTCATTATGGACTATATCTGGGACCCGTATTCTCAAGCATGTCTGAGATAAGACCTTGTTCTCCAACATTGACCTGAAAACTTTTGACCCGAAAGTCTGCAGAAGGGATGACCAATGTGAAATTATAGTAATTGAAGCTGGGGATCACTTATGTGAAATCATAAGTTTTGAAGCTGAATAACATACAATATCGTTCCAATAAAATTCTTTCCAAAGGCATAATATACAAACATTCAAAAACTGTGCATCCCTACGTCAAATTCCATCACGACATAAGCTACCACAATCTCATCAGCATCTAGAGAAAACACTCTTTACACAGTATTCGACTTAACTTTAAGACAAAAAAATGTAGATACCTCTATCCCTTCTATCTCTACAGAGCGAAACTCAGCCCCGCTCACTTGAAATGTGCTTTATCCAGATGGAGAATGCCTTACAAGGAGAGAATGTTAAAGACCTAAATATGGTACTCACCAGGGCAGCTTTATGAGCTCCTACAGATAGACCGTCATCAGTAACAAGCTCTATATCTTCATGAACTTCTTCTAGAAGCGCCTTCAATAATTTCTTCAAATAGCTTGAGCGTTTAACCAGGTCCTCAAAACGTCTCGTTTTCGACGCTACCGCGACCAGACCCTGCATGCAAACAGCAGTTCATACACGAAATGAACGGATTTCAATCTCGATCAGCTAAAACATTGAGACACGTAAAAGGCCAAAAGTAAGCCTGCTCAACACATTGGCATAAAGCATCCAGTCACGGATAAGGAAAAAAGACGCATTGGTTCTTTCATTCCCGTTCATCCACAGTTCTCTGCCCTCTTCATCTGACGACCTCTCCGTATGTGTGACTAGCTATTTATGCAGAGAGACCATAGGAAGAAACATAATCCACAAAAAGAGAAGAACTATGCAAGCCATGAATCTCGTTCAAATTAAAGTCTACGATATCGAGAAAGACGAAGAATCTTCTTTACTGTTATCTCAAGATCGCAAGTGGATAGTCACAAATCTTAATTTTTCTTCTTTAGCTGAGGCGTAGGAAATTGTACCTGTCTATGTCCAGATGTTTCCATGCCTGCATCGTGATTAGATTCTTCCTGCGCACCCAGCTGTTCGATAAGCTTTATGATGTCTGTCGCTCCTTCACGGCAGGTTTTGCAAATAGAAAGTTCGGGAAAGTGTCCACAAAATATACACCGCCTCCTCGAAGTATGGACCATGGTACAGAATTATACTTGGAGCAGGAGTTCAAAGGAAAGCAAAAATGGCCTTCATTTGGCATCCGAGCTTCATTTGAAGCCAGAAGATTTGGTGAGACATCATTAAGGGGGCATAGAATTAAGATGGGACATCATTAAGAAGGCAGAACATCATAGGACGCTTGTCGCGCAGGAATCAGGGCCTAAATATGACGGGCAAAATGCCTAAAACAAGTGATTTTAGAAAGTATTTGTCAAACGACAAACTATTATAGAAACAGTAAGATTGGAAATCATTAACATGAGAAATTGTTCAAACGACAAAATATAGAATACAATTTTTGTGTCAGGCGACAAGGAGTAGTTTATTTCATCTTTCGTTTGACAGGTTACACTTTCTAGAGAAATAGCTCAGGAAATATGTAGCATGGTCCTTAGATTTACCCAACTTTAGAAGAGTCTATTAGCTACCCAACTTTAGAAGAATCTATTAGCTATACAACAACAGTAAAATCATAGCAAACGGATTCCCACAATAGGAGAACCACTAGATAGAACTCAGAGAAATAGAAACTACTAACCACACACCTAGGCAGTGAGATATCCTTACCCAAACTTGGGATGGAAGCGAGTAATGGGCTTTCTTGCTAGACTTCCAACACTCTAAAGGATGAGAGCCCCATGATCTACCGACTGTACTAAGCTATTTTCTAATTAATGGAAATTTATAATCATTTTTCTCGTAGTTCTTTTCAGAAGGACACTTTGTACCCCCAAAGTTGGACGATCACAATCTTATCAACCTTGTGTTCATACCTGCTTGAGATCTTAGGATTTTTGGACTTTTTCTTTTTCACCATCTTCAACAATCCTAGGCTTATGATCTACCGACTGTACTAAGCTATTTTCTAATTAATGGAATTTTATAATCATTTTTCTCGTAGTTCTTTTCAAAAGGAGACTTTGTACCCCCAAAGTTGGACGATCACAATCTTATCAACCTTGTGTTCATACCTGCTTGAGATCTTAGGATTTTTGGACTTTTCTTTTTCACCATCTTCAACAATCCTAGGCTTTCGTAAGATAAACGGTGCTTTATCTTCAATGAGCATGGAGATGGGTCTTGAATTTATGTCCTTGCAATTCCAACCTCGATCTTGATGGAGACCTCTTTATCTTCAAATGTTTGATCTATACTGATTTAAGAACACGTATATATCAATCATAGATCCAACTTTACACAAATGTTCCCATGATTTGCAAAATCATTCACAAACGCTTATCTGTGTGAAGTCTCGTTTTCTTCAAGGAGTCTCCTTCAAAGATTAACTTCATTACCTGCACATATCTTCAAATTTCTTCAATCGAATGATGTACATACCTCCATGCTACCTTTGCGCGATCATATCATCCATTATATCTTCAAAAGAGTCATTAAAACTCTAATTTGATCATTGAGATCAAAGTTATGTCAGAAACTGTCTTTCTGAACAAGCGACTTTGACATAGTCAACTTCTAAAGTTGATTTCTCACAGCACAAATCCCATTTTGCTAAACGCTTTTAGCCATAGCTTCCTTACCTTCTAACTTAGATTTTGAATGCTCATTCATCAAAAACTTTACACCGTGCACTGAGATCCACGCAAAACTTTGACACAAAAGAATGTGCAACTCAGAGAGTTCTATCTGCAGACTTTACATATACATGTTCCTATTGATCATACACACAACCTGAAAAGAATTAGACCTTGAAACTTTTAGCATAGATTGATTAGCTTCTAAATTAGATGTGTACAAAAGATTTCTTGATCCACTTGATCAGGCTGAGAGAAATCAGAGAAAGACTCGACGCTAACTCAGGAAGATGACTCTCTACACATCTATCACATGAACTCTTGGCTTCTAATGAATCTCTCTACTATTTCTTTACATTATTGACTTATATGCATATGATTATACACTCAGCCTGCTCTATTACATTACTTCTTATCATTCTAATGATCATCTATACTCACTATACAAGAATTTTCATCTGTAATGTACATATGTATACAGACTACATTTCTAAGATCTCTTCACTTTCTTCAATGACTTCTTTGACTTCAGTTTGATTTCTGACTTGCTTCAAGTTCTTCATAATCATCAATTGGGGATTGCTTTGTTCCAACAGCTCCCCCTCAATCACCAATTGTGATTATGCCATTCTTCTTTATTCCTGCCATCTCTTTGAACTTCTGTAACTTAGGTCCATCTAAGCTCTTTGTCAACATATCTGCAACTTGCTCTTCTTTTGGTGTATACAAGACTTAAATCTCTTTGTCAATTACCTTTTCTCTCAAGAAATGATACTAAATCTCTATGTGTTTAGTCCTGGCATGAAAAGAAGGATTAGCTACCAAATATAATGAACTCATGTTCTCTCCAAAAATAATTGGAGTACTTTGATCAGTTCCAAAACTTTTCAATAAGGTCTTCAACCATATCACTTCTTTTGCAACCTCTACCATTCCTTTATACTCAGCTTCTGTGGATGACAAAACAACTGTATGTTGCTTCTTTGAGCACCAAGTTTAACTTATCTCCAATGTAATAGAGATAACCATGAGTAGACCTTCTATCATCTGAATTACGTGCCCAATCTACATCACTAAACACTTTGATTCTTGTGTCATAAGTAAAACCATAATACAAACCTTCACTCAGGGTTCCCTTGATATATCTAAGTACCCTTTGAGCTACAATCCAATGAGTTTTCTTTGGACAATGCATAAATTGTGATAAGTGTTGGTGCAGGGCAATCAACAATTGAAGGTTTGGATGAAGAATTGAAGTCAAGGACTGAAGAAAAGACCAATTCATGAAGCATGAAGGAAGTGCATATCCAGGAGATAAAGATGTTTATGCATATGTACCTTATTTTAGAGTCAGATCATTACATACTTTTGTATGGTCATGAGTTTGTAGAAATTTGCCTATATATACAAAGAAAATGTCGGGGCAAAGTAGAGAGATTATGTGAGAACAAGAATTGAGAAGAATTAGATGTCATTAGACTTTTAGAAGTGAGTAGAATCTCTCTCATTGTTCAGATGTAAGAATTTCTCAGAAATGAAAAATGTTGCACCCGATCTTTCTGTGTATTCTCCTTCTGTGCTTGATCATTTCAAAAATCCTTTTGTAGATGTCTAAATCCATAGTTAATAACTCTATGGTTAAAGTTTGAGAGCCTAATTATAAACAAGCTGTGAGAATTATGAGTAGGAACATTCATATGTGAAGAAGTTTTCACTGGTTCCTGAAACAGGTGCAAAACTCGATGCTAATGTTTTGGTTAGTTCTCCTTCCACAGTGTAATATTTTGAGCAAGTAAGCACTCAATCTTTAAGTTAGAAGGTAAGCCACCTGTGGCTGATAGCATTTACATAAACAGGTTCTAGATTGAGAGAACTAAGTGTTAAAAGTTATAGGTGTCTAAATCGACTTCTCAAAAGAACAGTTTTCGACATAGGTGACTTATTAAGTTCATTTCTCAAGATCTAGTGAATCTTTTGAAGTGGTTTAACTTGGAGGAGGTGTGCAAACTATAGGCAACACCTTTGTGCAAAGTTTTATCAAAAACTTTACACATTTGATAAATCAATGGGAGAGTTATGTGCGGTAGATTTTATGTGTAATCACCTTCTTCACAGTTTGATCAAAATGTTGACAATTGATCATTGATCCTTTAAATTGGTGAATGATTTGAGTTACTCTTGATATAGAGGTGCTCTAACTTCAAGAGTAGCTTGTTCTTTTGGAGATTAACACTCTCCATCAGTGGTATCAGAGCAAGAAGTATCAGAATTGAAGAAAGGAGGATTCCGACTGCTGCAGACATAAAGAATTCAACAATTAAAGCTTTAGAAGGTGAAAGCTTAAGAGCAAAGCTTGAGGAGGAGGCCATACGACATCAAGGAAGACAAAAGGAGTATCATTCGAAGTAAAGGTACATATATTACACATAAAGTTTGAAGAATTCAATACACAGGTGAAGAAAATATGGGAGATTCTCTTCAAATAGAGAAGTTGGATAGAGAGAACTATCCAGCATGGTCAATGAGGATGGAAGCTCATCTTATGATCAAAGACTTGGTAAGTTACATCACAGGTGAAGAAGAAAAGCCTCAGTTCAGAGATCCTAGTGTTCCAACTAGGGAGGAATTATCAGATTTGAAGAATTGGATGAAGAAAGATGCTCAAGCTAGGAGCATTATCTATATGGCAGTCAATGACTACTTACTACCTCACATTAGAGGTCTTGAAAGTGCAAGTGATATATGGAATGCTTTTGGAGGAGCATTTCCAAAACACCACAAAGTCTAGGAAGGCATCCTTATGGGCAGAATTTACCACATTCAACAAGAAGGCCTCTCAATCCATCTCAGATTATGTAACCGGAATGAAAGACATTGCAGATGCATTAGGAGCAGTTGATGAAGACATTGAGGAGGATAAATTGGTAACGGAAATCCTCACAGGTCTGAGAGGTGATGACAAATGGAAGCCATTCATTTTGTCTACTGAATTATCACTTGATCATTTTACTCCTGACTTAAATCAGTTGCTAGGACATATGCCAACCTTTGAGCAAGATGTCAAAGGTGAAAGTGATAAGAGTACAGGTCATGCAATGTATTCAAAGGATAAGAAGAAGAATAACAAAGGAAAGCAACAAGCAAATGAGGATGAAGGTACAACTAGCCAAGCTAACTTCCTAAGAGGAAGAGGAGGTGGCAAAGCTAGAGGAAGAGGCAGGAGTAATAAAGATGGAGTCAAGGCTTGCTGGATTTGTGGTAAGACAAATCACTTAGCTAATGATTGTTGGCATAATACTCAGAATAATGGTGGATATAATCAGAATTTTAATTCAAGAGGAAGAGGTGGCAGAAATCAAAGAGGTAATTTCAGAGGTAGAGGTAGTAGGGGTTACTTTGGAAGAAATGCAGGTAGAGGATTTCAAAGTCAACAATACAACAATACCTACTACAATTATGCTTCAGATCAGAAGGAGGATTCAACATTGATAATGAATGCAACTTGTGAAAGGCAAAGTGAACACCAAAGAGTCTTTTACATTGACTCAGGGTGTAGCAATCACGTGAGTGGAAACATAGCATTGATGACTGATTTGGAAAATAAGGTAACTAATCATGTAGTTCAAACAGGTGACAATACAAAGCACAATGTGAAGTCAATTGGATCAGTGAAGGCCAAGGATGGTAGCACTCTCTTGAGTAAGGTCTTGTATGTTCCTACAATTCCTAAGAATTTGATAAGTGTAGGACAAATTGTTGAAAAAGGTTATGAAGTTAGGTTCACTAATGAAGGAGTGTTTGTGGAAGACCCTAGCAATGGGTATAAACAAATTGTTTCAGGGAAGAAAGAAGGAAGATTGTTCACATTGAAGATCCAAGGTAATGTTGGTCATGCCTTGTTCACTTATGGAGGACATAAGATCTATGAGTTAGATCTTTGGCACAAGAGGCTTGGACATTTCAATGAAAGAGGTATCAAAGATATGATTAACAATGGTTCGGTGCTTGGATTGCCTAATGTTGCAGGTCAACATATGACATACATGTGAGGCATCTCAATTAGGTAAGGCTCATAAGCAATCTTATTCCAAGCATGGTTTTATGTATTCAGAGAAGCTTGAGTTGGTACACATAGATGTGTGGGGACCATCAAAGGATTTCAGTATCAATGGTTCAAGGTATTATGTGATTATGTTGATGATGCTACCAGATGGATCACTATCTATGTGATCAAAGATAAGTCAGAGGTATTCAATACATTCAAACATTATCATATGTATGCAGAGAGAATTACAGGTCATAAGTTGAAGAGACTAAGGTCAGATGGAGGGGGAGAGTATCTCTCTAATGAGTTCAGTGATTACTTGTGGAATGCAGGTATAAAAAGGGAAATTACTTGCAGGTACTCTCCTCAACAAAATGGTGTAGCAGAGAGAAGAAATAGAACTCTTGTTGAGTTTGCAAGATCCATGATGAAGGAGAAAAATTGTCCAAATTACTTGTGGGCTGAGGTTGTAAACACAGCTACTTATTTGGTTAATAGGTTACCATGTAAAGCTTTGCAGGGTATGACACCATATGAGGCATGGTGGGGTAAGCGACGTACTCTAGACCATTGCAAAGTATTTGGGTGTTTGGCATATGCATATGTGCAATCCCAATTAAGGCACAAATTGGAACCTAAAGCTGAAAAATATGTATTCATTGGTTATGATGATAAGCAGATGGGATATAGGTTGTGGAGTCCATCCACAAAACAATTTCTTGTATCAAAGGATGTTACATTTGATGAGCAAGGTACTTGGTATGTAGGTACAATCAATATTAATGCAGGTGATGAAGAAGTTGTGAGTCAAAAGAAAGGTATATCAAAGGTTCAGATATTTGATGAAGAGGAGAACAATGAAGTGCAGGTTGAAGTTGAAGAAATGCCAAGATTTGATCCTGAAGGTGATGAACCAGAAACCTCAAGGAATGGAGAACTCATAAGGTCATCAAGACACAAGTGGCAACCTACAAGGTATAGCTATGACACTTCTTTTTTGGCTACCAAAGATTATGCTTACATGATAAAGACAGATGAAGTCCCTTCTACATATGAAGAGGCAAAAGGTAAGGAAAATTGGGAGAAAGCTATGCAGGAAGAGTATGATGCATTGATGGAGAATCAGACATGGGAGTTGGTTCCTAAACCAAATAGCCAGAAGATCATTGGATGCAAATGGGTATACAAGACAAAGAGATTTGCAGATGCAAGTGTGTCTTGGTATAAAGCTAGACTTGTTGTGAAGGGTTTTGCTCAAACTTATGGTATAGATTATGATGAGACCTATAGTCCTGTGGCAAAGATGACAACCATCAGGACACTCATAGCTATTGCTGCATGTAAAGGTTGGCAATTATGTCATGTGAAGAATGCTTTTTTGAATGGTTATATTTCAGATGATGTTTTCATGGAGCAACCCCAAGGATTCAGATATGAAAGGTATCCGGAGTATGTATGTAAGCTCAAGAGAGCTTTGTATGGTTTGAAGCAGGCCCCAAGGGCATGGAATTATAGACTTGTGAAGTTCTTGAAAGAACTTGGATTTCAAGTGTCAAAGGCAGATAGTAGCTTGCTTGTTAAAGCAAGTGATAATGGATTCATTTACATGTGCATATATGTTGATGATATAATTCTTACATGTAGAGATGAGAAAGGCATTCAAAGCCTAAAGAAGCAAATGGAGAAAGAATTTAAGATCAGTGATTTGGGAGATTTGTCATATTTCTTGGGCATGGAGATTTCATACACTCAACATGGAGTGTATGATGTGACTCAAGAAAGGTATTTGAGAAACTTGTTGATCAAGTTCAAAATGAATGATTGCAGGGTAGCAGCTACTCCAATGGAGGTGAATCACAAGTTAAGCAGATATGGAGGAGAAGAGTTCAAGGACATGAAGTTATATCAAAGTTTGGTTGGTAGTTTGATTTATGCTAGCTTAACTAGACCTGACTTGTCATATGCAATTGGAGTTTTGTCTCAATTCATGCATTGCCCTAGGAAAGAACATTGGATTGCAGGACAAAGAGTGTTGAGGTACATTAAGGGTACACTCAAAGAGGGTTTGTATTATGGTTTTACATCATATACAAACATCAAGATATATAGTGATGCAGATTGAGCAGGTAATCCAGATGATAGAAGATCAACTTATGGATACTTATGTTATGTGGGAGATAAATTAATTTCTTGGTGTTCAAAGAAGCAACACACAGTTGCTTTGTCATCTACAGAAGCAGAGTATAAAGGTATGGTTGAAGCTGCAAAGGAAGTGATATGGCTTAAGACTTTGATGAAGAGTTTTGACATTACTCAGAGTACACCCACTATTTATGGAGATAACATGAGTTCATTGTATCTAGCTGCTAATCCTATGTTTCATGCCACGACTAAACACATTGAGATTCAGTATCACTTTCTAAGAGAGAAGGTGATGGATAAAGAGATTGAAGTCATACATACTTCAACAAAAGATCAGATAGCTGATATGCTAACCAAAAGCTTGGATGGACCAAAGCTACAGAGATTCAAAGACATCGCACGCATAAAGAAGATAGATAAAACCTCAATTGATGATTGAGGGGGAGCTGTTGGTGCAGGGCAATCAACAATTGAAGGTTTGGATGAAGAATTGAAGTCAAGGACTGAAGAAAAGACCAATTCATGAAGCATGAAGGAAGTGCATATCCAGGAGATAAAGATGTGTATACATATGTACATTATTTTAGAGTCAGATCATTACATACTTTTGTATGGTCATGAGTTTGTAGAAATTTGCCTATATATAAAAAGAAAATGTCGGGGCAAAGTAGAGAGATTATGTGAGAACAAGAATTGAGAAGAATTAGATGTCATTAGACTTTTAGAAGTGAGGAGAATCTCTCTCATTGTTCAGATGTAAGAATTTCTCAGAAATGAAAAATGTTGCGCCCGATCTTTCTGTGTATTCTCCTTCTGTGCTTGATCATTTCAAAAATCCTTTTGTAGATGTCTAAATCCATAGTTAATAAGTCTATGGTTAAAGTTTGAGAGCCTAATTATAAACAGTCTGTGAGAATTATGAGTAGGAACATTCATATGTGAAGACGTTTTCATTGGTTCCTGAAACAGGCACAAAATTTGATGCTAATGTTTTGGTCAGTTCTCCTTCCACAGTGTAAAGTTTTGAGCAAACAAGCACTCAATCTTTAAGTTAGAAGGTAACCTACCTGTGGCTAAAGCATTTGCATAAACGGGTTCTAGATTGAGAGAACCAAGTGTTAAAAGTTATAGGTATCTAAATCGACTTCTTAGAAGAATAGTTTTAGACATAGGTGACTTGTTAAGTTCATTTCTCAAGATCTACTGAATCTTTTGAAGTGATTTAACTTGGAAGAGGTGTACAAACTATAGGCGACACCTTGTGCAAAGTTTTATCAAAAACTTTACACATTTGATAAATCAATGGAAGAGTTATGTGCGGCAGATTTTATGTGTAATCACCTTCTTCACAGTTTGATCAAAATGTTGACAATTGATCATTGATCCTTTAAATTGGTGAATGAGTTGAATTACTCTTGATATAGAGGTGATCTAACTTCAAGAGGAGCTTGTTCTTTTGGAGATTAACACTCTCCATCAATAAGACACCAACTGCATATGATAGGTCTGGTCTTGTCAAGGTAGCATAGATCAAACTACCTACCAAACTCTGATATTTCTTCATAACATTAAATTCTTCTCCTCCATATCTACTCAAATTATGATTTACCTCCAATGATGTGGTTTAAGGCTTGCAATCTTCCATGTTGAACTTGACTAGAAGATTCTTCAAGTATCTCTCTTGTATAACATATACTTCATGTTGAGTATACACAATCTGCATTCCTAAGAAATAAGACAAGTTTCCCAAATCACTTATCTTAAACTCCTCTATTTGCTTCTTAAGGTCCTTGATTCCTTGAGCATTTGTACCTATGACAATAATATCATCAACATAAATGCACATATATATGAGCCCATCTTTGAGAAAAATGAGGAGCTGAGCTTAAACACACTCTCAAAGAATATATGAGATGAGATATGAGAGACAAATAAGTGAGCAATCCTTAAATCAACAACAATACAAAGTTCAGTAGTAGAAGCTAACTCAGGCTCAAAACTACGTGAAAAGAACAAAGCTAATAACACTATCAAATGAGCTCAATGATACAAATGAACCCAATGTATAATGGTCAAGAGTGTGTGGTATACACCACTCCACTTCAGTCCCTATGATGCACTCCACAACCACAAGAAATGAGTCAACTGTCTCTCAACTCCAGCCCTCTGTCTGTCTGTCAAAAATGCTCAAAAGCCTCTGTTTAAATAGGCATAACTCTCTAATGCGTGGGAGTTTGGTGAAACCGTTTTATATGGAGATTCTCCATGATATGGGGAACAACTTTGCTGAAGAAACCATTTTGAGATGACGCATGTAACTCAAGATACAAGCTTCCAAAGTTGGCCTACTAGCCGTTTTCAGCAATCTCCCAATTCTCTACCTACCAACTTGCGACCAGCATAACTTGAGTTTGGAGATGAATTTGCGGGAGATTTTTGGTGAGCTGATACCTGATATTATGGAGAACATTTCAGTTTTTGAATCAACCAAAAAGGAGGCACGATCATGTTGATATATTTAGGTAGTGATGTGTGTGAACACTCTAGGACCGCCGGGGCACTTTTTTCCCTCTTTAGGAGGTTTTTTTCCCCCGGCTTGTACATACGCCTATTGCCCTAATGGGCTAATTATCTTTGTACATTCTCTAGTAATACATTCAGTATTGTGTGTTTGTGCTCCAAGCTTCTTCTTCTTCCTTGTGTTGTTCGCGTGCTTCCGCAGACGTCTATCTCCAACAATTGGTATCAGAGCAGGTCGTCGCTTCTTCTAGGGCGCCATCGAAACTCCTCTGTTTGCAGTCTCAGATTCGCACGAAAATTGGTGAGCATACTCAGGGTGTTTTCGAGATCAAAACAGCTTCACTTTGTGGTGCCGAAATCGCGATGTGAGCTCGTTTCGGCCTCCGAACGCACTATCGCAGCGCTTGTGCAGGCTATTTCGTCCTTTTGTGCCAAAGGTATATACCAGTTTCTGTTCGCCAATTTAAGCGTCTCGAAGTCTGCTACAGGTCTAGTAGAACTCGTATGGGCAGTTCGGTTCAACTTTTTGAGATACAGTCAATTTTCTGCATCAAGGTATTTTAGTCACCGGCCATGGCTGAAAGCAATGATGTATTCCGTATGTTGGTTGTTGAGGATAAGTTGGATGGTACCAACTACCCATTATGGGCTTATATGATGCGACATGTACTGGTTGCAAAAGGATTGTGGAACATTGTGCAGGGTGTTGAAAGACGTCCTGTTACACCTGTAACGACAGGTACTGCAAATACAGGTGTTGGAGCTAATGAAGATGGTGTCGAAGATGATATTCCGCAGATTCCTTTTTGTGTTGCTGTTTCTGTTGCACCTACTGCATAGCAGATTCGTTGGGATGGGAGAGATGCCCAGGCACATGCATTGATAGCTTTGTCTGTCAAACATGCCATTATTCCTCACATTCGCTCTTGCAGAACAGCAAAGGATGCTTGGGATACACTTACCACTTTGTACCAGGCTAGGAATGAGGCTCGTGTTGCTTACCTTCGAAAACAGTTGGAGAGTGAGCACATGAATGAAGGTGATTCTATGGACAGTTTTCTTACAAAGATCAAAGACCTGAAGGAACAATTGATTTCTGCTGATGAGGTTATACCAGATAGCTCACTTGTGCAGACCGTTCTGAATGGTCTTCCTGATTCATATCAGAGTTTTGCCTCTACTCTTTGGTTGATGATGAAAGGCAATCCGAATGCCTTGTCATTTGAGGAATTAGTCTCTATTCTGTTGCAGGAAGATCAGTCCAGGCAGAGCAGATCCATTATGCGTGTTGCAGATCAAGCTTTCCTAGCTAGTCAAAAGGGCAAAGGAAAATGGAGCTCTTCTACTAGTAAGTAGAAATCTGCAAATGCTGCACAATCGAAGAACCAGGATAAAGATGAGAAGAAATCAGAAAAGCAGAAATTGTTCTGCAAGTACTGTAAAGGAAATGATCATATTATAAAGAACTGTCCAAAACTGGCTGCTAAAGAGGCAAAGAAGAAAGAGGCTGGAATGGTTGTTGTAGAGGCCTCTACACCAAAAACAGAGTCTGCAAATCTTGTGCAGGAAGAAGAATGGGCGTTTACTACTGTCTGCACTTTTGACCCATCTTCTCATGATCAGTGCATGTCTGCAGTAGACTCAGATGTTTGGTACTTTGATAGTGGGGCGACCAAACATATTACCTCGCAGCGCAGTTTCTTCTCTTCACTCGAGCCTGCCCCTACAGGGAATACTGTCACATGCGCCAATAACTCCTCTTATCCTGTTATGGGAGTTGGTAAGATCATTCTGACTACTACTGATGGTAGTTCTTTCACTTTGTCAGATGCTTTATTTGTGCCAAGGATCAAAAAGAACCTGTTATTAGTTTCTGCATTAGCCAAGATTGGCTTGGTTGTGAAATTCGTTGATGACAGGTGTACAGTCCATGATCTCTCAAATGGCGATGTGATCATTGCTTCTGGAATTTTATGTCGTGGGCTGTATAAGCTCATAGACTATGAAAGATCTGTGAATGATTCGGCATGTGCAGTTCATGATTCTCAGGCTATGTCAGATGCAAAGCTTTGGGATGCACGCTTTGGTCATCTGAATTTTGCTAGTTTGTTACGCCTGCTGAAATCTGAAATGGTGTCCTCTTTGCCCAAACTTGAGGCACCTGGAAAACATGTTTGTGAAGGCTGTATTTTGGGCGAAATGCAGTGTTCTTCCTTTCCAAAAGATGGTTCAGTTCGGGCTACGTAGAAATTGCAGCTTGTACATAGTGATGTCTGTGGTCCTATGCAGACACCCTCCTTTGGAAATTACCTTTACTTCGTGACTTTCATTGATGATTTTTCCAGGCATGCATGGGTATATCCACTCAAAGCAAAGTCTGAAGTGTTCATGTGCTTCAAACAGTTTTTGGTTTTGGATGAAAATCTGTCAGCATGTAAAATGGGCACCCTCCGTTCTGATCGAGGGGGGGAATATATGTCTTCAGATTTTAATGCATTTTTGGCTGAACGTGGGATAAAACACCAGTGTACAGTGCCGTATACACTTCAACAGAATGGAGTTGCTGAAAGAAAGAACAGGTCACTCATGGAGATGGCGAGGTGCATGGTCAAAAGTCAGGCTTTACCACAGTTTCTGGCTTGAGGCTGTCATGTGTGCAGCATATGTACTGAACAGGTGTCCCACTAAAGCGTTGCAGTCTATCACTCCATATGAGGCTTGGCATGACCGCAAGCCATTTGTTGCTCATCTGCGTGTTTTTGGTTGTTTGGCATATGCATTAGTGCCTGAACAACATCGCAGAAAATTGGATGATAAGGCAGTAAAATGTATTTTTGTTGGGTACAGTTCTGAAAGTAAAGGCTATCGTCTGTATCATCCACAGACTAAAGGCATTCTGGTTAGCCGTGATATTGTCTTTGTGGAAGATGCTATTCAGCCATTGCTTTCATGTACTAAGGAGACATCTGTTAGCTCCAAAGACATGTATGATACTTTGATGCCTCTTTTTACAGGTGGACAGGCTAGTGCTGGTCCTAATGAGGCAACTTCTCAGCCTTTGCAGGTTTCATATGATGATGCAGATCATTCCATTTCTGATGTAGATTTACATGATGCACTTGTTGATGAGAGAGCTGATATTGAGCAGGCAAAAACTATGCCAAAATGGCTGGTGCAGACTTTGCGTGACAGCAAATTAGATGCACCTTTGTCATATCGTACTCATTCAGGCTCTCATAGTGCCTCCTTTGCATCAGATTGCTATGCTATGGCTGCATCTAGTCTCTATGATGAGAATGAGCCTATTTCTTTTGATGAAGCACAAAATTCAGAAAATTGGATGGCTGCTATGCAATCTGAATATGATGCTATAATGAAGAAGGGTACATGGTCTTTATGTGACTTGCCTCCTGGCAAGAAGGCCATTGGCACTAAGTGGGTATACAAGCTGAAGCGTAAACCTGATGGTACAGTTGACAGGTATAAGGCTAGGCTTGTTGCAAAGGGTTATGCACAGGAAAGAGGCATTGATTTTGATGAGACCTTTGCACCTACATGTCGTATGACTACTGTTCGGAGCATTTGTGCACTTGCAGCCCATCATGGTTGGAATGTACATCAGTTGGACATTAAAACAACATTTCTGAATGGTGACTTGCATGAAGAAGTGTATGTTTTTCAGCCCCGTGGCTTTGTGCAGAAAGGGCATGAAAACCAGGTTTGCAGGTTAAAGAAGGCATTATATGGTTTAAAGCAAGCACCACGTGCTTGGTATGAGAAGATACATGCCTATCTGATTGCACATGGTTTTGAGAACAGTCCAACTGAAAGCACCTTATATGTTAAACGTGCTAATGATGTGCTTCTGATCATTGTTGTCTATGTTGATGACATGCTGCTCACTGGTCCTATTGAGACACATATTGCTGATTTTAAGGCTGATTTGCATGCCTCATTTGAGATGTCTGATTTGGGGCATTTGCATCACTATTTGGGCATTCAATTTATGCACGTTGATGGTGGAATGGCTTTGTGTCAAATGAAATATATTGACACATTATTGCAGCGTTTTGGCCTTGAAGACTGTAAGCCTATTGCCACTCCTATGGAGACAGGTTTACGATTGAGTCTTCATGATGCTGGAGATGCATTTGATGTTGTTCTCTATCAGCAGGTTGTTGGATGCTTGATTTACTTATGCATTACTCGGCCAGATATTCAGTTTGTTGTCTCACAGATGAGCAGGTTTATGCATTGCCCAAGAGTCATGCATTGGAAAGCGGTTAAGCGCATCTTTCGCTACTTGAGTGGTACTCGGCTACTTGGGTTGTTTTATCCCAAGGGGGGATCACTACCGCCAGATTTGCATGCTTTTTCTGACTCAGATTGGGCTGGTTGCTATGACACTCGTGTGTCCACCAGTGGTTTTTGCTTCATGCTTGGTAGCTCATGTATATCTTGGTTGAGCAAGAAGCAGCCTACTGTGGCCACTTCCAGTTGTGAGGTTGAGTATAGGGCAGCTTTCACAGCGACTGTTGAGTGTGTGTGGCTCAGACGCCTTATGGCTGATTTGGGTGTTGGCCAGTCTTCTGCCACCACCATCTTCACTGACAGTCAGAGCGCATTGGCAGTTACGAGGAACCCTGTGTTCCATGCTCACACTAAGCACATTGAGGTGCATTATCACTATGTCAGGGAGAGGTTCTCTGCTGGGGAGATCAGCTTGGTATATGTGCCCAGGCAGGAGAACATTGTAGACCTTTTCACGAAGGCTCTACCTAGGGAGAAGTTTGAAGCTTTCCACAAAGCTTTGGGCTTACTTCCTTTTGTGGAGTGATTTCCACATAGCTTGGCACTTCCTTATACATGAGTGCCAGCTCCTTGTTCACCGCATCACTCCCAGGGGGGATTTGTTGATATATTTAGGTAGTGATGTGTGTGAACACTCTAGGACCGTCGGGGCACTTTTTTCCCTCTTTAGGAGGTTTTTTTCCCCCGGCTTGTACATACGCCTATTGCCCTAATGGGCTACTTATCTTTGTACATTCTCTAGTAATACATTCAGTATTGTGTGTTTGTGCTCCAAGCTTCTTCTTCTTCCTTGTGTTGTTCACGTGCTTCCGCAGATGTCTATCTCCAACAGGTCAGCGAGATATGATCCGTGCTTCAGAAAAGGTGTGTTGTTGTCCTGAAATTTTTCCTAAATCATAGGAACACTTTTCCAACTTGGCATTGACTTCAAATATGCTTTATTCACGACTATGGCTGATGTGGAAAACATAATAAATAACTCTAAGAATATAATGAGCCTTAATAAAGAGTTCAGCCAATAATAATACTTTGAAGAGATGATGTGGACTTGCATATTCCAACACCTTCCCTCAAGTCCAACATCTTCAAAATGATAAGAGCCGGAAATAAAATGCTTGCTGAAGACATATGAAGATGAGCCTTCCCTTATTTGTTGAAGATGCATGATGAGCCTTCCCTTACTCATGACTTCCTTCCCTTAAGGGAAGCTCCATCATGCCAAGTGATGATCTATGCTTGATGAACAACTCCTTGCCGAGAGCTTTAGTGAAGAGGTCAGCCACATTTTCCTTTGTGTTGCAATGGTGTAAGATGATATCACCACTTTGTATCTTCTCCCTGATGAAGTGCTCCCTCACTTCAATGTGCTTGGTTCGTTGATGCATGACTGGATTCTTTGCGAAAGATTCAGCTGAGACATTATCACAATGAATGGTGGTAGGTTGGTTTTCTCCGAAACCAATCTCATCCAAGTATCTTCTCAGCCAAATAGCTTCACAAGCTGAGGTTGTGAGAGCTTTGTATTCAGCTTCTGTAAAGGATAAGCTGATCGTACTTTGCTTTTTGGAACTCCATGAAATAGCTCCATTGCCTAGGAAGAAGGCATTTCCACTTATGCTCTTTCGATCAACCAAGTTTGCTTTCAAATATCTTAGTATCCTCTTGGCTGAATTCCAATGAGATACTTTGGGAGCTTGTAGATATTTGGAGAGAGAGTTCACTGCAAAACAAATATCAGGTCTTGTGATGGTCAAATAGAGGAGAGATCCTATGAGTTGTCTATATAGTGTTTCATCATATGGAACACCATTCTCGTCCTTCATGAGTTTGAGAGTTGACTCCATAGGTGTAGAGACCGGCTTAGAGTGAGACATCTCAAACCTATCAAGAATGGAAAAAATGTACTTATGTTGAGAGATAAATATATCTCCCTTCTCTAGTCGAGAGACTTCGATGCCAAGAATGTAGTGTAAGTCACCAAGATCCTTCATTTCAAACTCTTTAGAGAGTTTTCTTTGAACATCTTCAATCATTGCTTCATTGCTTCCTATCAACATGAGATCATCCACATATAGAAGAACAATAACAATATCTTTTCCCTTGACTTTATAATACAAACTATGATCAGCATTGCTTCTTTGAAAGCCTTGAGAGCAAAGATGCTCGTCAATCCTTGCATACCAAGCTCGGGGAGCTTGCTTCAAACCATACAAACTTTTGAGAAGTTTGCATACCATGTGCTCCTTACCTTTGACAATGTATCCTTCCGGTTGTTGCATGTAGACTTCTTCCTCAAGTATGCCATTGAGGAAGGCATTGTTGACATCCATTTGCTTCACCTTCCACTTGAATATGGAGGCAAGGGAAAGTAATAACCTAACTGAAGTCATCTTTGCTACTGGAGCATATGTTTCGTCATAATCCAATCCGTATTGTTGAGAATATCCTTTAGCTACTAACCTTGCTTTGTGTCTATCTATCTTCCCTTCCTTGTTGAATTTCAGCTTGTAGATCCATTTGCATCCGATTGCTTTCTTGTTGGGAGGTAATGGACATAACTCCCATGTCCCATTTTGATGAAGAGCAGCCATCTCTTTGTCCATAGCTTCTTGCCATTCTTTTTGTGTACTAGCAGCCTTGTATGTTGACGGTTCGTCATGTTGTAAAATAGAGCTAAGCAAAGCAACATTACTTTGCTCAAAACTTGAGGAATTACCTCTTTGATATGTAAGTCTTTGAGGTTGTGTTCTGATCCTTGAAGACCTTCTAAGAGTTGCACGGTGATCTTCATCTTCTTCCTCTAATTCTTCAATGGTTTCCTCATGTGTAGAAGAGGGAACTTCAGCTTTAACTGTTGTTGAAGAGCCTTTATCCAAATCTGAAATTGATGCTGAACTGAAGCTTGCATTCTCATCAAAAATCACATCCCTTGATAGGAATGTCTCCTTCTTACATGGATCATAAAGTTTGTAAGCTTTACTTACATCACTATATCCAACAAAGATGCATTTCCTTGACTTGTCATCCAGCTTCTTCCTCTTTTCATCTGGAATGTGAGAAAATGCGAGGCAACCAAAAACTCTTAAATGATGTACCTTAGGCTTGATGTTGTGAAGAGCTTCATAGGGGGTAATTCCCTTCAAGACTTTGGTAGGAGACCTATTCATGAAATAGCATGAAGTGTTGATTGCTTCAGCCCAAAAGATGTTGCTCAGACCTTTGTCTTTGAGCATGCATCTTGCTGCTTCAAATAATGTCCTATTCTTCCTCTCTGCCACTCCATTTTGTTGTGGAGTGTAGTTGCAAGTAAGTTGCCTTCGAATGCCATTCTCAAGTAGATAATGGTTGAAATCCTTCGACAAGAATTCTCCTCCATTGTCAGACCGTAGAGTCTTTAGTCTTTGTCCTGTCATCTTTTCCACCATAGCATGAAAGTGTTTGAAAATCTGAAATACATCAGCCTTGGACTTCATAAAATAAACCCAAGTATATCTAGAGAAATCATCCGTGAAGGTAACAAAATAAATATTCCCTCCAAGTGAGGGAGTGTGGGCTGAATCACATACATCAGCATGCACCACATCAAGTATATCACGTGCCCTTGAGCTGCTCTTTGAACTTACACCTAGCATGCTTTCCAAGGCAGCACGCTTCACACACTTTTCCAATCCTTTGTAAGGCTAGAATTCCAATGACCATGCCTTTCTCCTTCAGCATACACATACTATTGAAGTTCAAGTAACCATACCTCTTGTGCCATAACTCAGTGGGCATAATGGGGGCTGCTTTGTCATTTCCCATTGCTGAAAATGCTGAGACTTCTCCTTCTAACTTGAAAAGCTTTCCTTGCTTTCTTCCTCTAGCAACCACTTTGTAGGAATTCTTTGGATCTTTAATGAGGCATTGCTAGCCTTCAAACTCTATTTTGAGTCCCTTCTCAGTCATAGCTCCAACTGAAAGTAGATTCTTGGTAAGCGATGGTACCAAGAGAACATTGCCGAGTGTCTTTTTCTCTCCCGTTCCCAATCGAATGGTTATGTCACCTTTCCCTGCAATGGAATTTGGAGTACTATCTGCTGTAAAGATAGTACCATTATGAGAATCATCAATATTAGAAAAGTATTGAGCATGAGAAGTCATATGAGAACTGGCTCCGCTATCGATCCACCATGGTTCCTCTTTGGGATCATGTGTATGGGCTGCTATCTCTTCTAATGATACAAGTGAAGAATCTTCTTCAAAATGAGTGGACTCATTTCCACCTTCTCCATCCGTGTAGTGGGCTGATCTTCCTCTCCCATTATCTTGATTACTCCTGCAATCTTTAGCAAAATGGCCATACCTAGAGCAATTGTAACATTGGATAGAGTAATATCTACCTCTATCTTCTCCTCTTCCTCTACCTCTTGAGGAAGGATGTCCTCTTTCTTGGAAAGATTGATTACCTTCATGATCTTGTCGATCTTGGTTGTGAGTGGGCTGATGCGACCATCTTCCTCTTTGTGTGTTGAATCTTCCTCTTCCCCTTGATGAGAAGAGTGCTTTGTCATTTGATGTTGATGCCTTTCCTCCATCATGTATTGACTTCATTGCAGCCTGCCTTTGATCTTCATCTCTGAAAATTTGTTCCATCTCCTCAAGAGATGGCTTCTCCCTCAAGATGATGAGGCCTTGAACTAAGCCTTCATATCCATCTCCCAATCCATGGATGATGATTGTAGAGAGCTCGTTGTCAGACATCTTATCTCCAACAGCCACTAGTTGTTGATGTAGATCCTTGACTCTCTTGATGAAGCTTGAAGCATCCTCTCCTTGCTTCCTCGTACAATTGGTAAGTTCAGCCCTCAATGCCACTTGGCTCGAGGTGCTCCTTGACTCGTAGATATTCTTCAATGTCTCCCATGCCTTCTTGGGAGTCTTCACATCAAGGAGATGGCTGAGAATGTCATCTTTGACACTCAACCTTATCATATGAACTGCAAACATGGCCTTCTTATCCCATTTGGACAATTCTTCTTCACTTCCAGTCAGTCTGTCCATCGAAATTAAATCCCAACAATCTTGAAAGAAAAGTAAGGACTCCATCTTTACCTTCCATGTAGCATAGTTGTTGCCATTGAGCTTCTCAACTCCTTCTAAGTGTAGGTTGTGGAGACTTGGTGCCATCTTCAACTGCAACAAGTTGAATCGAGAATCTTCCCTTTACTCAAATATGCTCACACTAGGCACATCTAACCTAGGTGCTCTGATACCATGAGAAAAATGAGGAGCTGAGCTTAAACACACTCTCAAAGAATATATGAGATGAGATATGAGAGATAAATAAGTGAGCAATCCTTAAATCAACAAGAATACAAAGTTCAGTAGTAGAAGCTAACTCAAGCTCAAAACTACTTGAAAAGAACAAAGCTAATAACACTATCAAAGGAGCTCAATGATACAAATGAACCCAATGTATAATGGTCAAGAGTGTGTGGTATACACCACTCCACTTCAGTCCCTAGGATGCACTCCACAACCACAAGAAATGAGTCAACTGTCTCTCAACTCCAGCCCTCTGTCTGTCTGTCAAAAATGCTCAAAAGCCTCTGTTTAAATAGGCATAACTCTCTAATGCGTGGGAGTTTGGTGAAACTGTTTTAGATGGAGATTCTCCATGATATGGGCAACAACTTTGCTGAAGAAAGCATTTTGAAATGACTCACGTAGCTCAAGATACAAGCTTCCAAAGTTGGCCTACTAGCTGTTTTCAGCAATCTGCCAATTCTCTACCTACCAACTTGCGACCAGCATAACTTGAGTTTGGAGATGAATTTGCGGGAGATTTTTGGTGAGCTGATACCTGACATTATGGAGAACATTTCAGCTTTTGAATCAACCAAAAAGGATGCACGGTCAGCGAGATATGATCCGTGCAAAACAGCCTTCAGAAAAGGTGTGCTGCTGTCCTGAAATTTTTAATCATAGGAACACTTTTCCAACTTGGCATTGACTTCAAATATGCTTTATTCACGACTATGGCTGATGTGGAAAACATAATAAATCACTCTAAGAATATAATGAGCCTTAATAAAGAGTTCAACCAATAATAATACTTTGAAGAGATGATGTGGACTTGCATATTCCAACAATCTTCACTTGCTTTCACTAGCAAGCTACTATCTGCTTTTGAAGCTTGATATCCACATTCATTCAAGAACTTAACAAGCTTGTAATTCCATGCCCTTGGGGCTGGTTCAAACCATACAAAGCTCTCTTGAGCTTACATACATAATCTAATCCAATTGAATCCATGAAACCTGTAAGAAATCGCTTGAATGATGTGTGTGACTCACACACTAGCCTTGCTTGCTTAATGAAGATGAATCCACCTAGGATCTCAATTCTTCACTTTTAGATAGATAGATAGAACTACCCGATTTACCCATACTAAACTATTATAGAATCAAGATATGATTCCTTCCATAAAGCTAGGAACTCTAAAGTCTATGTCTCAACCTCCAAATCTAGGAAGTTCTTACATAACTTTTCTTTTACTATTTCTAACTATGGCATTCTAATCAAACTTGATTTACCCCTTTTTATTCAACAAATCTAAAGTCTATACTTCTTGTAAAATAGACTTCTTTGTTCTATACACATAGAAATATGCACTAGAACTCATAACTATGTAATTATAGTAACTACTTATGAACTAGATACTTAATTTATAAGCATCCTAAACTTGTAGGTAATCTTTGAGTTCTCTTCTAAGGTGTCAACTTACCTTGAGACCTCTTACCTCTAACTTTCTAACTCATGAGACCTTGGTAAAACTAACCCTTGTCTCACTTTGTTCTTTGTACAAAAGAGAAAGTCTTTTTACTTGAAAATTCTCATCTCTTTCTAAATGTATTGCTTTAAATATTTTCCTTTTGAAGCTTGACTTTATTCCTTTAGATCATAATGCTAATTGCATTCTTTCTTGATCATGAAATCTTTGAGGATTAACTATCCTCTATTCTAGGTTCTAACTAGATTTCTTAGAATTTGAACTTGTGAACTACTAAGTTCCTCAGTCTAATGACCTTCGCAACATTTGCCTTTGTCTTAAGACTTCTCGTGGGCTTATATTTGAATTAATTACTCCAATCAATGATATCTACTAGATATCCACATCTTATACTTTTCTTGGATCAAAATGCTACTAATCATTCATCTTGAGTATTATCTAGTTTGAATATTCTATGTATACTCAAACAAGTAGATGACAGCATAAAATAAATAAATTACAAGCCTTTTCTCAATGAAACATGAAGAAATAAGAAACTTTTAGTATGTTCTATATGCTTCAATACATATGCATACTAATTTTCTAAAAATTTCAACAGCATAACGATGTAATTTTGAAAACCGAAAAAAATTATGAGAAGCAATTTCTGTAATAATGGTGTCGGCAGGCACAATCTATCTACAAATAGACCGAAAGGGGATTACACACCCTGAAAAATTTTGCAATGCCGACAGGCATAATATAACTACAAGTAGACTGAAAGGGGATACACACCCTAACAAATTTATGGTTTTCTACTCGCTAACCTGCAAGAAAAATACTTACCCTTTTTTGCAAGAAGAATACATGCACCGCATAATACGAATTTGCATCTAGACTACGCGTATAGTTTAGATGCTATGCAAAACTTGCATGTTCTATATGCAATATGATGCAAAAAGAGAGCAAAAATGCATATAAATTGACAAGAGACTTATCTGGAGTTTCAAAGAGGAACTTGCAAGTGTGTGTAGGTGCTAAAGATGGTCCACCCTTCGTAGGAATAGCTTTCCAAGTCTCTCCCAATAAGTTGCGCTTGAAAACGATGCTCAAAAGAGGGTTGAAGATGAATAGGTAAACTTCAAAATTCTGAAGATGATGAAAAATAAAGCCAATGTATGGCTTGCAGCCACTCTATGGAAAGTGCTCTAAGAGAGCTTTCCATACCAAGAAAGATATCCAAAATTGGATAAGAGACGCTCAAATGAGAACCAAAAAACTCGGAGGGGGTAGGGTAAATTAGCTAAATAATCAAACTCGTGGCTATGGCATAAGAAAGAACTTCGAAAAGAAATTACACTTGCATATTGTAGATCACTTCAGCCTGAAGAGCACGCAGGAGCTTATGTTTATTCCACATAAGCTGTGAAAACGGAACTAAGTTCATATGGAGCAGTATGTTCTAGAATTCACAGAAACTCTCTCTGGGCTGGGCGGCAGCTGAAAGGCCACGTAGCAGAATTTGAAGAGGTTGTGCAGCAGACTGTAAGCGCCTCGTTAGAGTTCTATTAATACAAAAAGAAAACAAAAATACCCAACGTCTTCTGCTCTGCTTTGAACGCGGTCAACACTGGGAAATCCAGAGCCTGTTGTCGTGCGGAGCTGGGCCGCAAAAAATGTGAGAACACGGGCCGGTTCACGTGCTTGATCTCATAAGTGCAGGGTCCTACGAGCTTGCTTTCATCTCCCATCTTTTGTGCTCAAAACGTCCGCTCAGAGGTCGAGAAAGAGCTCCAATGACGATGAAGACGATGCTTCGATGCTGAAAGGTCGATTAAATCACGTGAAAAAAACAAGAGAATCTTTTAAGCTCTGATACCAATTGTAAGAAATCACTTGAATGATGTGTGTGACTCTCCTCCCATCCATATATACCCTCTTGTACTCTAAAAATAACAATGATATACTCTAAGAATAGCAATGATCTTGAATAGTCTAGTGTGAACATGTGGCCATCATGCGACACTTATTCCCATTACTACCAAAGCAGTTCCCATTACTACCAAAGTACGTTAGGGTATCCCCCGAGCGTGGGACCTTGGCTAGCTGGCCCTTGTCCCTCACACACATGGATTGATCCCTTTGTATCAAATAGACTGATCCCTGTGGATCAATGTCTGACAAAACCCTCTGGTTGCTCCATGTACACCTTATCTGCAATATATCCATTCAGAAATGCATTATTCACATCTAATTGTGAAAACTTCTATCCTTTACAAGTAGCAATAGAAATTAGGGTTCTAATTCTAGACATCTTAGCAACTAGACTAAAGGTTTCATCATAATCTACCCCATAACTTTGGGCATAACCTTTAACCACAAGTCTAGCTTTGTATCTAGACACCTCACCATTTGCAAACCTCTTTGTCTTATACACCCACTTACATCCAATTACTTTCTGGTTCTTTGGTCTTGGCACTAATTCCCATGTCTCATTCTCAAGTAGAGCATCATACTCTTCTTGCATTGCCTTCTCCCAATTTTGTTTTCCTTTAGCTTCTTCATATGTGGTTGGATCTTCTTCTGTCTTCACAATATAAGCTTAATCTTTTGTTGTTAAGAAACATGTATCATAGCTATACCTGATAGGTTCCTTTCTTTCTCTCAAAGATCTTCTGACCTCTGACTTCTTGAAGTCTTAGCTACGTTTGATTCTGGATCAAATCTTGGCCTATCTTCATCATTGCCCTGCAACTTACTTTTATAATAATCATCATCAATATCTTCTTCATACACTTTTACTTTTGTCTTCCCTTTCCTTTGTATTTCTTCAACATCTGCATAATCATTAGTTTACCCTATATACCATGTGCTTTTCTCATCAAATGTAACAATTTCTTTGTAGATGGACTCCACAATTTGTAACCCATCTATCTATCATCATACCCAATAAACACATACGTCTCTGTTTTGGGTTCTAGCTTATGTCTTAATTGAGAAGGAACATAAGCATATGCCAAACATCCAAATACCTTACAATCATCAAGAGTAGGTTTCTTACCCCACCATGCTTCATAAGGTGTTCTACCATCCAAAGCTTTGTAGGGTAACCTATTCACAAGGTATGTTGCAGTGTTGATAGCTTCTGCCCACAAGTAGTTGGGACAATTCTTCTCTTTCATCATTGATCTTGCAAACTCTACAAGAGTTCTATTGTTTCTTTCTGCAACTCCATTTTGTTGAGGGGATTACCTGCAAGTTACTTCTCTTTTTATATCTGCATTCCACAAATAATCATCAAACTCTTTAGAAAAATATTCTCCCCCTCCATCTGATCTCAACCTCTTGAGCTTTTGTCCTATAATCCTTTCTGCATAAGCATGATAATGTTTGAATGTCTTGAACACCAGATTTTTCCTTGATTACATAAAGTGTAATCCATCTTGTTGCATCATCAACAAAAAACACATAATACATGGATCCATTTATGCTATAGTCCCTTGAAGGACCCCACACATCTGTATGAACCAACTCAAGCATATTTGAATACTTGTATCCTGATTTATTATATGAACTTCTGTGAGCTTTGCCTAATTGACAAGCTTCACACTTGTATACCATGTGTTGACCTTCAACATTTGGCAATCCAAGCACTACATCATTCTTTGACATTTCTTTTATAGCTCTCTCATTAAAATGACCTAACCTTTTATGCCATAGTGCTAACTCAGACATCTTTTGACTTCCATAAGTAAACAATGCATGTCCCACATTACCTTGGACCTTGAGAGTAAAAAGTCTTCCTTCTTTTTGACTTGTAATGATGCTTCTATATCCCTGATTTGGATCTCACACATAAACACCATCATTTGTGAATTTGACTTCATATCCTTTCTCCACAATTTGTCCTACACTTATCAAGTTTTTAGGAAAAGTAGGAACATAAAGTACCTTGCTTAAGAGTGTGCTTCCACCCTTTGTCTTCACTGATCCAATGCTTTCCACTTAATGCTTGGTGTTGTCTCCTGTTTGAACTATATGTCCACTCACCTTTGCTTACATATCAGTCATCAATGATATATTTCCACTCAGATGATTACTACATCCTGAGTGAATATAGAATACCCTTTGATCCTCTCCTATTGCTTCATGTGTTGCATTCAAGATGAGAGTCATATCATCCTTCTGATCTGATGCACAATTATAATAGTTGTTATTATAGGACTGAAGTTGAAAGCTTCTTCCACCTCCTCTAGCAAGTTGGATAGTTTTCCCTATCTAGCTTATCAATCTGCAAGCTTTCTCCAATCTTTGATCTTTGTCTTCTACAAATGTTAAGATAAATGAATATGCTTTGTACCTTTAATGTAAAGCTTCAATCTTTCAGATCCTTTCAAGCTCAATCTTCACAGTTCTTTAGGTTGTCTTCAAAACTTTGATCTTGTCCACCTTTAATTAGAAGAAACTTCAATGTCTGCAGTAGTCGGGACTTCAAGTGCTCTTTACTTCACTTCATATTGCACCTTTTGCTCTGATACCACCAATGGAGACCTCTTTATCTCCAAATGCTTGATCTATACTGATTTAAGAACACTTCTATATCAATCATAGATCAAACTTTACACAAATGTTACCATGATTTGCAAAATCATTCACAAACACTTCTCTGTATGAAGTCTCTTTTTCTTCAAGGAGTCTCCTTCAAAGATTAACTTCATTACCTGCACATATCTTCAAATTCCTTCAATCTAATGATGTACATACCTCCAAGCTACCTTTGTGCAATCATATCATCCATTAGATCTTTAAAAGAATCATTAAAACTCTAATTTGATCATTGAGATCAAAGATATGTTAGAAATTGTCTTTTTGAATAAGCGACTTTGACATAGTCAACTTCTAAAGTTGATTTTTCACAGCACAAATGCCGTTTTGCTGAATGCTTTTAGCGATAGCTTCCTTGCCTTCGAACTTAGATTTTGAATGCTCATTCATCAAAAACTTTACACTGTGCATTGAGATCCAAGCAAAACTTTGACACAAAAAAATGCACGACTCTGAGAGTTCTATCTATAGACTTTACATATACATGTTCCTATTGATCATACACACAACCTGAAAAGAACTAGACCTTGAAACTTTGCACATAGCTTGATTAGATTCTAGATTAGATGTGTACAAAAGATTTCTTGATCCACTTGATCAGACTGAGAGAAATAAGAGAAAGACTTGATGCTAACTTAGGAAGATGAATCTCTACACACCTATCACATGAACTCTTGGCTTCTTATGACTCTCTCTACTATTTCTTTACATTATTGACTTATATACATATGATTCTAGACTCAGTTCGCATCTTTTACATCACTCCTTATCATTCTAATGATCATCTATACTCATTGTACAAGAATTTTCATTTGTAATGTACATATGTATACAAACTACATTTTTGAGATCTCTTCACTTTCTCTAATGACTTCTTTGACTTCATTTTGATTTCTGACTTGCTTCAAGTTCTTCATAATCATCAATTGGGGATTGATTTGTTCCAACAAATCCTATATAAACCAACACGAGTTCTGATAGCAACAAGGACCTATCCTATTCAACATCTATTGAGAATGTTGCTCACAAGTCTTGAGCCCAATTTCCGAAGGATGGGGAATGGCTCTTCTCTTGGAAAATGGAAGGACATAGCTTGATTTGGAGATAAGTGTTCTCCAAGTTGATGGTTTAATTTCAGTACATGCTTTGCTCTTTGCTTTCATGCAAAGCAAATTGGAGGAGCATAGACGTTTTGAAAAATTCATCATGCACTTGATTGCATCCATGAATCCTCATTTCCACTTCATGCATGGAAGTGAATGATTGTTTGTGCATTTCTCCTTCCAAAAGTATGTTTTCATGTACGACACATGCTTCCATCATGTTTGAAAATGAATTTGATGCATTGGAGATTATGTGCTTGCCTATTTATATCTTTTAAAGGAAGCAAAGTCAGTTTGCTTGTGCATGGATGCATGATATGCATGCATTGCAAGCTCAAGAATTTCTTGATTTAGTTTAGAGCATGAAAAGGAAAACATGTCAACACATGCATGCACAAACATGCATTTGCATGCAAGCACATGCATTTGCATGCAAGCACATGCATTTGCATATGAGAGCGCATAATTGTTTGCTAAGTAGATGAACGGATGTACTTTCTTAGTAGTAGCTTACTTCTAAAATGCTCAAGTTAGACATTGGGAAAGAAGAAACACTAGTTAGTTGCAACGTTATGCCAACTACCTTGCAACTGTTATCAGGATCTTGCTCCCACGCACACAGAGGTTATGGATGCTGAAAACACATAGAAAAATAGACATGCCAGGAGACAAGATAGAATGCAGTATTGGATGCAATCTCCCCCCGTGCACTTAGTTTGGACAGTCCACAGAGTGCATGTATTTATAGGAATTTTTTATTATGTCGAAATAGTGGTTACATGAGAGCGGCTTCAAAAAGCACGCATGAAAGTAAAAGTTGGTAACTTTTGTAGAAAGTTTTTGCTTTTAATATCAGAAATTGCAGTCTACAACAACCCTTATTCTAACCACTACTTTACTGGCTATTTCTAAAATTAGTACCCTCTACGTGGGTTTATTTACAAACTATATAAATTATAAATCAGATTATTAATGTCCTCCCTTTTATGCCTTTCACGCCCTCACGAACCTTCAACTACTATATCAAACACACCAAAACACATTAATACATTAATAAATTAACACTTCAACAATTCCTTGCTCAACACATTCCATAATTCATAACACGCCCCTCAGTTGAAAAAGCAACTGGCCTCAGTTGATAAAATAAAAATAAACATGGATGGACAGTCAGATGTTCCATCACTCAAGGAAAATAAGCATATTCCATGTAAAAACACATGCATGGAAATGATCATGGAAGAGTTATATTAATGTGTTTGTGTATGATATGCAAAAATTAAGTGGTCATAATGGGGTGTTAATTGTGTTTTTATGTATCCATTGACATTCTTCAATAGAGTGATTTTTGTACTAAACTAATATCGATGATATTGAGTACATGTGCATGTGGTAGTGACATCATGATTAATTATTTTCTCAGGAATTAAGATTTCAGATTGTTCTTCAATTAAAGGAGGGTCATCAAGAAGTGGAGGGAGTGGTAAAGTTCCTTTAAAAGGTTTAAGTAAACTAATATGAAAAAAGTTATGTATATTCCAATGAGATGGTATATGTAGTCTGAATGAATTATCATTGACTTTCAGTATAATGCAAAATGGTCCATAATAGCATGGTGCAAGTTTAATTTTAGGATGCTACTGAATATTTTTGAGACGTCTTTTAATGTTAAGCAACCATACAATATCATTTTCCTTAAATTCCTTGGCTAATCGTTTCGTATTGGCATTATGTGTATAACATTGTCGTCGAGATTTTCTCTCCTCTCTCATTCATGAAGACCTACAGGAAAAACATTCGGTGAAGGTAGCCTAAATTCCTTGAGAAGTCCAAGATGCATCAAGGATGTCAAAGAGAATTCACATGCAAACTTTGGAAGAAATTAAGCAAACTCAGGTTAGCGATCAAAGCTAGTCAAACTTTGGAAATTAGGGCAAAAACTTCAATGTCTCCAAATCACATGAAAATTCATATACTTGTAAAGCCTATCAAAGGAAGTCTATAGCCCGAATTTCACATGAAAATGGATTTTCTAGCAAATTGATATGCCATGTGCATTTTATAAAAAATATGATTTTTCCACTTAGACCCTATAAAATGTTGTATAGGAATTCTTGTTAGCCATATGGTTTGAAATGTATAAAGATCATATGTGGTTACATATTTGTACAAATTTTCAAGGCTATCAGAGCTTCCTAGACACCTTAATGCCACCTTGCCAGCTTCCAAATGTAGTCAAAGTTGTACAAGGGAGATTCAGATGGGAGTTTTTTCTGCATATTCCAAAAGGAGACCTTTCAAAACATAGCCCTACAAATTTTCATCTTCATCAAAGGATATTTGAAGGGTCAAAGAGCACAAAATCCAATTTTCAAGGTCACCACAGTTTCCTAGAATAAGAAAATTGAAGGCTTGAAGGATTGCCACATGGCAAACAATGATTGTACCATGTTGTACGATCAGGATGCGCTCATATTCAAGGGTGAAGATGCACTAAAGCTTAAAGGAAGGAGGATCCACGAGTTTTTTTCATCGGATAAGCCTTTTTTGATGGTCAAAGATCAATAATGCAAAGTTTGTCCAAAAATAGCAGCTTATCTTATCCAAATTGATGTCAGGATTGATCTGGCAGTCCAGATCAGCCCCAAATCCAATGGTGGAGAATGGATGCGCCTAATTTTCACCCCTTTGCCCTAGATATCATATAAAGAACCAATCTTAGCCATCCATTTGATAAATCCAATGGTTGTAATCAAAAGCAGTTGATCCTAGGGTTGAGAGTTGATTTCTCTAGATCCAAGGACCCAAATTTATTCAAAAAACTATATAAACCCCCCTCCAAACTCCTAGAACAGCATTATTAGGTATCCATAGGTCCCTTGCTAACACATGGTTTCCTTGAGAGGATCACCCTCAGTTGAGCGTGTTTGGATCCAAGGTGGGCTAGTAAGAGCATAGTTCCTAGATTCAATTTTAATTTAGACTTCCACTCTAGGATAGGCTCATAAACCCAGTTTCTCTTTCTTTGCTCACCCTCAGTGGAGCGTGTGAGTGAGTTAGAGCTGGTTTTATGAGTCTTAGACTTCTTTAGAAACACATTACGATCCTAGAAAGACATAGGGTCAATGAAGTGGAACCTATCCTCTTACATGTGACATTCGGTTGAAATGTCATGGTGAGAGGGTCGTGTAGACCACCTTTGACCAGGAGAATATTATCATGTGTAGGCACATATACCAAATCAATATCTCTTGCATGAAGGCGCTCTCTCACATAGTGATAATGCACCTCAATATTTTTGGTCCGTGCATGAAACACTGGGTTTCGTGCAATAGCCAAAGCACTCTGACTATCAGTGAGAATATGCATAGCAGCATCAATCTCCATGCAAAGATCCATCAATAGGCATCTCAGCCATATACACTCCACTGTTGCTATGAAAACTATCCTATACTCAGCTTCACAACTCGATGTCACCACTGTAGGTTACTTCTTACTCAACCAAGATATGCATGAGTCTCCAAGGAAAAACCAATTACCACTAGTGGACATGTGAGTATCATGACAACCAGCCCAATCACTATGTGTAAAAGCATGCAAGCATGGCTGAACATCTCTGCCATAAAAGAGACATAAGCTCAAAGTGCCTCTGAGATATCTAAACACCCGTTTCACCGCTTGCCAATGCTTAGTGCCAGGGCTATGCATGAATCGACTCAACTGAGAAACTGCATACTATATATCTGGCCTTGTGTTGCATGCATATATAAGACATCCCACAGCTTGCTGGTAAAGAGAAGTGTCAAATGCATCACTGGAATCCTCAACTGAGAACGTGAATCCTGTCTCAACTGGTGTGGAAACTGGCTTGCAATCCTCAAAGTCAAAATGCTGAAGTGGTTTTTCAACATACTTTGCTTGATGCATAACAATGCCCCCCTCAACGGATACAAACTAGACGCCAAGATAGTAGCTCAAAAGACCAAGATAAGTGACATCAAAAGTATGCTGCAAATCAGCCATAAGAATGTCAAGTTTTGCATCATATGACCCACTCAAGAGTATGTCATCGACATAAAGAACAAGCACTATAAGATCAGCCCCATTTTTGTGTACATAGAGCGTGCTTTCAATCGGACTACATGTGAAGCCAAGAGCAATCAAGTGCTTATGGATTTTGTCATACCATGAACGTGGAGCTTGCTTGAGACCATACAAGGCTTTATGCAAGCGACAAACCATATGCTCTTTCCCTTTCATAGCAAATCCAAGAAGTTGCTTCACATAAACCTCTTCTTGCAAATCACCATTCAAGAAGGCTATTTTTATGTCCAACTGATGCACTTTCCAACCTCGATGGGCAGTTAATGCAACCACGGTACGAATGCTAGTCATGCGTGAAGTAGGTGCAAAAGTTTCCTCATATTCAATGCCATATTGTTGTGCATATCCTTTGGCAACCAATCGAGCTTTGTGGCGATCAATGCTACCATCAGATTTTCTCTTAATCTTGTAAACCCACTTTGTACCAATGGCATTCTTTCCTTTTGGCAATTCACATAACTCCCAAGTACCATTCCTATGTATGGAATCCATTTCTGATTGCATAGCACTCATCCATTGTGGATCATCACATGCATCTTCAAAAGAAAGTGGCTCTTCATTACATGCTGTAGCAATAAGAGAATAATCCACAAAATTACTTGATGCATGGTGTTGAAGCTCAAAGTCAAGGACAAAGCATGGAAGCACATCAAAAGGTGGACACACAAGGAAATGGAAGCACATCAAAAGGTGGACACACAAGGAAAGGGAGCAAGTAGGGAGCTCCATGAAGTGTATGTCAAATTTTCAGATGAATCCCCTACAAAAATAGTGATTTTCATCACTAAAAACCATTGTAAATACCATTATCTATTTTTATAACTCCATTTTGTTCAAGCCGATGAGTCCTCGAGCTTGAGGAGTATTAGAAGTACCATCGTACCAATTTTCATAATTTTTAGACTTCGTTTGAGCCCTCAAATAAGCCCTGGAACCTAATTTTTAACTAGGCCGGACACTAGGTCTGGACAGGGCCAAAACTAGTCAAAAAACTATAAAAAGAGCTAGAGAGCTCATTTTTGGGGTTAGCTTGTTAGAGAATAGAACTTTTGTAAGAGAACTCTTTTGCAATCTAAGCTTTCCATTGTTCCTCTCTTTGATCTTACTTTGTGTGCGTGTGTGTGTATGTGTGTGCATGTTTGTGTGCTTTCACTCATGCACTTGTGCCTTCACTTGCTCGTGGTCTTCATACCGGTCCTCACGTCTCCGCGGATTGACAAGTAAAGGAGGTGGTACTTACGCTTGAGCTACACCAAATTTTGGCGTCGTTGCCAAGGTGAGAGCTTCGAGGACGAGCGTTGTGATGGTAAGATCGTAGGTTTGCGACGTTAGAAGGTAAAAAAACTATCATTTCAGTTCATTTTCTGTTTTTTTTCCTCTTCATCCTCATCATCATCATCATCTTCACCTTCTTCCATCTTCTTCTTCATAGAAATTTCTTGTTTTTAGTGCATTCTCACCATTTTCATACCATTTTTCATGCATTATTGTGTGGGAAGGAGTTAGGAGGTGCAAGGGAGAGCAAGCACTGTGTTTTTTTCATGATTTTCTGCTCATACGGAGCTCGCCATAGCCGGCGCTCAGAAATTTGAATTTCCCGCCAAAAAACGCGATTCTGTGATGAAAATCGCGATTCTATGAAAATTCAAAATTTTTTGAAAAATCACGATTTTCTGTTTTACCGCCTAAAAGTTGGCTGAAAGAATCACGATTCTGTGGTCATTCTCAGAATCGCGATTCTGTGATTGTGCTCAAAATCGCGATTCTCAAAAAATCACGATTTTCAGCAAAAACACGATTTTTAAAAAATCACGATTTTCAGCCAAAAAACACGATTCTAAGAAAATATGATCCTCTAAAACACGATTTTATGAAAACACGACTCCCTGTTGACAATCGCGATTTTCATGTCAAAAACACGATTCTGAGCAAATACGATTTTCAGCGGGCTTAAAATCGCGATTTTCATAAATCACGATTTTCAGCCAAAAACACGATTTTGTGAAAACATGATTTTTTGTTGGCAATCGCGATTTTCATGTCAAAAATGCGATTATGTGAAAAGACGATTCTCTGCCCAAAATCGTGATTCTGAAAAAATCACGATTTTCAGCAAAAACACGATTTTCAAAAAATCACGATTTTCAGCAAAAACACGATTTTCAAAAAATCACGATTTTCAGCAAAAACACGATTTTGTGAAAACGCGATTCTCTGAGACAAAATCGCTTCATGTAAAAAAAACACGATTCTGAGAACCACGATTTTGTGAATCACGATTCTCTGAGACAAAATCACGATTTTCAAAAACACGATTTTGTGCTCAACATCGTGATTTTCAAAAAACACGATTATGTGCTCAACATCGCGATTTTCAGAAACACAATTCTGTGCTCAACATCGCGATTTTCAGAAACACGATTTTGTGCTCAACATCGCGATTCTTTGACTTCACAGCATCGTGATTCTCTGAAAGTTCACAAAATCGCGATTCTCTTGAAGATCACAAAATCGCGATTTTCTTGAAAAGGTCCTGTTTGCCTGTTTTGACCCCCAGGAGCCTGATTCGACATAACTTTTTCATCCGAAGTCCATTTTTTGAGATCTATAGCTCGTTGGAAAGCTCGTTTCAAATCCTACACGATCTCAACTATTTTTTTCAAGAATAACGCGTTGATTTTGAGATAGGATAATTTGAAGTTGACCTTCAAGTGGGACTAGGGAAGCAAGGGGTCTCCAAAGAATTTTGAACCATACCAAAGGGAAAATTTGGACTCTTGACTAAAGCTTATGAACCTGAGATCTGGTAGACACTTAGGCAAGGATAAACAAAGCATTAGATCTTCTGAGGCTAGTGTCAACCATACATCCAAGTCTTGGGCACAACAACTAAGTGGTCATCTTTTACTAAGTTCAAACACAAGTGATTCAGAAATTTCTTTTAGCATGGGAAAACCTGCAGGTGGCTCAGGGACTGCCCATCTACAAACACCAGAAGATCCCTATAAGACACAGTTGGAATATATTCGGACCAACCAATTAGGTGCTCGCATCTATGAGGATGGTCTGAGGCGATCAGTGGTCCAACTCAAAAATCCAGATTAATCCTTTGGACTTGAACACCCGGTGGTCAAGTTCGAAGAGGGTTCATACATTGATAAGGAAGGAACCATGTATGTGGTCACCAACCTACCAAATAGGACCGATGAGTTTGGAAATGTCATTCATGAGAATGAGATAGGAGACCTAGAACAAGGAAATGTAGGACAAGGACCCCAGACTCCTAGGGGTAAGTCAGTTTTGACCCGAGTGATCACTCCGGACTGGATCCCTCAAGACAACAAAAGCATAGAACTATTTTTGAATAGAGAAACAGAGGAAGCTTTTGGAGATTCAAGCCAGATCAACCTAGCCAATTGGGCATAGTTATCATCTATGAATTCAAAGATCCTGAGATACCCGGCAAAGTTGTCTACCTGGATAACACATCAGAGAACATATTCTTGGTAACAGAACATGATAGACATGCATATACTTGGAAGAATGAATTGATTTTCCCTCCACCAAGATCCAATGTTTCCCATGGCCTCCAAGGAGTAGGATCATCCCAAGCTCATGAAGCCCATAGAGAAAGAACTAGAGAGAGACCTGAGGTAAGTTTTGCACACACAGTGGGCAGGAATAGGTCAAGATTTGAAAATGAAAGACCTGAAAGAGAGAGACATCAAGCACATAGGCAACAAAGAGAAGAATAGGATTTTCCATTGCCTAGACCCCGAGAGCACCCAAGAACCCTTAGACCCACTCAGGTGATCAAGGCAATGAAGAATTATTTTGGCGGGTCAAGAGATCCTTATGATCATGTGGCCGAGTTCAAACAAGTGTTAAGAGCTGAACAGTTTGAGGATTTGTTCACCCAGTACGAGGCATTTGGTCTGACTCTTAAGGGCACTGCCTTAGCTTGGTTTCAACCACTGAGTAGTCGCAACTATCGCGATATAGGTCAACTGCTAGACAAATTCATTGTAGAATTTTCCAAGAGTGGTATTAGGCATAACACATCATCCTTGATCCACAGTTTCAAGCAGACACCCCAAGAAACAGTGCGACTAGCAGATAGAAGGTTCAGACAGTACCTAGAAAGATGCCCTACTCTAGAGTTACCCACGCCAGCCAAACAAGTGGCTTTGTTCTTAGATGGCTTACTGAGCACAAAGTTAAGATCATATGTGTACTTGAAAGAGCCTAGATCCATAGAAGAGTGTGTGCGGACGTGCATTGACATAGAAGATAACTTGGGTGAGGAGTTAGGATTGTCCAAACTCTATAAGGACTCTGATAGTTCTACTAGTCATACTTCAAAAATCTCCACAGAAATAGAGGAGATAGCTGAGCAAGTTTCCAAGAAGCTGGGAGTCCAAAATAGACAAACACAGAGAGTCACCCCAATGAATCGGTGTTATACTTGTGGAGGTGACCACATGGCTAACGTATGCCCAATGCAAAACCAAAACATTAGAGAAAGGAATGCTCCATATTGCACTATTGAGAGAAAATACACGAACCACACAGCTCAAGATTGTCCCTATAATAGGCAGGCTGTTAGACAGAATTATCAACAACCTTACCAACCAGGTAGGTATCAAAACCAATACCAACAGCCATATTATAGACCACAACATCAATATCAGGCACAATATAGGCCACAACCAGTCTTGGGAAACCAACCACCAGCTCCTGCCAACGTGATTCCAGTCAAGTATGCCGTGGGAGAGGAAAATCCAAATAGAGCATTGGTCCCACTAACCCCATTGATACCAGATAATGACTCTCATGCTCATAGTTCAGACTACTCCCATGAAGGTAGTCCACATGCTTATTACACAGAGTCACCTGAACATAGTGAGATTTACCCGTATCAATATGAGGCACAACCTATGGAACAAAATTGGGAGCCTGAATATTCCAATGTCATGTACGCAAATGCGAATCCTAGGCCCCAGTTGAGACAAATGAGACCACAAGCCCCTAGAGGATCTTGTTTCAGATGTCAAGGTGACCATTTCATTCGTGACTATCCCCACCCACCATCTCCGAGTCAAGGACAGGCTATCACAATACAGGCTTTTTGTTCTGATTGTGACAAAGACCATCTCCCCAGAGATTGTCCAAGAAACCCCTCCAGTGCACCCAAGATTACACCCATTAATGTGGTAGGCTTAGTGGCAGATTCAAGTAGTAGCAATGTGGCTCCTATACAAGCTGTCACTAGGGCACAAGCCTTAAAACAGGATAAACCAGCAGAACAATCAGAGTCGAATGAATCAGGAGAGCCTAGTAAGAGGAAAACAAGAACATGGAAGGATACCCGAGAGAAGGCCAATCGCAAGTGGAATAAAAAGTTATCGGAACTAGAAGAAAGCTTAAAAGAAGCGAAAACAAAAATAGAAGACATTGCATCTCAAAGCCCCTCGAATGCCGAAACTCCATCCACTCCACCTCATCCCACCCCACCTCCCATTGTAAATAGACCACAACCAGGGTCTGTTCTTGCAGATCCAACCCTAGAAGGCTTGGACATGATGTTCAAGGCCTACCAGGCTCGACTTCAAGAAGGGCCTACAGCTGCAAACCTAGACAAGAGTTACCCTAGAGCAGATTTAGAGATTGAACGGATGAAAATGTGCATGAAAATGGTAGAACAAGCTCAAGCCATACTTGAGACTAGTCAAAAGTTCAATCAGACAAACTCTGTCAAACCGGATTTGCATTTCCAAGGCTTACTAGAAAGATTAGAGCAATTGCTAAACAAACCACAAGTTTCTTTACCTCCACAGGCTCAACCAGTTATTGAAAGAGGAAGCTCACCACCAATGGGAGCTTATGTTCCTAATTCCACAGATGCTGGAATACCTCCTTCAATTCAACAGTACTCTCAAGAGTTCTTGCGGGAAATACAAGAAGAGAAATGGGCCAAGGAGAAGGGTAACTCCCCTCCTATTCCTGAGATTGATGATCTTCACGATCAATTTCCCCAAGACATTCCATCTATTTACGGAGATGAAGCAGAACAACAAGAAGACGAAAGGTTAGATTTTGAATCTAATACCTTAGAAGAACTGCCTCAATTTCCAGGCCCATGGGAATCTGAATCTCTCTAGATTAGAGCTCCCACAATACTGGTCAGACATGAAGACTCAGTGGTCCCAAGGAATATTGATGCCGTGAAGAACACTAAGGTTCAATGTCATCTCACTGTAGAAGAGCTGCTCAAAGCAAAACCTGAGCTATGGAATCATGTGAAGGATCAGGTTCCAGAACTTGAGTCCAATATGCCAAAAATAGGCTCTAAGCAAAAAGTACCAGAGATACCTCTAGACAAAATAGGGGACATGTGTGAGGGTGAAGAAGGTAATACTTATCTTCTAATCACCTACCAAGGTTACACAACCAAAGCAATCATAGATTCAGGTGCTGGTGTTGCCATTGCGACCACCTCCTTGTGGAAGCAATGGGGCAAACCCACATTAAGACCAACTAGAATGAAGCTTCAAATGGCCGACGGTCATTTTGAAAGACCTCTAGGATTGCTCGAAGGGATAACTCTAACCACTTGTGGTGTAGAGTTTGAGCATACATTCGCTATATGTGACTTTGAGAAAAATAATGTCTATGAGATGATCCTAGGAAGACCCTTCCTACGACAATTGCAAATAGTACAGGATTGGGGAACTAACTCCTTGTACTTACAGCACTTAGGGGTCACCACCAAGGTCAATTTGAAGGATTACACCTTCAGAGATGCACCACCCCTACAGTGGAATTCTATCCACAAAGCGAAAGAAGATTCGATCTCTGTGCATTCTGAAAGTTCACATGATCCATCATGGATGCACGAAGATACTCATTTGTGGATGTGCAAGGTCGCAGAGGAAGAGCAAAAACGTTTAAAGGCAAGAGAAGAAGGAACTTCGCAAGGAGATAGACCAATTAAAGACCCAGCCTATACACCGATGATCTTTCCAAATGAGGAATTTGAGCCTCATGGCTGGCCAGAAATCTTAGCCACCATGGACATTGCTGTCAATGAAGAACAATGGACACCTCATTGTGATGAGGAGGGTTATGATATCTTAGTGTTCATGTGTCAGCCCTTGCTAGAAGAATGTGACCCTAGTGATGTCATTAGAAGAAAAAGAGAATGACGATGATATAGAGTCCATTGTGATGGATAGTTGCTTTAACTCAGAGCAGCACTTTCTAGAAGATATAGGAGTGTTCAACCAGAAAGAAGAAGAACCTCTCACAAGTATTAAAACGGTAAATTCAAAGGATGGAAGTGAGAGCAGTCAAAAGAAAAAGAAAAGAAAAGCAGTGAAACCAGAAGAGGAGGAATCATTGTTTGAAGTACCAAAAAACTTCAAGAAATATGAAGTTGACGACCGCAAAATTTTGGTACGCATGCCTAAGAGAGAGGCTATCATAGGAGAATCATATGATAATAAAGAAAAAACCAAGAAAATTGTAGTGACCATTGAAGAGAACGAAGAGAGATGCACATATATAGGAGATGACCTAAGTGCAAGAGAAGAAATGGAGCTTGTAGCTCTATTAAGGGAATATAGGGATGTGTTTGCGTGGCACTATAGAGACTTGAAAGGGGTAGATCCAAGAATTTGCTCTCATACTATCCCCATGACCGCTGATGCCAAGCCCACCAAACAGAAGCCCTACACATATAATGATACATATGCAGCCAAACTAAAAGAAGAAATTGATAGGCTGATTGAAGCTGGATTCATCTATGAGATTGAGCATACTAAATGGGTGTCCCCCATTATAGTGGTACCCAAGAAGAACGGGAAGTTGCGAGTGTGTATTAACCTTAAAAAAGTTAATGCTGCTACGATCAGAGATAGTTATCCACTTCCAATCACAGAACACCTATTGGAGCGTGTTGCAGGCAAGGAAGTTTATAGCTTCCTTGATGGATTTTTAGGTTACAATCAAGTAGCCATTGCCCCAGAAGATCAACACAAAACAGCTTTTGCCACAGAATGGGGAATCTTTGCATTTCGTGTGATGCCATTTGGGCTCACCAATGCACCTGCAACATTCCAAAGACTCATGTGTCATGTCTTCAAAGAGTTCTTGCGAAAGAGCTTAGAAGTGTATGTGGATGATTTATATGCTCATTCCCAAGAAAGAAGATTTCACATCCCTGAGCTCAGACAAATCTTCAACAAGTGTAGAGAATATCGAGTGTGTCTGAACCAAGAAAAGTGTGTGTTCATGGTGCGTCAAGGTAAAATCTTAGGTCATATTGTTTCTAAGAATGGAATTTCAACAGATGAAGATAAGGTACGAGCCATAGCGGAGCTACCAAGGCCAAGGAATGTTAAAGAGGTACAAGCCTTTATGGGCCATTGTGGATATTACCGTAGGTTTATCCACATGTACGCGATCATAGCTAGACCCCTTTATGCCTTGTTGTCTAATTTTGAGTGGAATGACAAATGCGAAAATTCTTTCAACGAACTGAAGAAACGTTTGTGCACAGCACCAATACTGACCACTCCTGATTGGAATAAACCATTCCATGTCCATGTGGATGCATCCAATCATGCCATAGGATGTGTGCTTGCACAACCCACAAGTGAAGGAAACTTAGATTTGCCCATAGCATATGCTAGTAGACAGCTCACTGCAGCTGAACGGAACTATACCACAACTGAGCGAGAGGGCTTAGGCATGGTATATGCTGTGAACAAGTTTAGACACTATTTATTGGCCAACAAGTTCAAGTTTTTCACTGATCATCAAGCTTTATTATATTTGGTCAATAAACCTTGCAATACTGGACGCTTAGTAAGATGGTTCCTCTTACTAATGGAATATGACTTTGAAGTTGTTGTCAGGAAAGGTAGAACCCACCTTCGGGCAGATCACCTTTCTCGCATTACTTCAGGAGAGTCACCGCAAGGAGTGTCTGATGAACTACCTGATGCTTATCTGTTCAATTTGGAAGTTGTTCCCAAATGGGCAAATAAGTTGGTACCAGTCCTAACCTTCGGCCCTGCAAATAAGAATGTGAAAACATCACAAGAAGAAATTGTAAAATCACAAAAATATCACATATTGGCAGGAAGCATGTACAAACAAGATACGGAGGGTGTATTAGCTTGTTGTGTCGAGGATGATGAACATAATAGTTGGTTGCAGCAAGCTCATGAAGGATTGCTAGGAAATCACTATTCTAAACAACGCACATTGCAGAATCTAAAACGTTTAGGAGTGTATTGGCCTAGCATGGACAAAGAAATACATAAGTTGATTAAGAATTGTCCAATGTGCAGAGAGAGACCCCCAGTGGAGCATGCGACCCTTTATCAAGTGTCATTAATTCCAGATTGGAGTGCTCCATTGGTAGAGTTTATGAGGTCGGGAAGATTACCCAAAGAGGCTAGTCTAGCAAGAAGACGAAGCATGGAGCAAGAGGCTCAAGGCTATGCCCTAGTAGGAGACAACCTATACCGAAGAGGCAAAGATGGTTACTTAAGACTGTGCGTTCACGAATCAGATTATTTGAAAGTCTTAGAAACTGCACACAGCGGTGTTGCAGGTGAACATTTTGGTCTTGACCGAGTGATCAAGACCATTCTATTCTCAGGACTTTGGTGGCCCACTCTTCATATGGATGCACATACCTATGTGAAGAAATGTGACACATGCCAACATGCACAATATCCAGTTAGAAAAGACGAGATGCCCTTGAGGCCAATGATGGGAGGGCGTGCATTTTCCAAGTGGGGCATAGACTTCATAGGTCCTATTAACCCCCCAGCTCAAAACTCCCATGCAGAGTATATTATTGTAGCCACAGATTACCTTACAAAGTGGGTAGAAGTAAAAGCCACAACAAAGAATGATGCTCAGACTACGGCTAAGTTCTTATTCGAGAATGTGTTCACGAGATATGGGCTACCAATAGAGTTAGTAAGCGATAGAGGCACACACTTCTTGAATGAAGTCATTGAAAATCTTCTCCAAGAATTCTTGGTGATACATAAGAAGTCTGCCCCCTATCACCCCCAAGCTAATGGACAAGCCGAGAGCACCAATAAGATCCTCTGTAACGTATTGACAAAACTGGTAAATAATAAACGCTCTGATTGGGACAAACAGCTTCATCATGCTCTTTGGGCTTACCGAGTTGCCTACAAAACAGTACTCAATGCCACCCCATTTCAGATGGTCTTTGGACAGAATGCTGTGCTACCTTTAGATTTCCTAATCCCAACATTAAAAGTAGCACAAGAGCATGAGTGGAATGGACATGAACTGTCCTCTAGGATCTTTGATCTAGAACGCTTAGGTGAGACAAGGCTACGCGCGGCGACAGGTATCTATGCTGCAAAGAAGAGGCAAAAGGCATACTTTGATGCACACATCAAAGATAAGGGATTGAAAGAGGGAGATCTAGTGTTGGTTTATACACTAAAACAACATGCCCGTAAGTTGGAAAAAAGAGGATATGGACCCATGATCATTAATAGAATTTCCACTAGCAGCGCGGTTCAGTTGGCCACTCTAGAAGGAGATATCTTGTCAAACTATATTAGTGGATGTAGAGTCAAGTTATATCAAGAACCTCTTATAGAGGACATGCTAATGAGACTCAACACTGCTAAGAAGCGAAAAGAAGAAGAGTTAAGAGTGAGAGAAGAAGCACAGGTAGAGGCCAGAGAGCGTATTAGGTGAAATAAGTTAAGGCGATTAGGCCTAGATGTCAACTCAAAAGCCCCAAAATATCACATGGATATGTGCCAAAAGTCAGGCATAGCGACTTCTCAAGTCATTGACCGAAGACCCTTTGTGACCATAGAGATAGGACAAGGGAAGGGTGCAAGGACTGTGAAAGCATTGATTGACTCAGGTGCAGCAAGTAGTGCGGTTAGACTTTCCTACTGCCAAGACTTGCAATTGAACATCAATCCCATAGAAGCTTATCTGATAGGATTGGGAGGTGTGGAAACCCCTTGTTTGGGCGAGGTGGAACTTCCCATCTACCTTCAAGATGTTCCAATGAAAGTCAAAGTGCTAGTGTGTCAAGATGAGAACCTCACAGAACCACTTGTCTTAGGACAAGATTGGATTTATGACAATGCAGTCAACTTAAACCTAAGAAGTCAAATTCTTCAAGTTTGGGTACATGAACAATGCATTACATTAGAATTAGAGAACTGCATGCTCCCAGATCATGGCACCACACACTCTCTTCATTCTTCTAAGACTAATCATATGGAAGAAGATGTTGTATGTGTCAAAAGCTTTATGATGCAGAAGGAGTCAATCGTGGAAGAACAGGTTCGAAGGCGGGTGGATCTTTCTTCTTCTCCAAAGAATCAAGTAGCCAAAGTAGTGAGTCCACCACACAGGGAAACACAATTATTCACGACAACGGATACATCAAATAGAAAGACACCATTCGACAAGAAAGCAGTTCTGAGCATGAAGCAGATCTGGGTACGCAAAGGAGAACAACCACCAGCCTTGCCCCCACAAATCCCATCCAAGCAAGCCAACCAGGCCAGAAGAGGAAGGAAGCAGCTCGGCCAAGCTCAATCACAAGGTATCCAACAAGTTTGGGTGCCTAAGAAGTTAGCTGCAGCTCAACAAGGGCAATTACAGATGTGGGTACCTAAGAAGCTCTTACATCCACAACAACCTATGTTCTCCCACATGCGAAAGGTCTCAACAAAGAAGCCAAAAGGAGAAGAGGGTAAGAACCACGTACAGAGACCGAAAGGAGATCAAACCAGCTCTTCAACAATAGTAGGAAGACGTGCAAAAAGGATATGGGTTTGGAAGCCAAAAGTACAAGTAGCCTCTATCGAACCAAAGTGCCAACCACACTGGATACCACAGTTCAGAAAGCATCCAAGGAGGAAGACGCCTGAAGTAATCTCTACAGTGCCAAATGCTGTTCTAAAATGGGTCCCTATCAAGAGGAAGGATCAGTGGTCATCTCAAGATCCAATGGATACCTCCAACAAAGATGACATCAACATCTGCAGGTGACATCAGGCCTTGACGAGCGACAACCATGTGCTCCTTGCACAACCCTATCTTTTGCACCATTCAGGTCATGCATTTCCAAAGTATGCATTAATATAGGGCCACATTACACGGCCGTGCATAGACACACTTGAGAATCCCAGGCACAAGAGCACATTGACATATGTCAAAGATTTTTATTGATTGATACTAAATTCTGTCTTCTTGTTTTATGATATTGTTCCTATTAATTTATTTATTTTTTTAAAGGAAGAAAGAAAAAAAAAAGAAAGAGAGGAAGAACTTGTTCCCAAGTTTGGCTCATGAAACATGAATGAGACATGCTTAGTTGAAGATGGAACTATTGATTACTGGGCATTTATCAATTGGGATAGAAGTGTGTCTCGGCTAGCAGATGATATTATTGTTGCCTTATCTGGTAGATGGCAAGCACTTGGCATGAACATGGCATCTACAACTATATTTTTCTCTTACCATGGTAGGAATGAAGAGCTTGAAGGTCCGCAACTTGCGTGATGCTTAACTACTTCATGTACGAGAGCATCCAAGGAGATATCTGCAAAGGGTAGTTCTAGAGGAGAAGACTCCTGCGTATGGTGAGCTAAAGAGAATATGTGAAACTCAGCTTGGTGTAGTTACCCAATGTTGTTTGCCAAAGAATATAAAGAAATTCAATTCTCAGTATTTGGCAAATGTTGCTTTGAAAAGAGGAGAGAGGATCAACCACTCAAAAGATCTCATCAGTGGACCATCAACATGGACATTCATCAACAATGTTCCATCCCAAAGGACGAGTGTACAACACGAAGAGATGAACATCGATCAACCTTCTCCATGGTAAGTATCTTTACTCTGGCAACACCATAACCATGATAGATTAGGAAACCTCTTCGTCAGCATACCCTTGAGCACTTAGCTCAAGACCCGCAATTTTTGCACCATACTTCTTCCAATGCATTTTCCAAGTAAGCATTCATAGGGCTACATTACAAGGCCATGCACAAGGCACATATTTTCCTCAACCCATGCCCGAACACACTTACCCATCACTCAATATGGGTTAGGAGTACTTGGCATGACTACTATGAACATCAACTGTGGAAGATCTAGAAAACATCAACGGAGACTCACAACGACACAGTCATGATGGAATCCCAGGAAGAAGCGTATACCAAGAAACTACAACTTGCAAAGACTCGCAGTGATAGATGAAGAACCAGACACATCTGGAAGTCAGACGACTTTTGTTCAGACAGACGGGACGCTCCCTCTCAAGGCACTACTTGGAACAACCACTACAACAAGGGTCTGTCAGGGACGACAGACTCGAGAGGGGGGGAGTGTTGAAGCTCAAAGTCAAGGACAAAGCATGGAAGCACATCAAAAGGTGGACACACAAGGAAATGGCAGCACATCAAAAGGTGGACACACAAGGAAAGGGAGCAAGTAGGGAGCTCCATGAAGTGTATGTCAAATTTTCAGATGAATCCCCTACAAAAATAGTGATTTTCATCACTAAAAACCATTGTAAATACCATTATCTATTTTTATAACTCCATTTTGTTCAAGCCGAGGAGTCCTCGAGCTTGAGGAGTATTAGAAGTACCATCGTACCAATTTTCATAATTTTTAGGCTTCGTTTGAGCCCTCAAATAAGCCCTGGAACCTAATTTTTAACTAGGCCGGACACTAGGTCTGGACAGGGCCAAAACTAGTCAAAAAACTATAAAAAGAGCTAGAGAGCTCATTTTTGGGGTTAGCTTGTTAGAGAATAGAACTTTTGTAAGAGAACTCTTTTGCAATCTAAGCTTTCCATTGTTCCTCTCTTTGATCTTACTTTGTGCGCGTGTGTGTGTATGTGTGTGCATGTTTGTGTGCTTTCACTCACGCACTTGTACCTTCACTTGCTCGTGGTCTTCATACCGGTCCTCACGTCTCCGCGGATTGACAAGTAAAGGAGGTGGTGCTTACGCTTGAGCTACACATGGTGAGAGCTTGATCTTGTTCTACCAAGTAAAGGTGCACTCAATTTGGTGTCCTGCAAAGTTTGTTTCATCCACTTTGGCATAGATTGTGCACTCTTGATAGACATGCATTCATTATGTAATACATCTTCAATATGTACATCATGCGTGGGCTGAATTTCATGCTCATTTTCAGCCATATTTTGACACAAATCTTCAACCATATGTGGCTAGAAATTTCCAACAGTTTTGGTAATTTTTGGGTGAAAAATTTCAGCCATGTTTGGCTGGATATTCTCTTCATTTTCAGCACTATTTTGCTGGAACTTTTCAGCCCTTTGAACCTCACTTGGCTGGTCTACATGGCCATAGTCAAACGCACCATTTTGGAACAAAGGCATGAGTGTATCAAACACATCTTGTGAGCTAATTGTTGGCTGTTTTTTGCATGTCACATGAGTTTAATGCTTTTCTTTGTGAAAGAGGTATTTCACACAAATGTACGGTGCCATATACACCTCAGCAAAATGGTATTGCCGAGCAAAAAAATAGAACTCTACTTGAAATGGCACGATGTATGGTTAAAGGAAAGCATCTTCCTCATAAGTTTTGGATGGAAGCAGTCATGTGTGCAAATTATGTGTTGAATCGCTACCCTACAAAAGCATTGAGAGTCATCACTCCTTATGAGGCTTGGAATGGTCATAAGCCTATGGTTAGTCATATGCGTGTGTTTGGTTGTTTGGCATATGCTCTTCTGCCATCACAACAACGTGACAAACTTGACGACAAGGCAAAGAAATGTATATTTGTTGGTTATAGTGCTGAAAGTAAGGGATATCATTTGTACCATCCATTGATAGAGTCAAAAGCTTTTGTGAAGAAAAATTTTCAGCCATAGCTAAAAAAGCTTTGAAGCAAGAAAATACCTCATTCTTTGCTTTCATAGCATACACCCATGTATGGAAAGTAGCATCATCAATGAACGTAACAAAATATACATGCTTCCCAAAAGATGGAGTCTTGATGGGACCACATACATCACTATGAACAAGTTGCAATTTTCTTGTAGTGTGTGTGTGTGACTATCTTTTGGAAAAGAAGCACAATGCATTTTTCCAAGAATGCAACCTTCACATGCATGCTTTTCAATGGACTCAAGTGTAGGCAAACCAATAACCATGTCCTTCTTTTGCAAGTAAAGCAAACTATTGAAGTTCAAGTGACCAAAACAAGCATGCCAAAACTCCATTTCAGCCATAGAAGAAGTATGAGCAACGAAGGCATTCGAGGTAGCCCTCTTGTATGTATCCTTGCGATACAAATCATTACATAATGTATCGGACATCACAATAACATCACCATTGCTTAAATCATGAACCATACACTTATCATCAACAAATTGTACATGAAGTCCTGCTTTGGCAATCAACGGAACTGAAATTAAGTTCTTCTTGATACCGAGCACATACAATGCATTTTTCAAGAGAATCACACCTCCATTTCCAGCCGTAAGCTCAATTCTTCCTACTCCAATGATATGATAAGAGGCATTCTTTGCACACACCACATATCCTCCTTTGGGTGCATCTTTCAAAGAGGCAAAAAATCTTTTGCATGATGTTATGTGCTTTGAAGCACCACTATCAAAGAACCAATCCGAATCAGCCTCATTCACAACCATACATTTAGAATACAAAGAAGCATCATAATGACATGTAACAACACATGCCCAAAAATCTTGAGCCATGTTAGCTTCATCATTCTTTACATTTGCTGAATTTTCAGCAATAGACATGTCGGATTCCTTCTTCTTTTCATTGTGTTTAGCAAGCTTTCTGTTGCATGTGTTCCGATGGTTCTTCATGCATGTAGAGTCTTCATGATATCTTCCAAGCCAAATATGTAGGCTTGTGATTTACACCAACAGCTCCCCCTCAAGCCAAGCATTTTGGCTTAAGTCTTCATCCTCAATCTTCAAGTGTATCCTGCAATCCAATCATAGATTTGAACCTGCAAAGTTTGGTCCCATCCAAAGCTTTAGTCAGCAAATCTGCACATTGCATGTTGGTTGACACACAAGTCAGCTGAATGTCCTTGCTTAGCAACTTCTCTCTCACATAATGATAATGAAGGCCTAGTATATAAGCCCAATTCTGTATACAAAAGCTTAATCCAAATTGCTTCCTGAGTGGCATTAGCTAGCCCTCTATATTCTGCCTCTGTAGAAGACAATGCAGCAGTTGGTTGCTTCTTGGCAGACCATGAAATTGGTTTGTCACGTGCAAAAGAAATGTATCCTGAAGTGCTCCTCCTATCATCCTTGCATCCTGCCCAATCTGCATGTGAATAAACTTTTATATCAATATCTGAAGTATAAGGAAAATACAAACCATGGTTTTGTGTACCCTTGAGATACTTCAAGATTCTTTTGGCAGCCTCTAAGTGAGGTATCCTTGACTTGTGCATAAATTGACTTAGCACACTCACTCCATATGCAATGTCAATTCTAGTTAAGGTAGCATAGTTCAAGCTACCCACCATACTTTGATAACCTGTAATGTCTTGGACTTCATCACCTTCATGGGCACTTAGCTTTAGGTTCACCTCCATTGGAGTGGTTGCTGCTTTAGCATCCTGCAAGTGAAACTTCTTCAACATGTCCTGTACATACTTCTTCTGAGTAATGTATATCCCTGAATTAGTGTAAAGTAACTCAAGCCCTAAAAAATATTTCAATAATCCAAGATCATTGATCTTGAACTCCTTCATCATTTGACTTTTGATATTTCTGATTCCACTGACATCATTACTTGTAATGATGATATCATCAACATAGACACAAAGATAGATTACCTCTGAATTACTTCTCTTAATGAATAGAGAAGTGTCTCCCTTGCTCATAACAAATCCTTGGTCTTGGAGGTATGTAGTTAGCCTGCAATTCCATGCCCTAGGTGCCTGCTTCAATCCATATAAAGCCTTCTTTAATTTGCAAACATAAGTTACCTTCTTAGGGTCTTCATAGCCAGGAGGTTGTGACATATAAACCTCTTCTGAGATCATCCATTCAAGAAAGCATTCTTGACATCCAATTGGTACATGTTCCAATTCTTTGATGCAGCTACACTCACGAACACTCTGATTGTTGGCATCTTGGCCATAGGAGAAAATGTTTCTTCATAGTCAATGCCTTGGGTTTGTGCAAAACCCTTGGCTACTAACCTGGCCTTGTACCTGTTAATTGTGCCATCAGAATTTCTTTTCAACTTATAGATCCATCTGGATCCTATTACCTTCATGGAGTCCTTCTTGGGTACTAACTCCCATGTATCACTCTCCTTGAGTGCTTCAATCTCCTCATCCATAGCTTCTTTCCATTCTGATTTGGTGATTGCTTCTTCATATGAACCTGGTTCTTCATTTGACAAATCCTTTGCAAGATAAACTGAATGTTTAGTAACAAGAGATGTATCATACCAATATCTAATAGGTTTTTTGCTTTCTCTCTGAGATCTTCTGATTGATTGAGTTGAAGATTCAGGTATGTCTTCAAGCTTCTTCATCTTCATTTTCCCTTTGGACTTCCAAGCCTTGAACTCTTCAAGGTTAATTGTATCTTCATCATCTGAACTTGAGTCTTCTTTCTGAATTGGTTCCTCCTTTGTGAGTTTTGGAAACTCCTCTTCCAAATCATAGGGTAGTTTGACCTTCTTGCATTCATTCTCATACCAAGAACCATTCTCATCAAAGATCACATCTCTACTTACCATAAATCCCTTATTGGTAGGGTTATAAAATCTGTAACCTTTTTTATTTAAATCATACCCAATGAAAATACATTTTTCAACCTTTGGATCTAGCTTTCCTCTTACCTGTGAAGGAATGTGTACATATGCTACACACCCAAAAATTTTGCAATGATCTAATGATGGTCTCTTACCATGCCAAGCTTCATAGGGTGTCATACCATCAAGTGACTTTGATGGTAACCTGTTTATGAGATAGGTGGCAGTAGAAACACTCTCTGCCCATAGATAGTTAGGTAATTTCTTCTCATTAAGCATAGATCTAGCTGTCTCAACAATTAACCTATTTCTTCTTTCAGCTACCCCATCCTGTTCAGGAGAGTACCTTGTGGTTATTTCCCTTTTGATGCCTCTGTCCTACAAGAAGTCCTCAAATTCATTGGAGAAGTACTCACCTCCTCCATCTGACCTTAGCCTCTTCAAATTCCTTCCTGTCTGATTTTCAACTAATGCAAGATATTTCTTAAAACAATTGAATACCTCATCCTTGTGCTTCATAAAGTATAATACAGTCCATCTGCTATAATCATCAATAAAAGACACATAGTACCTTGAACCTGAGACTGAGGGGTCTTTGCTAGGTCCCCAAATATCTGTGTGTACCAGCTCTAGGTAATCTTCATGCATATATCCTTTCCTTGAGAAGGGTAACCTGTGAGACTTACCAAATTGAGAAGCATCACACTTGTAAATCATATGTTGCTTGGATACATTAGGTATCCCAAGCACACATTGGTCCCTGCACATTTGCTTCAAGGTCCTTTCTCCTATATGCCCTAATCTCTTGTGCCAAATCTCAAGCTCTCAAAGTGTTTGATCTTTATAACTGTATAATGCAATGTTCTTTGTATCTTCAAACTCAAAAGTGAAAAGTCTACCTAATTTTTCTCCTTTAGCTATCCTTTTGAATCCATGTCTTGGGTCCTCCACAAATGCTCCATATTGATTGAATCTGACTTGCAAACCTTTCTCTACAATCTGACCAACACTCATTAAGTTCTTTGTAATGGTTGGTACAGAGTACCCTGCTCAACAAATTCTGATTACCATCACAAGTTTTAACATTACCAACTTTAACCACTGAATGTTTTGTATCATCACCTGTTTGGACTTGATGTTTACCTTTTGGTTCCTCAAGATCAGAGAGTAGTGCCACATTACCAGCCACATGATTTGAACACCCTGAGTCAATATAAAATAAGTGATCATCATTTGTACCTGACTTTGAAGTCATGTTCATGATCAAGAGAGAGTCATCCTGCTCTTCTGTGTAGTTATTGTAGTCCTTTCTATTTCTGAATCCTCCTTGGTAGTTGCCATTGTAGTTATTGTTGTAGTTGTTGTTGTAATTGTTGTTGTGGCCTTGGTGATGGTTGAACCTTCCTCTAGACTGAGAGTATCCACCTCTTTGGTAGCCTCTTCCTCTCTGATTTTTGTAATTCCTGTAACACTCATCTGTGGTGTGATTTGATAAACCACAAATGTTACATGGTGATGAATTATAGGGTCTCCCCCTACCTTGCTTACCTCCTCTGCCCCTACCTCTTGAAGATCTACCTCTCCCTGCATAGTTGGCTTGGGAGGTAGAGCCTTCATCTTCCACCTTCTTACTCTTACCTTTATCCTTAGACTTCTTATCAGTGTATAGGGAAGAAGAGTTGTTACCTTTGGATGTATCTCCATTCTTTGTGAGCTTTGCTTCATGTGTAAATAGTTGTCCCATGAGAGTTGTAAGATCTCGGGTATGCATGTCCATGTAGAGATCCATTGCAGTGGTGAAGCTTTCCCACTTGTCATCAGCCTTGATTCCATTAATTATCTGCCTCACAATCTGTTCTTCTTCAATTTCTTCACCTATGCTTGCTAACTAAGCTGCAACATCTTTGGTCTTGGTCACAAATTCTGAAACAGCTTGCTTAGGTTGCTTCCTTAGTGTTGTGAACTCAATCCACAACTGATTTTTCCTAGCCCTTGTATTAGAGGAAAAATATGATGACAAGGTTTTCCAAGTCTCTTGGGAAGTCTTACAATTTCTCATATGAGGTAAAAGAAAGTCAGATATAGATTTGAGTAGATAAGACCTTGCCAATGCATCCCTTGCACACCATGTGTTGAGTTTTTCTTGCTCCTCCTTGGTTGGCAAACCTCTTGCATTGAATGAGGGCAATTCCTCATCTCCTGAGATGTATCCATAGAGACTCCTTCCTTGTAAGTAGGTCTTCATCCTTAGAGACCAAGCTTGATAATTGTTCCTGTCCAATTTGTCAATAAATGAAGGAAAACCATCTCCCATTTTACCTTATTTGCTCTGATACCACTGTTGGGAAAGATGGATGGATGATCCAAGAAACTGAGTAGGTACTGCTAAACCTACTTTGTACCAGCCCTCTTTAACTTCAGACTTGACTAGTAGACTTCCGTAGCTTTCCAATGACACCAAGAAATGGCCTATGTCCTTTGGAAATCAAGTGTGCAATGATTGAATCAAAACAGATAACTTTGGAAGTCACAAAGTCAAGAAAACCTTCTATTTTGGTCTTGACACATGCTCAATGTTTTACTCAGTGTGACCAACACAGTAGCAATTGATAAAATTCCTTCTAGGGGTATTCAATTAGCTTAGTAAGCTACCATTTTCAAGTGGAATGATGTAAAATAATGAACTATGCTAAGAGAAATTAATTTAGCAAGATTTGGTATACCCCTGACTTTTTAGGACTGTAGCAGAGATAGACCAGTGAGCACCTCGATGACACTTTCTCTGAATTGGCTGAATGAAATCACTTCAAAAATTTGTCAACATGTAGATGACTTTGAGCTGAATCCAACAAGCTTTGAATCACTGAATTTGGTGGAGTATTGACTGAGATATACCCTTGACAAGTAGACAGACTTTGGAGTAGACACTCAGTGAGCACAGAGATGAATGATGTAAAAGTATCTATAAATTAACACTTGTGTACAATCCGATTGGCATGACAAGCATTGCCCAATGGTGTAGAGAGGTGTAGGCTCTGATGTAGTCCTCACACACACTCAATGACAGTAGAATGAAGCTCGGGAGTGATCTCTCTAACCGCGACTTTTCTTGATCACTTTTTATATGTGATGACTAAGAATTTGAATTCAAATTCAAATTCTTGGCTCCCTATGATCAAGCTACTAAAGGTTTGGAGATATTCTCTCAATCAAGTTAGCTACTTTTTTCCACGAATCACTTAGGTAGGTGATTACAAAAGATTCCAAGTCAAATTGACTTTTACATGAGGTAAAGTGCTAAGTATTCACTAGCATGTGTTCCTATGGTTCTTCATGCATGTAGAGTCTTTATGATATCTTCCAAGCCAAATGTGTAGGCTTGTGATTTACACCAACACTTTCTACATTCATCAATAGTATGACCAACCTTTCGGCAATATTTGCATCTCTTCTTCTTTTGCAAATCGGCATCATTAGAGGAATGAGTGGAAGAGGAAGCTTGAGGCTTTGGTTTTGATGAACCCAAAGCTGAACCATACTTGCTTTTCCCCTTTTGTGAGATAGCAAGTGCTTGCGTTCCCTCAATCAAACCACTCATATTCACTCTAGATTGCTCTTCTTGCAAAAGAAGAGACACAACCTCATCAAATGCATACATATTAGGATTCCCTTTTGCAACCAAACGGGGTGTAGTAGCAAAGCTTTGAAAAGATTTCGGTAATCCTTTCAACAATGTAGAAATGAGTGAAGCATCCGGAATGATCTCATCTATGTTTGCCAATTGCTCTTTCAAGTCCTTGATGCCTGTCACATACACATCCACTAACTCATTTTCAGCCATACATACATCCTCAAGTTGCTTCCTCAAGTATGCAACACGTGCTTCATTACGCATGGCATACAAAGAAGCAAGAGTGTCCCATGCCTGTCTCGATGTAGAACATGACCGAATGTGTGGAACTATATGACGCTTCATTGAAAGCACAATCAAAGCATGAGCTTGAGCATCTTTTCCATCCCATCTAAGCTGCTCCTGTGTAGGTGGAGAAGGAGAAACCATTGTACTCGAAGAAGAAGCTCCATCTGTGACAGTAGATTGTGAAGTAGAAGAACCTACCGGTCTTCGATCTACATCTACCACTTTGTTCCAAAGTTGTGTTGCAACAAGAACATGCTTCATCATGTAAGAACACATCGGATAGTTGGTCCCATCAAGCTTATCTTCAGCTTGAAGCATGCCAAACAAGTCATTGCTGCCCACCATTTCACAAAAGAACAAGAGTGTGACAAAATCTTCACTTCGACAAAAGCTGAAATGAATGCTGAAATTTTAGCTCACAAACCGTCACTCTGATGGCGATTCTGACTGCACAAATGGCTTCGAAATGGGGGTAAAACCCCAATGCACCTGGTGGAGATGTTTCTTGGCTGCTGAAATTCACTCTTCTATGCTACGAAGTCGATTTGCATTGTTAAAAGTGCACGCGTGCTGCGACGCGAAAAACCGAAACTTGAGAAGGAGTTGAACCTACTCTAATACCATTGTTGGGTGTGTGCAAAAGTGCGAGAGACACACGAGAAGCACACACAAGGAGCACAAATGCAGCAAGACACATGGAGAAGATGATGGCTCGAATAGCTCTCTCTATTGATGATGAATTGAACAGAAGTAAGAGTTGAATAATAATCCCTAAGTACAAAGTAGCACCACATATGAGAGTATCAAGTATGTGGTAACATGGGGAAAAAACCTCTAGCAAGCACTAGAGTAAAAAGTGCCCATGTATAGGGAAAAGGTTCACATCAAAGCTACTCGAGGAACACATAAGTGTAACAATAACAATATCTTCTAATTCATGTCTCTTGTCTCTTGTCTCTTAGTCTCGTATATGTTTTTACATGACTTCTATCTCTTTCTATGTGTGAGAAGGCTCCGCAGTCATGCATTGAACCAGTGAGGATGATCCATAAAGATTGAGAGAAAAAGTTTCTATTCATTTATACATCATGACCCATATGCATTCATACCACCCACTAAAACCCATGCATATGATTCGGTTTTGAAAGTGTATAAGAAGCTCCATTCTTGGACCATTCTTCCAATTTATTCACGTGTGTGGTTTTCTTTTTGTTCTCATCATGCATACATCCACAAGAACCCATGCATATGAATTGATTCTCGAAAGTGTATAAGAAGATCCATTGTTGGACCATTCTTCCTTTCAAAAATTGATTCATGTGTGTGGTTTTCTTTTTGTTCTCATCATGCATACATCTATATGTTCCCCCTTCTCATAATTGAGGGAGAGTGTTAATCTCCAAAAGAACAAGCTACTCTTGTATTTAGAGCACCTCTATAACAAGAATAACTCAAATCTTCACCAATTTTAGAAGATCAGTACTCAATTGTCAAGTTCTTGAACAAACTGTGAAGAAGGAGATTACACAGAAAGTCTGTTGCACATAATTCACTCATTGCCTTATCAAATTTGTAAAGTTTTTTATAAAATTTTGTACAAAGTGTCGTCTATAGATTGTGCACCTTCTCCAAGTTGAATCACTCCAAAAGATTCAGTAGATCTTCAAAAATGATCTCAACAAGTCACCTATGTCTACAACTGTACTTCTGAGAAGTCGATTTAGACACCTATAACTTTTAACACTTGGTTCTCTCAATCTAGAACCCGTTTCTACAAATGCTTTTAGCCACAAATAGCTTACCTTCCAACTTAAAGATTGAGTGCTTGCTTGCTCAAAACTTTACACTGTGGAAGGAGAACTGACTAAAACATTAGCATCGAATTTTGCGCCTCCTACAACTTCTCTTCTTTCATCTACACATGTAAATGTTCCTACACTCAATTCTCTCAACCTGATCATAATTAGAAGCTAAAAATTTGTACAGTGGTCGATCAACAATAGATTTAGACTTGTACAAAAGCATTTCACAAAAGATCTAACACAGAAGGAGAAAACTCAGAAATATCGGGCACAACATTTTCTTCATTTCTGAGAAATTTACAACTAAGTGATGAGAGTCTTAACTCACTTCTAAGATGTCTAATGACTCATACAACTTCTGATTACTCTATTCTCATGCTCTCTCATACTTGCCCCGATATTTTTTCATAGTATATATAGACAAAAATTTACAAGCTTATGACTACTCAAAGATATAAGTGAACTATCTCTGAATTAATGTACATATGTGTACACATCTTCATCTTCTGAATGTATTCTTCCTTCATGCTTCACAACTTGAACCTTTTCTTCAATCCTTGACTCCAATTCTTCATCAAAACATCAATTGTTGATTGTCCTGCACCAACAGCTCCCCCTCAATCATCAATTGAGGTTTTCTCTATCTTCTTTATGCCTGCCATGTCTTTGAATCTCTGTAACTTTGGTCCATCCAAGCTTTTGGTAAGCATATCAGCTATCTGATCTTTTGTTGAAGTATGTATTACTTCAATCTCTTTATCCATCCCCTTCTCTCTTAGAAAGTGATACTGAATCTCAATGTGTTTAGTCCTTGCATGAAACACAGGGTTAGCAGCTAAATACAATGAACTCATATTATCTCCATGAATAGTAGGTATACTCTGAATGATGTCAAAACTCTCCATAAGAGTCTTAAGCCATATCACTTCCTTTGCAGCTTCAACCATACCTTTGTACTCAGCTTCTGTAGAGGATAAAGCAACTGTGTGTTGCTTCTTTGAACACCAAGAAATTAACTTATCTCCCACATAACACAAGTATCCATATGTTGATCTTCTATCATCAGGATTACCTGCCCAATCTGCATCACTATATATCTTGATGTTTGTATCTGATGTAAAACCATAATACAAACCCTCTTTGAGTGTACCCTTAATGTACCTCAACACTCTTTGTCCTGCAACCCAATGTTCTTTCCTAGGACAATGCATAAATTGAGACAATACTCCAACTGCATATGACAAGTCAGATCTAGTTAATGTAGCATAGATAAGACTACCAACCAAACTCTGATATAACTTCATATCCTTGAATTCTTCTCCACCATATCTGCTCAATTTGTGATTCACCTCCATTGGAGTAGGTGCTACCCTGCAATCATTCATCTTAAACTTGATCAACAAGTTCTTCAATTACCTTTCTTGAGTTACATACACTCCATGTTGAGTGTATGAGATCTCCATGCCCAAGAAGTATGACAAGTCTCCCAAATCACTGATCTTGAATTCTTTCTCCATTTTCTTCTTTAGACTTTGAATGCATTTCTCATCTGTACCTGTAAGAATTATATCATCAACATATATGCACATGTAAATGAACCCATCATCACTTGCTTCAACAAGCAAGCTACTATCTGCTTTAGATACTTGAAATCCAAGTTCTTTCAAGAACTTCACAAGTCTATAATTCCATGCCCTCAAACCATACAAAGCTCTTTTGAGCTTACACACATGATCTGGATACCTTCCATCTCTGAATCCTTGAGGTTGCTCCATGAAAACATCATCTAAAATGTAACCATTTAAAAAAGCATTCTTCACATCTAATTGACATAATTTCCAACCTTTACATGCAGCAATAGCTATGAGTGTCCTGATGGTTGTCATCTTTGCCACAGGACTATAGGTTTCATCATAATCAATACCATATGTCTGAGCAAACCCTTTCACAACAAGTCTAGCTTTGTACCTAGACACATTTCCATCTGCAACCCTCTTTGTCTTGTAGACCCATTTGCATCCAATGATCTTCTAACTATTTGGTTTAGGAACCAAATCCCATGTCTGATTCTCCATCAATGCATCATATTCTTCCTGCATAGCTTTCTCCCAATTTTCCTTACCTTTTGCCTCTTCATATGTAGAAGGGTCTTCATCTGCCTTTATCATGTAAGCATAATCTTTGGTAGCCAAAAAAGAAGTGTCATAGCTATACCTTGTAGGTTGCCACTTGTGTCTTGATGACCTTCTGAGTTCTCCACTCCTTGAGGTTTCTGGTTCATCACATTCTGGATCAAACCTTGGCACTTCTTCAACTTCAACCTGTACTTCATTATTCTATTCTTCATCAAATATCTGAACCTTTGATTTACCTTTCTTTTGACTCACAACTTCTTCATCACCTACATTAATATTGATTGTACCTACATACCAAGTACCTTGCTCATCAAATGTGACATCCTTTGATACAAGGAATTGTTTTGTGGATGGACTCCACAACCTATATCCCATCTGCTTATCATCATAACCAATGAACACAAAATTTTCAGCTTTAGGTTCCAATTTGTGCCTTAATTGTGATGGCACATATGCATATGCCAAACACCCAAATACTTTCCAATGATCTAGAGTAGGTCTCTTACCCCACCATGCCTCATATGGTGTCATACCCTACAAAGCTTTACCTGGTAACCTATTGACCAAATAAGTAGCTGTATTTACAACCTCAGCCCACAAATTATTTGGGCAATTTTTCTCCTTCATCATGGATCTTGCAAACTCAACAAGAGTTCTATTCCTCCTTTCTGCTACACCATTTTGTTGAGGAGAGTACCTGCAAGTAATTTCTCTTTTTATACTTGCATTCCACAAGTAATCACTGAACTCATTAGAGAAATACTCTCCCCCTCCATCTGACCTTAGGCTCTTCAACTTATGACCTGTAATTCTCTCTGCATACACATGATAGTGTTTGAATGTATTGAATACTTCTGACTTATCTTTGATCACATAGATAGTGATCCATCTGGTAGCATCATCAACATAAATTACATAATACCTTGAACCATTGATACTGAAATCCTTTGATGGTCCCCACACATGTGTGTACCAACTCAAGCTTCTCTGAATACATAAAACCATGATTGGATTAAGATTGCTTATGAGCCTTACCTAATTGACATGCCTCACATCTATATGTCATATGTTGACCTGCAACATTAGGCAATCCAAGAACTAAACCATTGTTAATCATATCTTTGATACCTCTTTCATTGAAGTGTCCAAGCCTCTTGTGCCAAAGATCTAACTCAGAGATCTTATGTCCTCCATAAGTGAACAAGGCATGACCAACATTACCTTGGATCTTCAATGTGAACAATCTTCCTTCTTTCTTCCCTGAAACAATTTGTTTATACCCATTGCTAGGGTCTTCCACAAACACTCCTTCATTAGTGAATCTAACTTCATAACCATTTCAACAATTTGTCCTACACTTATTAAATTCTTAGGAATTGTAGGAACATACAAGACCTTACTCAAGAGGGTGCTACCATCCTTGGCCTTCACTGATCCAATTGACTTCACATTGTGCTTTGTATTGTCACCTCTTTGAACAACATGATTAGATACCTTATTCTCCAAATCAGTCATCAATGCTATGTTGCCACTTAGGTGATTGCTATACCCTAAGTCAATGTAGAAAACTCTTTGGCCTTCACTTTGCCTTTCAGAAGTTGCATTCATTATCAATGTTGAATCCTCTTTCTGATTTGAAGCATAATTGTAGTAGGTATTGTTGTATTGTTGACTTTGAAATCCTCTACCTGCATTTCTTCCAAAGTAACCCCTACTACCTCTACCTCTAAAATTACCTCTTTGATTTCTGCCACCTCTTCCTCTTGAATTAAAATTCTGATTATATCCACCATTATTCTGAGTATTATTCCAACAATCATTAGCTAAGTGATTTGTCTTACCACAAATCCAGCAAGCTTTGAGTCCATCTTTATTACTCCTGCCTCTTCCTCTACCTTTGCCAACTCCTCTTCCTCTTAGGAAGTTCGCTTGGCTAGTTGTACCTTCATCTTCATTTGTTTGTTGCTTTCCTTTGATATTCTTCTTCTTGTCCTTTGAATACATTGCATGACCTGTACTCTTGTCACTTTCACCTTTGACATCCTGCTCAAAGGTTAGCATGTGACCTAGCAACTGATTTAAGTCAGGAGTGAAATGATCAAGTGATAATTCAGTAGACAAAATGAATGGCTTCCATTTGTCATCACCTCTCAAACCTGTAAGGATTTGTCTTACCAATTTATCCTCCTCAATGTCTTCATCAACAGCTCCTAATGCATCTGCAATGTCTTTCATCCTTGTTACATAATCTCAGATGGATTGAGAGGCCTTCTTCTTGAAAGTGGTAAATTCTGCCCACAAGGATGCCTTCCTTGACTTTGTGGTGTTAGCTTGAGCATCTCTCTTCATCCAATTCTTCAAATCTTATAATTCTTCCCTAGTTGGAACACTAGGATCTCTGAATTGAGGCTTTTCTTCTTCACCTGTAATGTAAGCTATCAAGTCTTTGCTCATAAGATGAGCTTCCATCCTCATTGACCATGTTGGATAGTTTTCTCTATCTAATTTCTCTATCTGAAGAGAATCTCCCATCATTTCTTCTCCTGTGTATTGAATTCTTCAAACTTTATGAGTAACAGATGTACCTTTACTTCGAGTGATACTCCTTTTGTCTTCCTTGATGTCATATGAACTCTTTCTCAAGCTTTGTCCTCAAGCTTTCACCTTTTGAACCTTCAGATGTTGAATTCTTTGCAGCTGCAGCAGTCGGGATCCTCCTTTCCTCAATTTTGATGCTTCCTGCTCTGATACCACTGATGGAGAGTGTTAATCTCCAAAAGAACATGCTACTCTTGTATTTAGAGCACCTCTATAACAAGAATAACTCAAATCTTCACCAATTTTAGAAGATCAATACTCAATTGTCAAGTTCTTGAACAAACTGTGAAGAAGGAGATTACACAGAAAGTCTGCTGCACATAATTCACTCATTGCCTTATCAAATTTGTAAATTTTTTGATAAAATTTTGTACGAAGTGTCGGCTATAGATTGTGCACCTTCTCCAAGTTGAATCACTCCAAAAGATTCAATAGACCTTGAGAAATGATCTCAACAAGTCACCTATGTCTAAAACTATACTTCTGAGAAGTCGATTTAGACACCTATAACTTTTAACACTTGGTTCTCTCAATCTAGAACCCGTTTCTACAAATGCTTTTAGCCACAAATAGCTTACCTTCCAACTTAAAGATTGAATGCTTGCTTGCTCAAAACTTTACACTCTGGAAGGAGAACTGACCAAAACATTAGCATCAAATTTTGTGCCTCCTACAACTTCTCTTCTTTTATCTACACATGTAAATGTTCCTACACTCAATTCTCTCAGCCTGATCACAATTAGAAGCTAAGAATTTGTACAGTGGTCGATCAACAATAGACTTAGACTTTTTACAAAAGCATTTCACATAAGATCTAACACAAAAGGAGAAAACTCAGAAATATCGGGCGCAACATTTTCTTCATTTCTGAGAAATTTACAACTAAGTGATGAGAGTCTTAACTCACTTCTAAGATGTCTAATGACTCATACAACTTCTGATTACTCTATTCTCATGCTCTCTCATACTTGCCCCGACATTTTTTCATAGTATATATAGACAAAAATTTACAAGCTTATGACTACTCAAAGATATAAGTGAACTATCTCTGAATTAATGTACATATGTGTACACATCTTCATCTTCTGAATGTATTCTTCCTTCATGCTTCACAACTTGAACCTTTTCTTCAATCCTTGACTCCAATTCTTCATCAAAACATCAATCGTTGATTGTCCTGCACTAACAATAATCAAATCATGACATCTCTCCTTTCCATACCCAACTTCATCTTCACCTTCACATTTTTATCACAAAGACCTTCCGACACTCACTAGCTTCATACACTCTGTATGTGCCGCGACCGGACCTGATCCACCCAGATTGCGATCACCTCCACAACGTTCTTGACTTTTCCTAATGTTCTCATGAACATTGTGAAGTGTAGAAATGTGATCTTGAGCAATAGAATCAACCATCGGAATGTCAGTTTGAGTAAGTGACATGGGAATGGGAATCTTTGTACCATAAACAATTTCAAAAGCTACACGAGTTGTAGTGGTGTGTGTGGTGTTATTGTAAGAAAATTGAAGCAATGGCAACTTTTCATCCCAGTTAGTGGGATTATCTAATGAATAACAACGCAATAAATCAATAATAGTATTGCTTGTAGCCTCACTTTGTCCATTGCTTTCAGGATGAAATGCAGATCTAAAATCTATTTTAGAACCAAAATCTTGAAATAAGGCAACCCAAAAATGATTACAAAATCTAACATCACGATCAGATAACATTACTTTAGGAAATACATGATGTGCGAAAATGCATTTAATGATTAATGTTGGAGCTTGAGGTGCAGATAAAGTTTTTTCTACAAGGAATGAAATATGCATTTTACTAAACCTATCAAGTATTGTCCAAATTATATGATTATTTGATGAAGTGATAGAAAGACCTGTGATAAAATCCATAGAGATTTGTTCCCATAGTTCGTTCAGAATGGGGAGTGGCATTAATAATCCAAATGTTTTACCATGATGACGTTTTACACGTTGACATACAATGCATTGAGAAACATAATGTGCAATATCTTTTTCCATGTGTGGCCAAACGAAGGAATCTTTGCAAGCAGAAATGGTGCTTTGTATGACCCACGTAAGATGGTTCATGCATTTCTTTGATGACAAAATCTTAAAACCTTGGGTTATACACAATCTATGTTGAAAATATAGTAAACCATGATGAAATGTATAATGTTCATCAGATAAAGATGCACCATTGTTGAAGCCATGCCATGCACGTGAAAAATACAAATCAGATGCATAAGTGGAAATCGTTTCTTGAACAGAATGAATTTGGATGGCATAAATATTATGCAAAACAACACAATGTGAAGGAAAATGGCTAAGAGCATTCGCTACAATATTAGCTTTACCAGGTTCATATTGGATCATGGGTTGGAAATTTTGAATGAATGAAGCCCATTTAAGATGTTGATCAGAGATTAAGCGCTAATTTAATAAATGCTTAATAGCTCATTGATCGGTTTTGATTAAGACCTTAGAGCCCATAAGATAGTGTTTCCAAATTTGCGAAGCATGCACAATTGCTAACAAATCTTTATCATATATACTATAATTCTTTTCTGAGGGTTTAAGCTTCCTACTCGGAAATGCAATAGGATGATCATTTTTCATTAAAAAAATACCTATTCTTGAACCACTAGCAATAACAACATGAAATGGTTGTGAAAAACTAGGTAACTGTAAAACAGGTGCATGTGAAAGTGCGTGTTTGAGTTTTTCAAAGGATTGTTGTTGGGTAAGTCCCCATGCAAATTTTATTTTCTTTTTCAATAACAAGGTAAGAGGCAATGCTAAATAAGAAAAGTTTCGAACAAACTTCCTATAGAAACTAGTGAACCCAAGAAAAGAACGAACATCATTTACTTGTTGTGGTGTAGGCTATTATACTATCACTTTAATCTTTTTTGGATCCACATGCACGCCTTCACTTGAAATATATGTCCTAGATATTCTAGCTTACATTGAATAAGTAACTCTTTTCAAGTTTAGCATAAAGTGTGTTCGCTCGTAGCAAATGAAAAACTATTTTAAGATGCTTCTCATTCCCATTATCATTATTACTGTAAACAAGTATATCGTCAAAGAATACAAGAATATAAGCTTGGTAATCAAGAAAAATCTTGTTCATCATTTTTGCAAATGTAGCAGGGGCATTAGTAAGTCCAAAGGGCATTACCATAAATTCATAATGGCCAGTTTGAGTTCTAAATGCAGTCTTAAAAATATCACTGTGTCATACATATCTAATGGTAACCTGATTTAAGATCAATTTTACTAAAGATATGAGCTCCTCGTAACTTATCTAAGAGATCATCTATTCGTACTCAACTCCACCTATTGCTTCATCTCTCCAACCTATGAAACCACCTTACCTACAAACTTTAGTGATGGATGCCCAACAAAAGTGACCACATATCACCTGCTAGAATTATGGTAAACCTAGACATACAAAAATAAAGTGCCGATTACCACCTCTTCACATGAAACCAGCTATAGCTCAATTGCATAACATGGAGGCCCATAATGAAGAAATTCCTCCTGTTTGGACAGAGGAAGCATTGGAGAAGGACTTAAGTACCTTGGGTAATGATATCTCAATTCATTCTTTACTTTGCATGCAGGGTAGTATCAATAACAAGCTGGTTAATATTTTACATGACGATGGTAGTTCAGATGATTTCATTTCACATTTATTAGTACAAGAATTTAAATTAAAAACATTTACTTCTTTGTATAAAGTGAAAGCTGCATTTAAAGGTAGCCGTTATAATGTAACATGAGAAGTGAAAGATATTATGATTAGCATAGGCCCATATCTAGATGCATGAACATTTTTAATTGCACCTTTGCAATCTTATGAAGTTATACTCGGTATGCCTTTTCTTCATCATTATAACCCACACATTGACTACCATAGACATACCTTTATAATTTAAAGGTTAAATCATTAGTGTGTCTTCATGGCATGATTTCTAGCCATTTCCATTGATTACTCATACTCAAGTAAAACATGCATTTAGGAAAGGATTCAATTCATGCATTGTTTTTGTCAATGTCATAAATGGTTATACTCATACACTTCCTGATGCACATAAACCTTTCATGACTACTTATAAGGATTGTTTTATGTCTGATTATCCCTCTGAACTACCACCATCACGGGGATCCTTTGACCATAGCATAGACTTAATTCCTAGTAGTTCTCCTCCTCATAAAGCACCTTATAGGCATGGCCCACTACATCAAAAGGAAATAGAAAACCAAGTGAAAGACTTACTCCACGAAGGTCTTATAAGGCTTAGTTCTTCCCTGTTTGGAGCATTGGTCCTCTTAGTAGAGAAGAAGAATAAAACTTATCGAATGTGCATTGATTATAGAGCCCTTAACAAGATCACAATAAAGAATAGATGCCCTAGAGGAAAACTAGAGTAAGATGGGACATTAAAATTATGCTTCATAGGAAACATGGGTTTAACAAAAAGTGGTCATTGATGTGGTTGTTGTAGATGGACTGACTTGGTTATGGACTGAAATTCCTTCTCTGCATCATAGGCAAAAGAGATAGCCTCATTGAGGGTTGTAGGCCATAGGGTTTGAAGCTTAGCTTGGATTCCCACCTCCAAACCATCTTCGTATTTCCGCTGCAAGCTATCCTCTGGTACATCTTCATGCATTCGAACCAATAATAAATTTTGCTAGAACCGCTCCATGTAGGTAGTGACTGTGTCACCCTCCTTCCATGTAAAGGATGTCCATGCACGTCGAACATGTAGATGATATTGAAGAGGAGGAAAGCATTCCACGTTGTTGGACGATATGTACTATGGTGCAAGACATTCCACGTTGTTGGACGATATGTACTGTGGTGCACTTTCAGCATATGTTTCATCAGTATAAAAATCTTCAAACTATGACTATGGCCATCAAACTGTAGAAACTAGTTATTTTTAACACCAATCTTGGAATGCATGCCATTGGGCATAGACAAAAGCTTTCACTGCCCTCATAAGGTTATCTTCATCAGATTGCATCTTTTGGAGTACTTCGTCGCATTGTCGGATCTCGTTCTGAGTGCCTAGAAGTTCGTGTCGTAGGAGCTCGAGCTGTTGCTCGAGTGTTACCTCGGGTAGAGGTGACTCACCAAAATCCTCCATGGTGTTCATAGATACAATGTGTATGTAGAGAACAAAACCCTCTTGCTAGATATGTAAAAACAATTTTTGAGATTGCTTAAATTAAAATGTTAAAGGAAGGGTTGTTCTTCAGAATTGAAAAAGTAAGAAAGAGATGAAACTTGTGTTAAATATAAGAAAAGAGAACTAGAGTGACAACACAAAGAGACAGTGTAGTGGTAAAACACTTCCCTTGTGTGAGTGAGATTGTGGGTTCAAATCCTCCCACCTTGGTGAATATAAAACTCCTTATTGCCACTCATAAATTAAAATTGGTTTGCGCATAGCCAACGGCTACCAACGATCGCCAAGGGAGCCTTGGGTGCTAAAATAATGCCTTAGTTATGCCTTAAATTATGCCTAAGTTCTATGCCTTAGGCGACATCTTAGAGTAAGCTGAAGAAGTAAATGTAGGTGTAAATGTAGGTTCTGGTTGTGGAACAAAAACAGAAACAGAAATAGAAACAGGAACAGAAACCAAAACCGAAACTGAAACAGAAACAAAAACCAAAAATTAAAACTCAAACTGAAATAGAAACAAGAATTGGAACCAAAATTGAAAACGGAATCAAAATCAGAAACAGAATCAAAATCGAAATCGCAATCAGATCACGAACAGAGAATAGCAAATCAGAGATCAATCTCCAAAACGAACAGAAACAGACCCCTCCATAGTGACACACACAGGGCTCTGATACCATTGTTATCAAGACCTTGCTCACGCACACACAGAGGTTATAGACGATGAAGACACACAAAAAAATAGACATGTCAGGAGACGAGACAGAACGTAGTATTGGGTGCAATCTCCCTCCATGCACTCTGTTTTGACAATCCACAAAGTGCATGTATTTATAGGAATTTTTTTATTGTGTCAAAATAGTGGTTACATGAAAGCGACTTCAAAAAGCACACGTTCTAGGATCCCTTTCACGTCTTTTATGCCCTCATGAACCTTCTGCTGCTATATCAAAAACACCAAAACACATTAATACATTAATAAATAAAACACTCCAACAATTCCTTGTTCAACACATTACATAATTCATAACAGCAACTCAAGTATATAGTCCATTATTTCCCTAGGTGGTACTTGGGTACCCAATACTTAATCAAGAGTTACATTAATTATGCTCAATTTCTTGCTAAAAAGTAGGCATTAGAAAGTCAAGTTGTTGATCGGATCTTGTAGATGCATGTACATAGAGATAATGCAGAAATGAAATCTCACAAAAGTACTCACACAATAGAGAGAAACAAGAGACCGAACACAAGATTGGGTACAATTGTTGATATATTTAGGTAGTGATGTGTGTGTACAATCTAGGACCGTCGGGGCACTTTTTTCCCTCTTTAGGAGGTTTTTTTCCCCTGGCTTGTATATACGCATATTGCCCTAATGGGCTACTTATCTTTGTGTTACCGTTAGTGTCCATGTGAAAGGCCAAATGGCCACCGGACACTTCTTTGTATATGTTCTTTCTTAAAACATATAGTGGCCTGGTCAGTCACAGACTGTAAGTTCGACCGCATTTGCAAGACCTAAGAAGTCTGTCTACGTGCTCCCTGTGTACTGCGTTTTTCTGCGTATTCGACAACATCTATGCGGAGTACTGTGTGTGGCGTCGGGAGCTCGGTTTTCTACTCCGAGCATATCGTCGTGGAGCTCTCGAGAAGGAGAGCCCAGTGTGGTGCACGCCATCGAAATACTTCACTGGTATCAGAGCAGTTCGAGGCAAAAAAAGCTTTGTTCCCTTTGTGCGAGCGTAGCGAGGCCCCCCCCCCCAGGTTTTCTCCAAGGCTTACGACTAAGGCGGCGACTAAGGCATAGACCTTGGCATACCTTGTCATCCGAGTCACCGAAGTCACCGTTGGCGCCGTTGGCTGCGCGCGAGGGAGGACCTCAACGATCAAGGAATATAGAGGTTCCCGGTACTTCCCGGGAGGTCACCCATCCCAGTACTGTTCCCCCCAGAGCTCGCTTAACCGCGACAATCTCTTGCCAGTAAGCTACACTCTTGTGGTGTTTGAAGAAGGGGAAAGACTAAGGTTGACATTACCTTGAACAAGTTTTGGTCCCTCAAAGCTTCATTTTTGCTTTTAAAGCCTATTTCTGAAGCAATTTTGGGGTGTTTTTGGAGCCATTTCGGAGTACTTTCACACGTAGTTCTCTTCACACAGGTCCAAGAACATCAAGAAGAGTGTTCCTTGTACTTGTCAGACAATAAATATCAACCTTTGGGGCTGTATTTTCAGCCACACTCGTAAAACTACAGGTTTCTCGAGGGGTTTTCAGTTTTGGTGGGAGCAGTCGCTGCAAATTTATGCAGGTTTTTAAAGCCTAAAACATCAGAGTTGATAGACACTTGCAAGTGTTATTGGCTAGTTTTTTGGGCTGTGTATTCAGCCTTTCAGTGTCATTTTACTGCATATATTGAGCACATACACACCATGTATGCTTCTGTGGATACCGCTTATGTACGTCCATGTGGGCATTGATATAGCGGTTACGTTCTTTGCATAAAGCCTTTACGTTTGATAAAGAGGGTCGTGGTGAGGTTTTCTTAACTGGGAGACACCCAGATGTCGGGGTCTCTTCGGTGATGCAGGTGGAAGACTTACCCAGCCTCGCCATAGGAGATGTATGATAGTTGTTCATAGGTGCTCGATAAGCCTAGTTGGCTTCTATTGGGTAACTGATTATATGCAGTGGAGTCAGTGATTCACTATGCAGGTAGACATGTTAGTACTTGCAGTTTTATGATACTTTGACACTGGTCATATGCTAATTTTGCAGAGGATACTCTGGCAAAATTTTTCCAGATTTCTGGTTTAGTCAACTATATAGTGGTCGATTTACTCCTTGATACACTTATTTGTTGGTGTTTGGACTCTTCTAGCTCCATTATCATTCTATTCAGTTCTCTACGATCATGGCATCAGAGGTCTCAGGCACATCCGGTGGATCAGGGTCTAGTGCTAGCGTTCCGAGGAGGAGCTATAACTTGCAGGGCAAAGACCATTTTGAGATCCGAAAATTTGATGGCACAAACTTTGCTCTATGGAAGAATCAGATTAAAGATGTGCTGATTCAAAGAAGGCAATGGAAGCCAGTAAATGGGATTTCAAAGAAGCCTGCTGACATGGATGAAGATGATTGGGATGAGTTAGATGAAATGGACAGGTCTACCATTCGCTTGCACCTAGCAGATAATGTTTACTTTACAGTATTAGACTGTGAAAGTGCATAGGAGCTTTGGAAGAAGTTATGCAATACATATGAAAAAGAGACGGCATCAAATAAAGTATATCTGATGAGAAAATTATACGACCTTCGTATGAAGGACACAGATAGTGTTGTTGCTCATCTAAATGAGTTTGATGCCATATTCTCCCAGTTACAGGCTCAGAAAATGGATATGGACAATGAAATGAAAGCAGTATTGCTGTTATGCACCCTGCCATCATCATGGGATACATTTTGCACAGCTATTAGCAATAGTGCACCAGGTGGTAAACTCGTCTATGATGACATATGTGGAGCACTCTTGAGTGAGGAGATTCGTAGAAAATCTATGGTTGGCACTCAGAGTGGAGATGCATATAATGTTCGTGATTCTTACCAAGGAAAGAATCAACAACGTGGCAGGAGCAAGAACAAGGAAAAGAATGGTCAACGGAATAAGAGCAGAAGTAAATCAAGGAAGAGGGATATTGAATGCCATTATTGTCATAAGAAAGGACACATGAAGAAAGACTGTTATGCATTAAAGAATGCTAAAGGTAAAGGACAGAATGTTGATGGGCATGTTAAACAGTTACCTGCACCATCTACTTCGACTGTGAAGATTGAAGAAATTAATGCTATTTCTGATGATGCTGATGTGTTGACACTTGATAGTACTGTGCCATCTGAGGCACTTATGGCTGATTCTCTTTCCCACACCTGGCTACTAGATTCTGGTGCTTCTTTCCATGTGACACCACATAGAGAATGGTTCTCTAATTATGCAGCAAAGTCTCTTGGTACCGTGAGACTTGGTGACTCTTACCAGTGTGATGTTGTGGGGATTGGAGATGTGGTTGTGCAGTTCATTGACGGTTCAAAATTTACTATGCATAATGTACGCCATGTACCTCAGTTATCACGCAGTTTGATGTCAGTTGGTCAACTTGATGACCTTGGTTACAAGGTGGTCTTCTATGCTCAGTCCTTTCGTATATCAAAGGGCAATATGGTTATTGCAAAAGGAAGGAAAGTTGGCTCACTTTACCCTTTATTTGTATCACAGAAAGAACACTTGTTAGCTGTTACTGAACAGCCTATGGCTTGTATTTGGCATGGTCGTTTGGGCCATATATCTCGTAGTGGAATGGAAAATCTTTCTCGTTCTGGCTACTTACCTGTGTTATCTTTCTCTGATTTTTCATTTTGTGAGCATTGTCAATATGGAAAGCAAACCAGAAATGTGCATAAAACGCACATTGACTCTTCAATTCAGCCTTTAGATCTTGTTCATACAGATGTGTGTGGTTCTATGCCCACTAGGTCTTTAGGTGGTTCTCTTTACTTTGTTACTTTCATAGATGATGCTACTAGAAAAGTCTGGGTATATCCTATCAAATCAAAGGATGATGTATTCCCTACTTTCAGAAAATGGCTTGCTTCAGTTGAGACTGAAAAAGGAACTAAGCTTAAGGCTTTACGTTCAGATAATGGGGGTGAGTATACCTCACATGAATTCAGCCTTTTCTGTCAGTGTAGAGGGATTCGTAGAGAGTTTACAACTCCTTATACCCCAGTACAGAATGGTGTAGCTGAGAGGATGAATAGAACTATTCAAGATAGAGTAGTCTCTATGTTGCATCATGCAAACCTCTCACAAGGTTTTTGGGCAGAAGCAGTATTGACTGCAGTTCATGTGATTAACCTTTCACCTAGTACTGCCAAAGGTCTGAAAGTGGCACAAGAGTTATGGACAGGGAAACCACCATATTATGATCATCTTCGAGTTTTTGGGTGTGAAGCATATGTTCATATACCCAAGAATCTTAGACAGAAGTTGGACCATAAGTCAAAGAAATGCATTTTTCTTGGATATGGTCGAGAAGGACAATTTGGATATCGCTTATGGGATCCTGAAACACGGTCAATGATCAGAAGTAGTGATGTCATTTTTAATGAGTCTAAGATGCATAAACAGCCGATTAAGGAGGTTGAAGTGAGAAGAGTGGTGTTTGAGGATACTAGTCCTCCGGTTAGCATGCATAAAAATGCTGCACATAGGGATGTTCAAGAGAATGTCCATTCAGATCAGTCTGCACATGTTCCTGTTCAGCAACCATTGAGACGTTCTACATGTGTCTCATATCCACCTGATAGATATGTTCCAGGTTTAGATTTTGTTATGCTAACAGATGCCGGTGAGCCCTCTTGCTACAAAGAGGCTATGCAGACAGAGGATCATGTCAAGTGGGAGCGTGCCATGAAGAGTGAGTTGGATTCTATTCACAAGAATGGTACTTGGGACTTAGTACCTTTGCCAAAGGGCAGGAAAGCTTTACCATGTAAATGGGTATATAAGCTGAAATTCACATCAGATAGTGCTTCTCCAAAATATAAAGCACGACTTGTTGCAAAGGGTTTTAAGCAACAACATGGTGTTGATTTTGAGGAAATCTTCTCCCCAGTGGTCAAGATGACTACTTTGCGCATGTTGCTTGGATTCGTTGCAATGGAGGACTTAGAGCTAGTCCAAATGGATGTGAAAACAGCTTTCTTGCATGGAGATCTTACAGATGAGATCTATATGGAACAACCAGAGGGTTATGTAGTTCCTGGCAAGGAAAGTCTAGTTTGTAAGCTCAAGAAGAGCTTGTATGGACTTAAACAGTCTCCTAGACAATGGTACCAAAAGTTTGATGCTTTTATGAAGTCCCAAGGCTATTCTCGGAGCAATGAGGATCATTGTCTCTACACAAAGAGATGTTCTGATGGCAGCTTGATATGCTTGATACTTTACGTCGATGATATGTTGATTGCTGGGAAGTCCTCTTATGATTTGTCAATTCTCAAAAAGAAGTTGAGTCAGACATTTGATATGAAGGATTTGGGGGATGCCAAACATATTCTTGGCATGCGCATTACTCGTGATAGGAGTAAAAGATGCATATACTTGTCTCAAAGTGAGTACATATCCAAAGTACTTCATCGATTCAATATGCAGGGTGGAAAGGCATTGAGTACACCTTTACCCACATATGTGAAATTGAGCAAGGATGACTGCCCCAAATCAGATGAGGAAAAGGAATTCATGACCAAAATTCCCTATCAGTCTGCTGTTGGTAGTCTCATGTATGCTATGGTAGCTACGAGACCAGACATTGCATTTGCAGTGGGAGTTGTGAGCAGATATATGTCTAATCCTGGCAAGAAACATTGGGAAGCGGTCAAAATGATTTTGAGATATCTGAGTGGCACTAAGGACAAGTGTCTATGCTTAGGTAGAGGGAAAGCATCCATTATTGGTTACACAGATTCTGACTATGCTGGTTGTGTAGACAATCGTAAGTCTACATAGGGTACATTTTTCATTTTGCTGGAGGTGCTATCTCTTGGAGATCTCGTCTTCAAGAATGTACAACTGTTTCCACCACAGAAGCAGAGTATGTTGCAGCAAGTGAGGCATGTAAGGAAGCATTGTGGCTTTCTCGTCTTGCTTGTGATATGGGTTTGCCTCAGCATGTACCTCACTTGCTCAGTGATAGTCAGAGTGCCATTGCTTTGGCTAAGAATCCAGTCTATCATGCAAAGACCAAGCACATTGAGGTGAGGTATCACTTCATTAGAGATTGCTTAGCCACTGAGAGCATTATTCTTGAGAAGGTTCACACTCGAGATAATGCTGCAGATGCTTTGACTAAAGCTCTACCACAGGATAGCTTTCGACACTGTTGTCACTTGATGGGGGTTACTTGATTCTTGATCTTACGCAGTCACTTGTATACTGCGTAACATGCCCATCAGGTGGGAGGTATAGTTTGTATACTTACACTCAGGTATTCTTTATCATTCTTTCTTTTTTCTCCCATAGTTACTCTGGCCATATTGGCCTTTAGTGGGAGATTGTTACCGTTAGTGTCCATGTGAAAGGCCAAATGGCCACCGGACACTTCTTTGTATATGTTCTTTCTTAAAACATATAGTGGCCTGGTCAGTCACAGACTGTAAGTTCGACCGCATTTGTAAGACCTAAGAAGTCTGTCTACGTGCTCCCTGTGTACTGCGTTTTTCTGCGTATTCTACAACATCTGTGCGGAGTACTGTGTGTGGCGTCGGGAGCTCGGTTTTCTACTCCGAGCATATCGTCGTGGAGCTCTCGAGAAGGAGAGTCCAGTGTGGTGCACGCCATCGAAATACTTCACTTTGTACATTCTCCAGTAACACATTCAGTATTGTGTGTTGTGCTCCAAGCTTCTTCTTCTTCTTTGTGTTGTTCACGTGCTTCCGCAGACGTCTAACTCCAACAATTGGTATCAGAGCAGGTCGTTGCTTCATCTAGGGCGCCGTGGACACTCCTCTGATTGTAGTCTCAGAATCACACGAATTTTGGTGAGCATACTCAGCGTGTTTCCCAGATCCAAATTGCTTCGCTTTGTGGTGCTGAAATCGCAATCTGAGCTCGTTTCGGCCTCCGAACGCACTATCACAGTGCTTGTGCAAGCTATTTTGTCTTTTTGTGCCAAAGGTATATACCATTTTTTGTTCACCAGTATAAGCATCTCGAAGTCTGCTACAAGTCTAGCAGACTTTGTTTGGGCAGTTCTGTTCAACTTTTTGAGATATAGTCAATTTTTTGCATCAAGGTATTTTAGTCACCGGCCATGGCTGAAAGCAGTGATGTATTTCGTATGTTGGTTGTTGAGGATAAGTTGGATGGTACCAACTATCCGTTATGGGCTTTTATGATGCGACATGTGTTGGTTGCAAAAGGACTGTGGAACATTGTGCAGGGTGTCGAAAAACGTCCTATTACACGTGCAACTGTTACAACTGTAGGTACTGAAGCTGATGTAGAAGGTGTTGAAGATAATGATATTCTGCATATTCCTGTTCGTGCTGCGATTTCTGCTGCACCTACTGTAGAGCAGATTCGTTGGGATGCCAGAGATGCCCAAGCACATGCATTGATAGCTTTGTCTGTCAAACGTGCCATTATTCCTCACATTCCCTCTTGCAGAACAGTTAAGGATGCTTGGGATACACTTACCACATTGTACCAAGCTAGGAATGAGGCTCGTGTTGCTTAACTCCGAAAACAATTGGAGAGTGAGCACATGAATGAAGGTGATTCTATGGAGAGTTTCCTAATGAAGATCAAAGGCTTGAAGGAACAGTTGATTTCTGCTGATGAGGTTATACCAGATAGCTCACTTGTCCAGACCGTTCTGAATGGTCTTCCTGATTCATATCAAAGTTTTGCTTCTACTCTTCGGTTGATGATGAAAGGCAATCCAAATGCCTTATCATTTGAGGAGTTAGTCTCTGTTCTGTTGTATGAAGATCAGTCTAGGCAGAACAGGTCCATTATGCGAGTTGTAGATCAACCTTTCCTGGCTAATCAGAAGGGCAAAGGAAAATGGAGCTCTTCAACTAGTAAGCAGAAATCTGCTAATTCTGCATATTCGAAGAAGGAAGATAAAGATGAGAAGAAATCAGAAAAGCAGAAATTGTTTTTCAAGTACTGTAAAGGGAATGATCATATCATAAAGAAATCTCCAAAACTGGTTGCTAAAGAGGCAAAGAAGAAAGAGGCTGGAATGGTTGTTGCGAGGCCTCTACACCAAAAACAAGTCTGCTAATCTTGTGCAGGAAGAAGAATGGGCGTTTACTACTATCTACAGTTTTGACCCATCTTCTCATGAGCAGTGCATGTCTGCAGTAGACTCAGATGTTTGGTATTTTGACAGTGGGGGACCAAACATATTACCTCGCAGCGCAGTTTGTTCTCTTCACTCGAGCATGCCCTACATTTTTGTTGTCTCACAGATGAGCATGTTTATGCATTGTCCAGGAGTCAAGCATTGGCAGGCGGTTAAGCGTATCTTTCGCTACTTGAGTGGTACTCAGCTACTTGGGTTGTTTTATCCCAAGGGGGGATCACTATCGCGAGATTTGCATGCTTTTTCTGACTCTGATTGGGTTGGTTGCTATGACACTCGTGTGTCCACTAGTGGCTTTTGTTTCATGCTTGGTAGCTCATGTATATCTTGGTTGAGCAAGAAGCAGCCTATTGTGGCCACTTCCAATTGTGAGGCTGAGTATAGGGTAGCTTTCACAGCGAATGTTGAGTGTGTGTGGCTTAGACACCTTATGGCTGATTTGGGTGTTGGTCAGTCTTCTGCCACCACCATCTTCACTGACAGCCAGAGCGCATTGGCAGTTGCAAGGAACCCTGTGTTCCATGCTCGCACTAAGCACATTGAGGTGCATTATCATTATGTCAAGGAGAGGTTCTCTGCTGGGGAGATCAGCTTGGCATATGTGCCCACATAGGAGAACATTGCAGACCTTTTCACGAAGGCTTTGCCTAGGGAGAAGTTTGAAGCTTTCTGCAAAGCTTTGGGCTTACTTCCTTTTGTGGAGTGATTTCCACATAGCTTGGCACTTCCTTATACATGAGTGCCAGCTACTTGTTCACCGCATCATGCCCAAGGGGGATTTGTTGATATATTTAGGTAGTGATGTGTGTGAACACTCTAGGACCGCCGGGGCACTTTTTTCCTTCTTTAGGAGGTTTTTTTCCCCCGGTTTGTATATATGCTTATTGGCCTAATGGGCTACTTGTCTTTGTACGTTCTCTAGTAATACATTCAGTATTGTGTGTTGTGCTCCAAGCTTCTTCTTCTTCCTTGTGCTGTTCGTGTGCTTCCGCAGACATCTAACTCCAACAACAAATCTCCCCCCACATACTCTGATGGAGGAGTCTATAAGAGTATGTGTATTTATAGGTATTTCTCATTACATCCTGAATAGAGGATACATGAGGGTGAGGATTCAAAAAGCGTGCATTTATAAAAATCTTCTTTATTTATAGATTTGCTGCTTTCTAAGTGATCTATTATTTTTACAAAAATATTGCTTTCTAAGCGATCTACTATTTTTACAAAAAATATCTAAAATACTATCTTTTAACTATCTTTGAAAATATCTGAATAAGTCCATGCCCGTTCATTTCCTCATGATTCTTCACTTGCTAAATCAAAAGACAATCACACTAAAACCCTCAAGACATTAAAATCCATATAACATTCCATTATTCCATAAAGTATAACATGCCTCCCAGTTGACGAGCAATTGGCCTCAGTTGATAAGAATAAAATACACATGGATAGCTAGTCACATGTCCCATCACTAAACAATCATAAGCATGTTCCATGTAAAAACATATGCATGGAATTGGAAAATTGGAAGCTCATGTGACTGTGAATGATATGCAGGGATAAAGTCTATTTTGGAACCTAAATTTTGAAATAATGCAACACAAAAAGTGATTACAAAATCAAATATCTCAATCTGATAGAATAACTTTTGGAAAACCATGACGTGAAAAAATACATTTAATTGATAACTTACCATGATGAGGTAAAATACCTTTAATAAATAACATTTAATAATTAACTTACCAAAATTCTTGGTAGGGTCCATGGCCTTATATAAAACCAAAACTTATTACTAACCATGTGAAAAGAATGTTAGGAATATTTGAATTAAAATAGAAAGGAAAGGCTTTGTCTTGGAAATACATAAAAATAATAATAATAAATAATGAGAATGTTAAATAAATAAATAGGGGGAAAAGAGTGTTAGAAGTTATGTTAAATATAAATTAAAAGGAATGGGGTATCAATAAGTGAAAATAAGCTAGTGGATAAAGCATATCTCTTGTAACTAAGATGTGATGGGTTCAAATCACGTACATGCTAAATAAGGAGCTACGTAAGCTAACTAGAGAAAGAAGTAGGCTAACTAGGGAAATAAGGAAGCTCTTATTGCCACTCATAAGTTAGAATTGGTTTGTGTGTAGCCAATGGAACCAAAGGGAACCAAAGTGAATCAAGAAAACCATGTGTCCCAGAGAAGCCAAAGATACCAAAGTTATGCCATAGTTTTATGCCTTAGTCGATGCCTTGGGGTAAGCCGCAGGAGTAAGTGCATGGATAAATGAACTTGATAACTAAATTTGATAACCGAACAGGAACAGTGCATAGTGAGTACAGTGAGCATAGTGTCATAGTGACAATCTTGTGGGTTGTTAATTCCATTTCCATTATACACATTCATGTGTGGCTTATACAGCAAGCATAAAAGTCTCCTTTGGTTGGCAAGGGAATCGTGCCCACAACTTTATGGATGAGAGCCCGGTGATCTACCAACTATGCTAAGCCATTTTCTAATTAATGGAAATATATAATCATTTTTTTGATGTAGCTCTTTTCAGAAGGAGACTCCGAGCTCCCAAACTTGGACAAGCACAATCTTATCAACCTTGTGGTCATACCTGCTCAAGATCTTAGGATTTTTGGACTTGTCTTTTTTTTTTCATCATCTTCAACAATCCTAGGCCTTTATAAGATAAAGGGTGCTTTATCTTCAATGACTCTGGAGATGGGCCTTGAATTTATGTCCTTGCAATTCCAAGCTTGATCCTATCTAAACAAACACAAGTTTTGATAGCAATAAGGACCTATCCTATTCAACATCTATTGAGACTACTGCTCACACGTCCTGAGCCCAATTTCGCAAGGATGGGGATGGCTCTTCTCTTGGACAATGGCTCTTCTCTTGGACAATGGAAGGACATAGGTTGATTTAGATATAATTTGTGTTCTCCAAGTTGATGGGTTTATTTCAATACATGCTTTGCTCTTTGCTTTCATGCAGAGCAAATTGGACAAGCATAGACATTTTTAAAACTTCATCATGTGCTTGATTGCATCCATGAATTGTCATTTCCTTTTTATGCATGGAAGTGAATGATTGTTTGTGCATTTCTCCTTCCAAAGGTATGTTTTCATGTAAGACACATGCTTTCATCTTGTTTGAAAATGAATTTGATGCATGGGAGCTTGTGCACTTGCATGTTAAATATGTTACAGGAAGCCAAGTTAGTATGTTTGTGCATGGATGCATGATATGCATGCATTGCAAACTCAAGAATTTCTTGATTTAGTTTAGATCGTGAAAAGAAAAACATGTCAACACATGCATGCACACATATGCATTTGCATATGAAAGAGCATAATTTTTTGCTAAGTAGATGAATGGATGTACTTTCTTAGTAGTATCTTACTTCTAAAATGCCCAAGTTAGACATTTGGAATGAAGAAACACTACTTAGTTGCAATGTTATGCCAGCTACCTTGCAACTCAAGTAAATAGCCCATTCTTTCCCTAGGTGATACTTTGTATCCAATACTTAAAATATCTTAAATACTATCTTTTAACTATCTTCAAAAATATCTGAATAAGTCCATGCGCATTCATGACCTCATGATTCTTCACCTAGTAAATCAAAAGATAATCACATTAAAAACCCTCAAGACATTAAAATCCATATAACATTCCCCTATTCCATAAAGTACAACATGCCTCCCAGTTGACAAACAACTGACCTCAGTTGATAAGAATAAAATAGCTAGTCACATGTCCCATAACTAAACAATCATAAGCATATTCCATGTAAAAAGACATGCATGGAATTGGAAAACTATAAGTTAATGTGACTATGAAACATATGTAGGGCTAAAGTCTATTGTGGAACCTAAGTTTTGAAATAATGCAACCCAAAAAGTGATTAAAAATCAAATACCTCAATTTGATAGCATAACTTTCAAAAAACCATGATGGGGAAAAATATATTTAATTAATAACTTACCATGATGAGGAAAAATACCTTTAATAAATAACTTACCAAAATCCTTGGTAGGATCCATGGCCTTATATAAAACCAAAACCTATTACTAAACATGTGAAAAGAATGTTAGACATATTTGAATTAAAATAGAAAGGAAAGGCTTTGTCTTGGAAATATATATAAAAATAATACTAATAAATAAATGAGAATGTTAAATAAATAAATAAGGGGGGGAAGAGTGTTAGAAGTTATGTTAAATATCAATTAAAAGGAATGGGATAAGGTGATATTTATCCTTTAGTTTGAAACTCATGAAATGAACACAATTGAAGAGATAAAGCTTTTGAATATTGTTTGAGAGTCTGGAATTCCTTTCAAAGATCATTCGAGAAATGAAAAAGATTCCTAGATGAATCATTTGCTCGTGTTATTTGATTCCTTAGAAGGAATCTCGTGAGTCCTTGAAGAATACAATGCTCCCTAGTAGTGAGAATGGAATTCTTCAAGATATTTAGACAGCAAATAGTTCCGAAGAAGTCCCAAACCACTGATACTAGTACTTAAAGTCCAATGGTTGATATCACCTAAAGGTGTATCAATATTGATAAGATTCTTAGTTTTGGAATCTAAACAGCATTAGCACATGCTCTCACTTGAGTTGAGGGAATGGTCTCTAAAATCCCATGGATAAACGATGATGCTTTTGATAGTTCAAGAGATTTTAAAGATGAATACTAATTCTTTATTCTTATCACAAGGTAAACTTTACTTGATTAGGCTTGGCAATGTTTGTCCAAAACTTGCGATTGGAACTACTTTGAATTTTGCCCAAGTATTGGCAATTAAACTCCTTTTTGGGAATTTTTTGCTCAAGTTCCATTTATACAATGGAAAGTGTGAAAAGAATAAATTGTTCCAAGTCTAAACAAAGTAAAAAAGTTCCAAGTATGTAGTCTACAACCATGTTGATGGTAATTAAGTTTGTGGAAGGTAAAACATAATGTTTGCCCATCCTTAAAGGGATTTCTTAAAGGTTAAATTCAAAACAATGATTGGATGCTTATACTTAAGTAGTAGAGAGATTCCTATAAAGTCCCCTGGGTAGCTTCTTAAAACTTTAGTAAGAAAGTAATCTAAAGACCCAAACTGAACAACTCTTGGTGCTACAAATTGGTTAAGAATAACCAATAGAACTTGAATTTGATCAATTCAAGAACTTGGAATTCTAATTGGTTTTCTTTTTTGAAAACCCTATATAAGAAGGATGGATGTTCCATCCAAAGGTTTTCAAGTTTCCAAAGCAAAGCATGAGATCATGAAAGGATTGTATGAAGGAATCGAATCCTAGAACATCAAGTTAGAGGTAATGCTTAAAACTTCAAAATTCTTTTAAAATAATTGAAGTGAGAAGGTACTCTATAAAGATATTTTTATACTTTAGGATACATATCACTCACATGTCAATGTGAGTATAAAATAATTCCTAGTGTAACTTGGTAAAGATTCAATATAGGCATAAACTTAGTCTCAAGAGAAGCATTTTTTGACAAAAAACTAATCAATAGAACCTTGGTAGGTCCACACATTGATATTGGATACAACACTAGTATCTTGTGGTTGGATGATGTTTTGGATTTACTCTATGAATCTTTTTGAGAATCCGGTTTATTTCTCGTACAGATAGAAAAAATATTTCAATACCTTGTTGAAACAAATCTTTGAATGGTTAAATTCTTGAGTCATCTAGAATTTGACTCATCACAAATTTACATATCTTAGAAGGTTTTATGGTTGTAAAGAGTTTTAGTTCTTGCTTTTTGCTTTCTGAAGCTTTTGGTTTTGACTCAAATATGGTATCTGAATCTTTTCACAAAAGTCCAAGGTTAGCCGGTTGGAACAAGATAACTAATTTAAACATCCCAAAAAGATGTTATATAAAAGAACCCTTTCAATCTTCAAAAGATAATAAGTCTAAGTTGAATTCATTCACTTGACTTTTTTTCAGGTTATCTAGCATTTCTTCAAAGCATGTAGGCTCATGATCCTCTACAACATTATTCATATAAGCATAATGAGTTGCCATGAGTGAATTATATGTCAAACTATCTAGTGGATACATTGGCCTTAAGGACTTACTCTCTTCACCTTTTAAATTTATGAAACTTATATTCCTCCACTTATGCTTTGGTACATGTGAAGATTCTCCATGATCGTCATCTCCCACTTCAACTCCATCTTCGTTGTCACATAATCCTAGTAGGAGATGGTTGAATTTTACCTTGAGAGAGAGGATTAGGAAGTAATCCTCATCCATGACTTTTGAGGCTAGTGGTTAGCCCATCACACTCCTAACTAGGAGGTTGTGATTTGAGTTCCTCACATTTATATCACACCCTAGGTAAGAAACTTGGGCAACATGTAGGTTGGCACCTCATTTCGTGGGCACTTGGAAAAAGCGTTTGACCATGGCGAGTATGAAACTCACCTTAGATGAAGGTGTGTGGGCATTTTGGCACCAAGGAGGGTTAGATAGGTCCAAATTTGGTCCAAGCATTAGATTTTGGGGTTGGTGGAAGCACTCATGCATGGAAAAGTGGTTCTTAGAGAGCTAGAAGGATCCATAAGTGAGAATTCATGGAAATGCTCAGTCTTAGGGAAAAGCAATGCCACATGATCCTAGTAGGCCATGGTTGAATTACCTTAAGAGAGAGGATTAGGAAGTAATCCTCATCCATTGCTTTTTCGGCAAGTGGTTAGTCCATCACACTCCTAACTAGGAGGTTGTGAGTTCAATTCCTCACAACCTCCTAGTTAATAGAATTTCAATAGAATCTCTTTCGAAGGGAAAGGGAAAGTGGAGTAGATTCCACTACTAGAGCTCTTTTCCTTAGATGAGATTAGAGAGAGACAGAGAGAGAGTTTCATTCCCTCTAGATTAGATTCTCTAGATAGGAGTGGCACTCTTCTATGAAAGGCAATAGGGAGATCAATTAATCATGGTGGTTAGATTGATTCTTGGATGGAGACTTTAGAGACAAGTAGCTATGTTTATTTCTAGTGATGGTCCTTGACTAGATGAGATGATCTAGTTACTAAGATTAGTGAGACAAGAAATAGAATTATGAATCTTCTCCATAGAGTTTCAAAGAGATAGGGATAAGTCTAACCTTTTGTATTACCAAACTTTTAATTGGTGCTTGTCATGAGCATGATGATTGCGCAGTAGCTCGAAGAGTAGGTACTTATGGATTATCTGAATCTTAGGAAGGAATGATTTTTGCATTTATATGAGGAACTATAGGGAAGAGAAAATGATAGATTTTGGATTAGGGCCAATTAATGCTCTTCCAAGAGAGCTTAGTCCAAAGGTAATGGATGACAAACCAAAGACTTCTTGGTTAGTGGAATATAGAGATTTATTTTACTTCCAAGGAATTCTTTTAAGAGACCTAGGATGATGAATATGCATGGATCACAAGGATGGTTTAGACAAAAACTATCACTTATGAGTACACTCAAGTTTAGGAAGACCTATAGTGCAATGAAGGTAAGTCTATCATCTTAGGTGTAGATGGGTTTTAAGCTAGTTTTTATGGGACTTTGTTCTATATTTCAAAGGCTTCTATGGTTTATTTTCTCCATTTTGGTTTGGTCAAGCCTATAAGCTTGGCACTTTACACTTGCTTTTCACACTATTACTGCATAGAGGATATATCATATGGACTTAGATCATTTTGATGATGTTATATATTATGAGAGTGATAGTTTGGAAATTATGTATATATGGGTGACAGTAGGCACCATGCAGAGGGTTTCCCACCTTTAAGATGATCTTTTATCATACTTCTTATGGGGAAGGGTATGGGGAAACAACACACAAAGATGATCATGTACAATTTGTACATGAAGATCGTGGGATGCCTAGAGTATTTATATAGCTCAATTCTCAAGGACAAAAATTTTTTCCAAGGTGGAAAGAATGATATAAAGAAATTTTATAACATGAGGGTGCAAGAGGTTTAGATGGATCGGAGATCGAACATCGTTAGGTCATTCAAGTGTCAAACAGAAGTACCAAGAGCAGACAACCAAAGGTGCTTATACTCGCTAGACAAGCAAAGGTGCTTAGCCTAGTGGTTAATTCATATGGATGGGAAAGAAGATGTCTTGGGTTCAAATCCTACAAGAGACATGGGGGAGTGTTTTTCCCCAAGAGGTTAGAGCCTTCTAGAAGCATCCACTCGATTTAATTGGAGTTAACTAGGACACTTGACACACATGTAGTTACATGACCAATACTTGGATGACTAAATGATGTTCGATATCAGATTCATCTCAACTTTTTTGACCCTCATGTCATAAAATTCCTTTGTAGCATTTGTCTAGCTCCACAAGCTTTGCTTTTGCTTTTGTTGAACGACTTAATGCTCCTCCTTTCCAAGGTGATGAATTCAGATCTTCATCCTTTGAACTTGTGCTTTGATGAGCACTTAGTACAACACTTGTTTAGGTTTGAGCTTCTTCGTGCATAGCTCCATCATCTCCATGTTCCTAAAATTACTTCCAAAAGAAGGTGTCTGGATAGGACCACAGACATCACTATGTACAAGCTGCAATTTCTGAGTAGCCTAAAATGAACCATCTTTTGGAAAGGAAGAATGTTGCATTTTGCCCAAAATACAGCCTTCACAAACATGTTTTCCGGGTGCCTCAAGTTTGGGCAAAGAGGACACTATTTCATATTTCTACTAGCAAAATTCAGATGACCAAAGCATGCGTGCCAAAGCTTTGCATCTGACATAGCCTGAGAATCATGTACTGCACATGCCAAATCATTTACAGATCTTTCATAGTCTATGAGCTTATACAACCCACTACATAAAATTCTAGAAGCAATAATCACATCGCCATTTGACAGATCATGAATTGTACACCTGTCATCAACAAATTTCACAACCAAGCCAATCTTGGCTAATGCAGAAACTGATAACAGGTTCTTCTTGATCCCTGGCATAAATAAAGCATCTGACAAAGTGAAAGAACTACCATCAGCAGTAGTCAAAATGATCTTACCAACTCCCATAACAAGATTAGAGGAGTTGTTGGTGCATGTAACAATATTCCCTATAGGGGCAGGCTCGAGTGAAGAGAAGAAACTGCACTGCGAGGTAATATGTTTGGTCGCCCCACTGTCAAAATACCAAACATCTGAGTCTACTGCAGACATGCATTGCTCATGAGAAGATGGTTCAAAACGAAAGACAGTAGTAAACACCCATTCTTCTTCTTGCATAAGATTAGCAGACTTTGTTTTTGGTGTAGAGGCCTCTGCAACGACCATTCCAGCCTCTTTCTTCTTTACCTCTTTAGCAGCCAGTTTTGGATAGTTCTTTGTGATATGATCATTCCCTTTATAGTACTTGCAAAACAATTTCTTCTTTCCTGATTTCTTCTCATCTTTATCTTCCTTCTTCGAATGTGCAGAATTAGCAGATTTCTGCTTACTAGTTGAAGAGCTCCATTTTCATTTGCCCTTCTGACTAGCCAGCAAAGGTTGATCTACAACTCGCATAATGGACGTGTTCTGCTTGGACTGATCTTCCTGCAACAGAACAAAGACTAACTCCTCAAATGATAAGGCATTTGGATTGCCTTTCATCATCAACCGAAGAGTAGAAGCAAAACTTTGATATGAATCAGGAAGACCATTCAGAACTGTCTGCACAAGTGAGCTATCTGGTATAACCTCATCAGCAAAAATCAACTGTTCCTTGAAGTCTTTGATATTCGTTAGGAAACTATCCATAGAATCACCTTCATTCATGTGCTCACTCTCCATCTATTTTCGGAGATAAGCAACACAAGCCTCATTCCTAGCTTGGTACAATGTGGTAAGTGTATCCCAAGCATCCTTAGATGTTTTGTAAGAGCGAACGTGAGGAATAATGGCATGTTTGACAGACAAAGCTTTCAATGCATCTGCCTAAGCATCTCTGCCATGCCAACGAATCTGCTCTACAATAGGTGCAGCAAAAACCACAGCACGAACAGGATATGCAGAATATCATCATCTTCGACACCTTCTGCATCAGCTTTAGTACCTGCAATTATAACAATTGCAGGTGTGATATGACATTTTTTGACACCCTGCACAATGTCCCATAGTCCTTTTGCAACCAACACATGTCGCATCGTATAAGCCCATAACGGGTAGTTGATACCATCCAACTTATCCTCAACATCCAACATATGGAATACATCACTACTTTCAGCCATGGCTAGTGAGTAAAATACCTTGATGCAGAAAATTGACTGTATCTCAAAAAGTTGAACAGAACTACCCAGAGAAATTCCACTAGACCTGTAGCAGACTTTAAGACGCTTATACTGGCGAACAGAAATTGGTATATACCTTTGGCATAAAAAGATGAAATAGCCTGCACAAGCACTGTGATAGTGCATTCGGAGGCTGAAACGAGCTCGGATCGTGATTTCGGCACCACAAAGCGAAGCCGTTTTGATCTCGGAAACACGTTGAGTATGCTCACCAAAATTCGTGCGATTTGTAGACTGCGAACTGAGGAGTGTCGATGGCGCCCTATATGAAGCGACGACCTACTCTGATACCAATTGTTGGAGTTAGACATCTGCGGAAGCACGCAAACAGTACAAGGAAGAAGAAGAAGCTTGGAGCACAACACACAATACTGAATGTATTACTAGAGAATGTACAAAGATAAGTAGCCCATTAGGGCAATAGGCGTATATACAAGTCGGGGGAAAAAACCTCCTAAAGAGGGAAAAAAGTGCCCCGACAGTCCTAGTGTGTTCACACACATCACCACCTAAATATATCAACATAAAAGGTCAATAAACCCACGAGGAGTTAAGAAGCATCTATCTCGTATCATTTGGTAGTTGAAGTCAAGAGAGAATCAATCCTATACTTTAGGGTTACTTTTAGGTGGAGATTTGAATTCAAATTCAAATCCTTGGGTCCAACAAAAGCTATAAAACATGAGAAGAAAATCTTGCATATACCTCGAGGTTTTGAGATCATTTCCATGTACCTTCATTGAGAAGAGGAGCATATAACATCTCATTCTGCACTGATTGAGAAATGCCGTATAGCCAATGACTATGTAATTTTACATGATTTAGTCAATACATATTCATTACCTCCTACTCTCATATCTCTGTCACACTCTAGCAAAACAATGATTTTGTCTTAGCTGGTTCTCACTGTATAGTGCATCATTTTTCATGATTTAAAGCATGGCAGCTTCAGCATACTATCTACTTTGATCCTACAAAGTTTCATTGAATTTTTGGTTCTCACAATCATTGGATATCATTTGATGAATGCTCACTGGTTTGTGATTGTCAAGGCCCATAAAAGTCGGGTTAGTTGCTTAACTTGATAAACATAATTCTCTGCATATAGTTGATCATTTTAGATGATTCCACTCATGAATGATATCTTGTTAAGATAATTGAAGTTCCACAAAAGGAATTTTACTAATTGTTGTTGTACTCAAAGAATTGAGTAAAACACTGAGCAAGTGTCTCAACCAAAATAGCAAGTTTTTGTGCATTGGATCATATGCCTACCTATCTGTTTTGATTCTATCATTTGTGCATCATCTTCCAAGCAACATATATGATCATTTACCCTCATTAGCTAGCTAAGGTGGCCCACAACACTCTCCAACCATCACTTATAGCAGGTGTGAAGCAGGTTTTAGCTACACCAACTCTTCTCTTGTGATTATCCAACATCTCCTCCAACAGTGGTATCAGAGCAAGCACAATCAAGATGCGAGATGGTTTTCCATCCTTCATTAACAAGTTGGACAGGAACAACTACTCAGCATGGTCCCTAAGGATGCAAGCATATCTTCAAGGGAGAAGCTTATATGGAAGACATGCCAATCTTCAGGAGCAAAAATCAACCAACAAGGGGAGAGCAAGAGAGGCTAACCACATGATGTGCAAAGGATGCTCTTGCAAGGTCATACTTACTAAACTCAATCTCTAATTTCTTGTTACCACATGTTAGAAATTGTAAGACCTCCCAAGAGACTTGGGAAGTGCTTTCATCATACTTCTCCTCCAACACAAGAGCAAGGAAGAATCAATTGTGGATGGAATTCACAACTCTCAAGAAGCAATCAAAGCAAGGAGTTGTTGACTATGTAACCAAAATGAAGGATGTTGCAGACCAACTTGCAAGCATTGGAGAAGAGGTAGAGGAAGAGCACATAGTGAGGCAGATCATCAATGGAATTAAAACTGATGATAAGTGGGAATCCTTCACCACTGCAATGGATCTCTATATGGATATGCAGATACCCGATCTCAACACTTTGATGGGACAACTCTTCACCCATGAAGCAAAGCTCAACAGAAATGGTGACAACTCAAGAGGTAACTAATCTTCTTCCCTTTATATAGATAAGAATAAAGCTAAGGATAAAGGTAAAAGTAAGAAACAAGATGAAGAGGCTAGTACCTCTCAAGCCAGTTATGCAGGAAGAGGAAGAGGTGCTAGAGGTAAGGGCAGAGGAGGTAAGCAAGGTAGGGGGAGACCCTACAATAGTTCACCATGCAACATATGTGGTCTCAACAACCACACCACTGAATAATGCTACAAAAATACAAGGAACCAAAGGGGAAGAGGCTTCCATAGAGGAAGCTATCGACAAAAACTAGAGGCAGGTGCAACAATGGTGGAGGCATCTACAACCATAACTACAACCAAGGCTACAACAACAACAACTATCAAGGAGGCTTTAGAGGAAGAAGGGACTTCAATGACTACACGGAAGATCAAGAAGAATCTCTGCTCATCATGAACATGACATCCAAGCAAGGTAAAGATGATGAGCATCTCTTTTACATTGACTCAGGTTGCTCCAATCATGTGGCAGAGAATGTAGCACTCTTATCTGATCTTGAAGAACCAAAGGGTAAGCATGAGGTACAAAAAGGTGAGGACACCAACATTCAATCAAGCAAATTGGAAATGCTAAGACATCAGATGGTAGTATGAACATTTTGAGCAAAGTTTTGTATGTGCCTACCATAACCAAAAATTTAATTGGTGTTGGTCAGATAGTAGAGAAAGGTCTACAAGTGAGGTTCACCAAGCATGGAGCATATGTGGAAGACCCCCAACAAGGATTCAAAAGGATTTCCAAAGGTGAGAAGTCAGGTAGATTGTTTACTTTTGAAATTGAAGACACAAGGAACATAGCACTATTCAGTTATAAAGACCAAACACTATCTGAGTTGGAAATATGGCACAAGAGGCTAGGGCACATAGGAGAGAGAACTTTGAAGCAAATTTGCAGGGATCAAAGTATGTTTGGCATTCCCAATGTGACCAAGCAGCACATGATTTACAAATGTGGAGCTTGCCAATTTGGCAAAGCTCATAGCAACCATTCAACAGGAAAGGATACATCCATGAAGATTATTTGGAGCTTGTACACACTGATGTGTGGGGTCCTAGCAAAGATCCATCCATCTCAGGCTCAAGGTACTATGTCTCTTTCATTGATGATTACAGTAGGTGGACAATTCTCTATTTCATGAAGCATAAGGATGAGGTGTTTTCAGGTTTCAAGAAGTATTTGGCACTAGTTGAAAACCAAACAGGAAGGAGCTTGAAGAGAATTAGGTTTGATGGAGGTGATGAGTACTTTTCACATGAGTTTGATCTATTTCTACAAGACAGAGGCATAAAGAGAGAAGTAACAACTAGGTATACCCCTAAATTGAATGGAGTGGTAGAGAGAAGGAACAAGTTAATTGTTGATGCAACTAGGTCTATGTTAAATGAGAAAAAATTACCTAATTATTTATGGGAAGAGGTTGTTTCTACAGCCACCTATTTGGTTAACAGGCTTCCATCCAAGTCATTGGATGGTATGGCACCATATGAAGCACGCAATGGTAGGAGACCCTCATTGGATCATTGCAAGATATTTGGGTGCATTGCCTATGCACACATTCCATCACAAATCAGAGGGAAACTTGACCATAAGGCTGAGAAGTGCATATTCATTGGGTATGATCATAATCAAAATGATATAGACTTTATAATCCCACTAAAAAGGCATTCATAGTTAGTAAGGATATAGTCTTTGATGAGAATAACTCTTGGGTTGAAGATGATTGTTGGAAGCTCAAATTACCATATGATTTGGAAAATGATTTTCCAACCCTAACTCAAGAAGACCAACACTAAGCAGAGGACATCAACTCAGAAGATGAGGAGCAGATTGATTTAGAAGATCTACTCGAGTCTTCCACTCAAGCTTTAAGGAGATCACAAAGAGAAAGTAAGAAGCCCATAAGGTATGGATATGATACATCCTTAGTCACAAAGCACTTTGTATACATCACTAAAGATTCAATGGCAGAGGAGCCTTCTTCATTTGAAGAGGCTAAAAAGAAGAAAGAGTAGAGAGAAGCCATGCAAGAGGAAGTGGAAGCATTGCAAGAAAATCACACTTAGGACCTAGTTCCTAAGAAACCAAATATGAAGGTAATTGGTTCAAGGTGGATATATAAAGTTAAACACACATGCTTGTCAATTTGATTGTATTTACTTTGGATAAATGTAAAAGCCAAGAGAATAAGGAATCTCATGAATTTAGGGAGCTTAACCCACGATTCATGTAGTAGGAAGAACAAATTCAAATCATCCCTAAAGTTTAGGACCACTTTTAGGTGAGGAAAAATTCAAAATCAAAATGCTTTTAGACTAGACATACCTTGTCATTGGAATATACATAATTCTTTTCATATCAGTTTATTGAAATCCTTTAAAGGAACTTTACCACTCACTCCTATTTTAGATTATCCTCCTTTATTAGAAGAGGATGCTGAAATTGTAGTTCTAGAGAAAATACTTGATTATGATGTTACTACTACATGCATAGGTAAACAATATCATAGATATTTAGTTAAATATAAAAATCACTCACTTGAAGAACCTCAATGGATTCATAAAACATCACTAAATCCACATTATGGTCATTTGATTTCTACTTATCATTCATAGTCACATTGAATTGCACTTTCCCAATTCCATGCATGTGCTTTTACATGGAACATGCAAAATCTTCCATAGCCCTTTTGCGACCAATACATGATGCATCATATATGCCCATAACAGGTAATTGGTACCATCCAACTTTTTCTTAATAGCCAACATATAGAATACATCATTGTTTTCAGCCATGCCCACTTATTAAATACCCTGATTAATGGAGAGTGTTAATCTCCAAAAGAACAAGTTACTCTTGTATTTAGAGCACCTCTATAACAAGAGTAACTCAAACCTTCACCAATTTTAGAAGATCAACACTCAATTATCAAGATTTTGAAAAATCTGTGAAGATGATGACTCTACAAAAAGTCTACTGCACATATCTCTCTCATTGACCTATCAATTGTGTAAAGTTTTTTATGAAAATTTGCACAAGGTGTTGCCTATAGATTGCGCACCTTCTCCAAGTCGAATCACTCCAAAAGATTCAGTATAACTTGAGAAATGAACTCAACAAGTTACCTATGTCTAAAACTGTCTCCCTATAGAGTCGACTTTGACACCTGCAACTTCTAAGACATGGTTCTCCAAGACTAGAACCCGTTTAAGCAAATGCTTCTAGCCACGAGTAGCTTACCTTCCAACTTAAAGATTAAGTGCTTGCTTGCTCAAAACTTTAAACTGTAGAAGGAGAACTCATCAAAACATTGACTTCGAATTTTGCGCCTATTTCAGGAATTAGTGAACACTTCTTCACATATGAATGTTCCTACACATAATTCTCTCAGCCTGATCACAATTGGAAGCTAAAAATTTGTACAGAGTTCAATCACCTATAGACTTAGACTTGTACAAAAGCATTTCACCAAAGATCTAACACAGAAGGAGAAAACTCAGAAATATCGGGTGCAACATTTTCTTCATTTCTGAGAAAAGTACAACTGAGTGATGAGAGAGTCTTAACTCACTTCTAAGATGTCTAATGACTCTTACAACTCCTGATTACTCTATTCTCATGCTCTCTCATTCTTTCCCCGACATTTTTCATAGTATATATATACAAAAATTTACAAGCTTTTTACTACTCAAAGATATAAGTGAACTATCTCTAAAATAATGTACATATGTGTACACATCTTTCAACTTCTGAATATGTCCTTCCTTCATGCCTCACACCTTGTTCTCTTCTCAAATCCTTGACCTCATTTCCATATCAAAACATCAATTGTTGATTGTCCTGCACCAACAGCTCCCCCTCAATCATCAATTGAGGTTTTCTCTATCTTCTTTATACCTGCCATGTCTTTGAATCTCTGTAGCTTTGGTCCATCCAAGCTTTTGGTTAGCATATCAACTATCTGATCTTTTGTTGAAGTATGTATGACTTCAATCTCTTTATCCATCACCTTCTCTCTTAGAAAGTGATAATGAATTTCAATATGTTTGGTTCTAGCATGAAACACAGGGTTAACAGCTAAATACAATGAACTCATGTTATCTCCATGAATGATAGGTGTACTCTGTATGGTGTCAAAACTCTTCATGAGAGTCTTAAGCCATATCACTTCCTTTGCAGCTTCCACCATACCTTTATACTCAGCCTCTGTGGATGATAAAGCAACTGTATGTTGCTTCTTTGAACACCAAGAAATTAACTTATCTCCCACATAACACAAGTATCCATAAGTTGATCTCCTATCATCTGGATTACCTGCCCAATCTGCATCACTATATATCTTGATATTTGTATATGATGTAAAACCATAATACAAACCTTCTTTGAGTGTACCCTTAATGTACCTCAACACTCTTTGACCTGCAGTCCAATGTTCTTTCCTAGGGCAATGCATGAATTGTGATAATACTCCAACTGCATATGATAAGTCAAGCCTAGTTAATGTAGCATAGATCAGACTACCAACCAAGCTCTGATATTGTTTCATGTCCTTGAACTCTTCACCTCCATATCTGCTCAATTTGTGATTCACCTCCATTGGAGTAGGTGCCACCCTGCAATCATTCATCTTAAAATTGATCAACAAGTTCTTCAAATATCTTTCTTGTGTTACATACACTCCATGTTGAGTGTATGAAATCTCCATGCCCAAGAAGTATGACAAATCTCCCAAATCACTGATCTTGAATTCTTTCTCCATTTGCTTCTTTAGGCTTTGAACGCCTTTCTCATCTGTACCTGTAAGAATTATATCATCAACATATATGCATATATAAATGAACCCATCATCACTTGCTTTAACAAGCAAGCTACTATCTGCTTTAGATACTTGAAATCCAAGTTCTTTCAAGAACTTCACAAGTCTATAATTCCATGTCCTTGGGGCCTACTTCAAACCATACAAAGCTCTCTTGAGCTTACATACATGATCTGGATACCTTTCATCTCTGAATCCTTGGGGTTGCTCCATGAAAACATCATCTGAAATATAACCATTCAAAAAAGCATTCTTCACATCTAATTGACATAATTTCCAACCTTTACATGCAGCAATAGCTATGAGTGTCCTGATGGTTGTCATCTTTGCCACATGACTATAAGTCTCATCATAATCAATACCATATGTTTGAGCAAACCCTTTCACAACAAGTCTAGCTTTATACCTAGACACACTTCCATCTGCAAATCTCTTTGTCTTGTAGACTTATTTGCATCCAATGATCTTCTGGCTATTTGGTTTAGGAACCAAATCCCATGTCTGAGTCTCCATCAATGCATCATACTCTTCCTGCATAGCTTTCTCCCAATTTTCCTTACCTTTTGCCTCTTCATATGTAGAAGGGTCTTCATCTGCCTTTATCATATAAGCATAATCTTTGGTAGCCAAAAAAGAAGTGTCATAGCTATACCTTGTAGGTTGCCACTTGTGTCTTGATGACCTTCTGAGTTCTCCACTCCTTGAAGTTTCTGGTTCATCACACTCTGGATCAAATCTTGGCATTTCTTCAACTTCAACCTGTACTTCATTATTCGCCTCTTCATCAAATATCTGAACCTTTGATTTACCTTTCTTTTGATTCACAACTTCTTCATCATCTGCATAAATATTGATTGTGCCTGCATACCAAGTACCTTGCTCATCAAATGTAACATCCTTTGATACAAGAAATTGTTTAGTGGATGGACTCCACAACCTATATCCCATCTGCTTATCATCATAACCAATGAATACATATTTTTTAGCTTTAGGTTCCAATTTGTGCCTTAATTGTGATGGCACATATGCATATGCCAAACATCCAAATACTTTGCAATGGTCTAATGTAGGTCTCTTACCCCACCATGCCTCATATGGTGTCATAAACTGCAAAGCTTTACATGGTAACCTATTAACCAAATAAGTAGCTGTATTTACAGCCTCAGCCCACAAGTAATTTGGGCAATTCTTCTCCTTCAGCATGGACCTTGCAAATTCAACAAGAGTTCTATTCCTCCTTTCTGCTACCCCATTTTGTTGAGGAGAGTATCTGCAAGTAATTTCCCTTTTTATACCTGCATTCCACAAGTAATCACTGAACTCATTAGAGAAATACTCTCCCCCTCCATCTGACCTTAGTCTCTTCAACTTATGACCTGTAATTCTTTCTGCATACACATGAAAGTGTTTGAATGTATTAAATACTTTTGACTTATCTTTGATCACATAGATAGTGATCCATCTGGTAGCATCATCAACATAAATCACATAATACCTTGAACCATTGATACTAAAATCCTTTGATGGTCCCCACACATCTGTGTGTACCAACTCAAGCTTCTCTGAATACATGAAACTATGCTTGGAATAAGATTGCTTATGAGCTTTACCTAATTGACATGCCTCACATCTGTATGTCATATGTTGACCTGCAACATTAGGCAATCCAAGCACTGACCCATTGTTAATCATATCTTTGATACCTCTTTCATTGAAATGTCCAAGCCTCTTGTGCCAAAGATCTAACTCAGAGATCTTATGTCCTCCATAAGTGAACAAAACATGACCAACATTACCTTGGATTTTCAATGTGAACAATCTTCCTTCTTTCTTCCCTGAAACAATTTGTTTATACCCATTGCTAGGATCTTCCACAAACACTCCTTCATTTGTGAATCTAACCTCATAACCTTTAGATTGTTGAAAATAGGCAGTGTTAGGATATCAGATATTCTAAGTTTTGGTGAAGATATTCAAGTTTTGCTCAGGGTCTGAAGGGTTGATTCTAGATATTATGATGTTGCATCTAGATACTGCATGGGCCAATGACAAAGATAAGTGCCTAATCTTGCTAATAGTCATTTGCAGGTCTTCACAAGTCATGGTAGATTTCGATTTATGATCTATGCATGTGAAAGTATCATCACTTGTTTCAATAAATCTAGAAGCTTGCAATTTTGGCAAACTATTTGAAAACTAATAAACCATTCTGCATGGCTGGTCATGTAATTTGAAGCACTTGAATCAACATACCAAAAATTACCATTCAATTTTGAAACATCAATAGACATTGTATTCATCATGTGATGTTGGACCATGAATAACTTCTCCAAATCATCTAAACTTGTAGGTGCATAATTGTGTTGTTGCTTTATGATGTTTTGATTTCTCAACCTACAATCAAATTCAAAGCGACTAGGTTTACCACAATTCCAACATCCCTTACTTTCATTACCTGAATCATTTCTTTGGAAATTTCTATGGCCTCTTTCGCTACCCCTACCTTGAAACTATCCTCTACTGCCTACATTATTATGTTGTTGACCTTGGTCTTGATGATTGTTTCTTCTTTCACTTCCAAAGCCTCTATCTCAGCTTCTTCCTCTGCCAGAGTAGAATATCTATTCAAAACTAGCTTTTCCTTGGGATTTTGAGTCTTCACTAAGGTTGTTTTCTTCAATTATTAGCATGAGCACAAGATCAATAAAATTTTGAATATTCTCTTTGGTTTGAATAGAAGTTTTGAACTGCTTATATGCAACTCCTAAACCACAAAAGCACACTTCAACCTTATCATCATCATCATCATCATCATCTACATTGATGCCAATAGATGCAAGTGACTCACATATGCTTTTGATTTTTAAGGTGTAGTCACTTATCGACAATCTCTTTTTCTCAAGTGTATGAAGCTCATTCTTGAAGTGCAATTTCCATGCCTTTGTATTGGTCTCATACAATGTGATGAAATTGTTCCAAGACTTTTCAAAGTTTTGGCATTCTGTATGTGCTCAATCATGCTATCTTGTATGCTAGCAGAAAACCAATACATTACCTCTATGCTCCTTAAGTCCACTCTTCATGTGCTCTTAATTGGTCTGTAGTCGGATTCCTCTCTAATAGCTTAGAATGTTTTCATTGTGTCCTTCGATGTACTCCATTAGCCTTTTCCCATTAGAAAATAATTCATTTTAAATTTCTAAGCATGAAAGTTGTTCTTGTCCAAATTATTGCTCATAACTTGACTCATTCCATCAGCATTTTCCATTTTTGAATCAATTTACAGTACTGGAAAAACACTAGAACTAGTACTATGCTTGAACATTGTCACATTGTGACTTGACGGTTCGATCTCAGTAAAACATAGATTTGGTGTACCAATAGTAGATAGAATCACTTGAAGTTTTGGATATGAGATATTTGAGAGATGCCGAATAGAATGCAAGTTATAGTTTTGCAAATTGACCTGTTTTTTTGTGGACTCCACTTTATGGGCTCAAAACAGAGGTTGAAATGTCTTTGAAACTAAAATATGAGCAAAATGAGTGGCCGTTATTCTAGAGATGGTATGGAATACTAAATGCATATGCTGAAAAAGAAGAAAGTATATATATAGAACATCCATTCTACACTTGGATGAGGCAAATATTCCCATTTATGATTTTATTTCGACCCAAAAAACATGTCATTTGAGGAAAGAGAATACTAATATGATAAACAAAAACTTTAAGAGCTAAGTACAATGGGATTTCAAATACAAACGAAAAGATCCATGTCTGATCATGCTAACTTCAACAAGTACCTAAACGAAGATGAGCTTTGGTTACCATAAAAGAAGAAGACAAAATGTCACAATAATATGACAATGGAACATGCACTTTAGTTGAAGGTGGTGTTGACTTAGATGCAAAATAATTATAATTTTATAGATATGAAAATATATAAATTCTCATTTTTTATTAGAGATTGCATAGATTATTTCATGTAATGAAATCATGTTCTATTATATTTTTCTTCATTGTTTGAAAGCTTCACTTTTATATAAGCATATGAGAATGTACAAGCATTTTTCTAGGTACTTTAAAGGTTTTGCTATGAAAGTGGTATACATCACTATTCAAAATCAAGAAAATTTAAATCTTTTTTCATATTAATAAAATCCAATTATGTAAACGAACCACATATTTGGGTGTTTTAAAATTATGTATATTTCTTTTTTTTTTCAAAAATTATATAAAACTATGAATTTCTTACAAAATTGAAGGGAATATTATTTATAATGTTTATCGTTTTGCAACATGATTTTCGTTACTTACGGCTTAATGTTAGCTATTGATCTTTGTCCCTTTTATTGGATTTGAGGTGGATGAATCTCTACTTTCCTTAGAATCAAAGTGATTTCAAGTCATTTATCACTATACAAAGAAGATAAAAAACCATAGTAAAGCAATTAAAAGGAAACACATTTGAAGTTGAACATACTTGAATATTGATAAACATAAAAAACTATAACGTTGCAAAGAAAAAAACACATTGTCAAGTTGAAAATCTCAAGAATGTCACATAAAGTTATCAACCACATGGATTTTTTGCAATGTTGTGAGGACGTCCTTAAATTATCCAACATAATCAATGGTCATGAGAGATGATCCTTCATATTGTGACCCAAAATTGACCATCTCGAGTGTAACTTGGCCCTTGAAGCCCTCAAAATTTGTAAGACCCCTCGGGCCCCGACTGAAAGCTGCTCACTCCATTCTCTTCCAACATCATCCATTGGACGGCCCGCTTGGAAGCGAACCATCAAAGTTGTCAATCCGGTACCGGGGGCAGAAGAGGGCGTCCATTCTCAGCTAGCATTGCTGAGAAGCCATGGCCTGCATGCATATGACTGTGGCCGGGAGTTCCGCAGCTGCATTTACGAACTCTGCTTCGCGGTGCTTCTCTTCCACCGATAAATTCGAGTCTTCGAACTTTGGGCCTCCTCGCATTTGGGGATCCACTCTTTCCAGCTTGAGTAGCGTTTGCCCTTCACAGCTGCGCGTTTCACGCGTGAAATCCCTTTCCATTGGACGTACCGTCATATCGCCTGTTGTCCGGGCTTCTCAGGGATGTTCTTACATTTCATATTCCCTCGTGCCAATGAATTTGTCTGCTGTAGACATTTTCGCATTGATTCACCTCTTTCTCTCTCTCTCTCTCTATCGGTGTGCGTGTGTGTGTGAGAGAGAGGCGGAGGGAGGACAAACTCTTGTATCTAATTCTCAAAATTCTGTCTAGATTCATATTTTGTATCTACATTCAGCACACATTCAATTTCATAGTCATATACACATTTTGTAATTTGATAGTCATTATTAAGATAGTATTTACGCATCTAGCTTATTGTTACAATTTCATAAGTTGTGTATTATTTCTTTACTTTTCATTCATTTAATTTTGGGTCTTAAGATGTGTATGCTAAGGTTCATTTATTGGAAGATCCTGAAAACTTGTGATTATTATTATTAAGGCTCACCCCAATTCCAACAAGTGGTATCAGAGCATATTTGACATACACCCTTAACAAAATGAGTGATTATAGACTTGAGAATGAAGACAAGCTTGAAAGAATGTCTAACTATCTAATGTGGAGTTTTATGATGATGAATTTGTTAGTATCTACAGACTTATGAAATATTGAGTTTATGCAAAGTCCGCTCAAGATTCAGTGGAAATCAGTTAAGATCTTCAAGGTAGCAAAACTTTGTCCTCCATAATCCTTGAAGATTATATTGATGGATTTCATCTGGCTTTGTCCTCTCCTCTGTTGAAATGTGCACATATGCATTGCAGCCAAAAACTTGTAAGTGGTCATATGAAGCCGGTTTGCGAGACCAAGCCTCCTTAAGGATGCCACTATTGATAACATAGTTCGGAGATCTGTTGCAAACATGGACCATGGTTTTAAGTGCCACTCCCCTAAATTGTTAGGGGAGATTAGCAATAGACAACATGCAACGGGTCTCTCACACAATCCACAATTAACTCTTTCAGCCACCCCATTGGATGAAGGGTTGTAAGGAGCTGTTAGCTCCTCCTTGATACCCTCCACACAAGAATTATTAAATTCCCTGTGCACATACTTAGTGCCATTATCTTTTTTGAATGTCTTTAGTTTCTGACCATTCGGATTGCATACATGTGTACCATTTCTTGAAAATATCAAGCACACTTGTTTATTATTAAGGGGGTACAACACCCATAACTTCCTAGATGCATTATGAGTGAATGTAACGAAGTATTGCATACCTCTTTAGCTCTTTATAGGCATAGAGGAAACATCTGAGTGTAAAATCTAACCTGCTTTCCTTCCTCTTTGATGTAGAGATGCAATATGGAGATTTCACTTGTTTGCCAAGTACATAATCATGGCAAAATTCAAAAGTTGATTCTTTTACATCAACTTTACCGAGGGAGGAGATTACCTATCTAAACCAGCATCTCCATTTCCATAATCATTTGGAAGACTTTTGGATTTGAATTTGAATTGACATGTGAAAAGTCGCATGTGACAAGGAAAACGACAAAAGTTCCAGGAAATGTTCACTTTGGGGAGGGTGCTATTGTGCTTACGAATGCATCAGTTCATTTGCCAAAAATTGAATTGCAGAGGTCTTCAGTTGGCCCATCTACTATGGGATGTGGTAAATGTAGTGTTTCTCTTGTGATTCTAATTCTCTTTTCCTACTGCCCATTCTGTATAGAGTCTTTCCCCTTTTCATATGTTTTGTCTTTTGTGTTCCAGTAGTTTCTAGAGCTCAAGTGTGACGATTCTGTTAGTCTATCAGAATCTATATTGGCTCTTCTTATTGATATTGGAACAGTATTATTATATAAAGAAAAAAAAACGAGTGCCAGACTTTGGGGTCAGTCAGATGTTGCTGTATTGTGCTGTGTTGGCACAGGCACAATCTAGCTCATGTGTGTGTTTTACTCTTCTGCAGAAATTTGTCGAAGTGGAATTATCAATATCCTGTGGCTATTTAGGCTGGTTGTAATGAAGCTGAAAAATTGCCTTTCTTATGGGTTTGGAATTGGGAATGAAGAAAGCTGTAGCAGCTCTGCCACTTAATAAGGGGCTTCAAGAAAGTGTGTTAAGAAAGTGGCAACTGATAGGCTTTAAGAGTTCCTCAAGGATGGCACTAAATAAAAGAAGCACCATGGCCTATGACTAGGAGAACAACAAGAAGTGCCTCAATTCATGATCATTAAGTTTCAAATTTCAAAAATTATAGTGAGATATGAGATGTCAAGAAGTCTTTATGTTCAGTTCCTAAAACATCTGTGAATTATGGACTTTCTTACCTAAGAAGGTTTACTCTGCCGAATTGAAAAATCCATTCCATTCGTTTTTTAGTCAAGTCAGTGATGTTCTGGGTTCTAAGGATTCTATTATTTCAGTAAAGAATGTTAATTTGTAGGTTGTACTGAGAAAAGATCTGCATATTTTTAAAGTTTATCTCTTCACATTCAAATTGATAATGTTGGCTGAGCATTGAACTCTGCTTGATTCACTCAACAGTCCTATCACGATTCGCTGGCATCTACTCCAGCTTTTCACGAATTCATGTTGTCGATGTATTGCA
>CM035407.1:38470366-38865366 GCA_020310875.1 Ceratopteris richardii
AGAACATTCCTCATCTGAGTCAAAGAAAGACAATTAAGAAGAAGAAAGTGAAAAGCAGATGGAGAGATAACAAAACAAGATAAAACCCTGTAATTGACCAGACTTCAAAGGGATATTAGAGGTCTATGAAATTGTAATGAATCAAATAGAACTATTCAGACCCTCTACCAGAAACATTACTTATCTGGAATAGCTACTGAATCAGAATTCATAAAGGGGGACAATCATTGATGAGTACAAAAAGAGCAGGATAGAATGATAGGCGAGTGGAAGGAACAAAAGAGAATAAGAGAGTCCTGTCAAGAAAAGCGATAAAACTAGAGATAGAGGCTGTACAAAACAAAATTAGAATCTGAATTTTGGAAGACATGTGAAAAATAAGCAGAGACTATTAAGATGGAAGGAGATATTAAACACCTGGAATCAAAAAACAAGATTCTTCAAACTTCTTACCAAGTGTTGAGTAAATTCAATGAAGAAATAACGAAAGCACTCATGGAGGAAGGCAACTCTATGATGTAAAGAAGTATAGTAGAAGAGAAGCCATCAGAAAGTCAAGGTGAAGAATTGAAATCTATAAAGCAGGAGTTACAAAAGATGAAAGATGAACTGAAAGTTGCAAAGGATCTGGAACAGGAGGCTAGCAAACATTCAGCCAATGCATTGAGAAGTTTTAGTAACTTGAGTGGGAAAGTAGAAAAACGAAGAGCTGAATGGCAACAATAGAGAGTAGACTATTAAAAGAGATTGAAATATGGAAAGCAAAGTTCAGCATCCAGCCCAAAGTAATAATTGAAGATGTGGTTCAAGAAATACCAATAGTAGAAGAAGTTAAAACCTCTTCCATCCAAGAACATATTGTAGAAGAATAGAGTATAGAATAAATATAGGATAAGGAGTCGGATGCATTTATGGAGCAACTGTACTCGACTGCCTCACAACTCATTTAGGACTTACAAATCAGGTTCTATCATTCTCTTCTCTACGTTCTCACTTCTCTACTACACACACACATTTTCTTTTCGTCAAATGAACTTATATACGTTTGGTTTACACACTCCTGAATTCAAACCTATAATTCTAGAAGCTCTAAACCAAAATTGATCTCTAATCTTACACTATATTACAAGTGTGAATTTGTCTCTTCACATAGACATAATTTTCTGAATGTCTATCTTCCATAGCTTTTTGTCCTTCTTCTCATTGACACCTTCTTGTCTTCATGTCTAATTAGTGAGTGAAGCCCAACAACTCCCCCTCAATCACTAATTAGCATCCTTTGATTTCTTCATATATCCTTCTTCTCTTGTATCCCTGCCATTCCTTTGAATCTGCTTATCTTCACTCCATCCAAACTTTTTGTCATAATATCTGCAATCTCATCTTTCGTAGAAGTGTCTACTACTTCAAGTTCCTTTTCCATTACCTTTTCTCTCAAGAAATGATACTGAATCTCTATATGCTTTGTTCTTGCATGAAATACTAGATTTGCTGCAAGATATAATGAACTCATATTATCTCAATATATGATAGGTATACTTTGATCAATACCCAAGATTTTGAACAAGGTCTGCATCCACACTACTTCTTTAGTTGCTTCCACAAGTCCTTTGTACTCTGCTTCTGTTAATGATAATGCCATTATATGTTGCTTCTTTGAACACCAGCTTACAAGCTTATCACCTATATACACCATGTATCCATGTATTGATCTTCTATCATCTTGACTTCCTGCCCAGTCTAAGTCACTATATGCCCTCAACTTTATGTCTGAAGTAAAAGGATAATATAATCCTTCCTTTATAGTTCCTTTGATATATATGAGAACTCTTTGACCTGCAGTCCAATGTTGATCCTTTGGACAATGCATGGATTGTGAAAGAACTCCCACTACATAACTAAGATAAGGTCTTGTTAGCGTAGCATAAATCAAACTTCCCACTAATGATTGATACTTCCTCATGTCTTTAAACTTTGCACCATCACATCTGCTAAGTTTATGCTTGAATTCAAGTGGAGTTGAAGCTTTTCTACAATTCTCCATGTTGAACTTCTTCAATAAATTTAAAAGATATCTTTCTTGTGATACATATATGCCATGATTTTCATAAGTGATTTCCATTCCAAGAAAATATGACAATTTTCCTACATCACTTATTTTGAATTCTTTCTCAAGTAACCTCTTCACCTCCTTGATTTTTTCATTTGAGGTACCTGTGATTATAATATCATCTACATAAATAGAAATGTAGATCATACCTTCATTTGTTCTCTTGATAAGTAAACTTGCATATGCCTTTGAGGTTTGATATCCAAGATCATTAAGATACTTCACAAGTCTATAATTCCTATAACTCCAAGCTCTTGGAGCTTGCTTTAATCCATAACGTGCTCTTCTCAATCTGCAAACATAATTTGGATACCTGAAATTTGCAAACCCTCGAGGTTGCTCCATATAAACTTCATCTGATATATATCCATTCAGAAATGCATTCGTTATGTCCAATTGACTTAATGTCCATCCTTTAGATGCTGCAATGGCAATAATTGTTCTTATAGTTGACATCTTTGCCATAGGACTAAATGTCTCATCATAATCTATGCCGTGAGTCTGGGCATAGCCATTGACTACCAATCTAGCTTTGTATCTAGCTAGTCTTCCATCTGCAAGCTTCTTTACTTTATAAAACCATTTGTTTCCAATCACTTTCTTACCATTCAGTTTTGGAACAAGTTCCCAAGTCTTGTTCTCCTCAAGTGCATTAAACTCTTCCTTCATTGTTTCTTCCCATTGCTTCTTATCTTTTGCTTCATCATAACCCTATGGTTCTTCATCTTCCTAAACCATGTAAGGATAATTTTTCTGAGTTATATAATATGTATCATACGAATACCTTGTTGGTTGTTTCCTTAATCTGGTTGATCCTCTTGGTTCATATTCTTCATGTGTATCTAAATACACTTTTTCATCAAACCTCGGTGCATCTTCATTTCTCCTTGATAATCCACTTTTGGATGTGCTTGCTTGCATATGTCTTCATCTCCATTTACATGCATATGAGATTTACCTCTTTCACTTCTTCTTACCTCTTCTTCAAATGCTTCAATGTTGTGATTTCGTTCTGCATACCAACCCTTCTGTTCATCAAATGTCACATCTCTAGAAACAATAAATTGTTAAGTTAGAGGACTCCATAACCTGTAACCCATCTGCTTTTCATCATACCCAATGAACACATATTTTTTGCCTTTGGTTCAAGCTTCTTTGAGTTGTGTTGGTACATAAGCATAGGCAATTGACCCAAACACCTTGCAATGATCTAGTGTAGGTTTCTTACCCCACCAAGCTTCATAAGGAGTCATCCCATTTAGAGCTATACAAGATAATCTATGCACAAGATATGTAATTGTATTCACAACTTCCGCCCAAAGATAATTTGGACAATTCTTTTCCTTTAGCATGGCTCTTGCAAACTCAATCTGAGTTCTGTTTCTTCTTTCTGCCACCCCATTCTGTTGAGGTGCTATACCTCCAACTTATTTCTCTCTTAATACGTGCATTCCATAGATAATCATTGAACTCTTGAGAGAAATATTCTCCTCCTCCATCAGACCTTAGCCTCTTGAGTTTTGACATGTAATCCTTTCTGCATATGCATGAAAATGTTTGAAGGCTCCAAACACTTCTGATCTTTCCTTCAAAACATAAAGAGTTATCCATCTTGTAGCATCATCAACAAATAGAGCATAATACCTAGATCCACTAATTGATCCTTCTTTTCTTGGTCCCCATACATCTGTATGAATGAGCTCTAGTAATCCATCATGCTTGAACCTTTTCTTCTGAAATGGTAATGTGTGTGCTTTTCCCATTTGGCATGCTTCACATTTATAAACCATATGTTGGTTCTACACATTTGGTAATCCTAATACAAATTGATTTGGCACCATAGTTTTGATTCCTTTTTCATTGAAATGGCCTAACCTCTTATGCTAGAGATCTAGCTCTCTAATCACTTCATCACCATGTGTGATTAAGTCTTGACCAATATTCCTTTGCACTTTCAGAGTAAAGAGTCTACCTTTCTTCTTACCATAGACAATCTATTTGTATCCATTATCTGTATCTTCCAAAAATAATCCTTCATTTGTAAATCTAACTTGAAAACCTTTCTCTACTATTTGAACCAAACTAATTAGGTTCTTAAGTATTATGGGAACACATAGAACATTGGTTAATAAGTCAGCTCCATTCTAGCACTTCACTTTTCCAATTGAATGCACATTGTGTCTTGTGTTATCACCTGTTTGAATTGTATGACTAGAGATGCCTTCTTCCAGTTCTGACGTTAATTCTATATCTCCGGACAAATGAGTAGAACAACCAGATTCAATATAGGATACCTTGAGATCTTCATTCTTTGATGTACTTATTGAATTCATCATCAATGTTGTATGATTCTCATTCTATGTATCATTTGCATAATTGTAGTAGGTGGTTTTTGTTGGAGATAGACGTCTGCGGAAGCACGCGAACAACACAAGGAAGGAGAAGAAGCTTGGAGTACAACACACAATACTGAATGTATTACTAGAGAATGTACAAAGATAAGTAGCCCATTAGGGCAATAGGCGTATATACAAGCCGGGGGAAAAAAACCTCCTAAAGAGGGAAAAAAGTGCCCCGGCGGTCCTACAGTGTTCACACACATCACTACCTAAATATATCAACAAATCCCCCTTGGGAGTGATGCGGTGAACAAGTAGCCTTCTTTAACCTGCACACCTGGTTCTCATGCCCTTTCTGCACAAAGCCATGGGGCTGAAAAACATACACTTCTTCATGCAAGTCACCATTCAAAAATGCAGTTTTAATGTCCAATTGATGTACATTCCAACCATGATGGGCTGCAAGTGCACAGATGCTCCGAACAGTAGTCATACGGCATGTAGGTGCAAAGGTCTCATCAAAATCAATGCCTCTTTCCTGTGCATAACCCTTTGCAACAAGCCTAGCCTTATACCTGTCAACTGTACCATCAGGTTTATGCTTCAGCTTGTATACCCACTTAGTGCCAATGGCCTTTTTGCTAGGAGGCAAGTCACATAAAGACCAAGTACCATTCTTCATTATTGCATCATATTTAGATTGCATAGCAGCCATCCAATTTTCTGAATTTTGTGCTTCATCAAACGAAACAGGCTGAGTCTCATCACAAAGACTAGATGCAACCATAGCATAGCAATCTAATGCAAAAGAGGCACTATGAGAGCCTGATCGAGTACGATATGACAGAGGTGCATCTAATTTGCTGTCACGCAAGGTCTGCACTAGCCATTTTGGCATAGTTCTTGCCTGCTCAATATCAGCTCTCTCATCAATAATTGCATCATGTAAATCTGCATCAGAAATGAAATTATCTGCATCATCACATGAAACCTATAAAGGCTGAGAAGTTGCCTCATTAGGACCAGCACTAGACTCTCAACCTGTAAAAAGAGGCAGCAAAGTATCATACATGTCTTTGGAGCTAACAAATGTCTCCTTAGTACATGAAAGCAATGGCTCAATAGCATCTTCCACAAAAACAACATCACGGCTAACCAGAATGTGTTTAGTCTGTGGATGATACAGACAATAGCCTTTACTTTCAGAACTATACCCAACAAAAATACATTTTACTGCTTTATCATCCAATTTTCTGCGATGTTGTTCAGGCACTAATGCATATGCCAAACAACCAAAAACACGCAGATGATCAACAGATGGCTTGTGGTCATGCCAAGCCTCATATGGAGTGATAGACTGCAACGCTTTGGTGGGACACCTGTTCAGTACATATGCTGCACACATGACAGCCTCAAGCCAGAAACTATGTGGTAAAGCCTGACTCTTGACCATACACCTCGCCATCTCCATGAGAGACCTGTTTCCGTTCAGCAACTCCATTCTGTTGAGGTGTATACGGCACTGTACACTGGTGTTTTATCCAACGTTCAGCCAGAAATGCATTAAAATTAGACGACATATATTCCCCCCCTCGATTAGAACGGAGGGTGCCCATTTTACATGCTGGCAGATTTTCAGCCAAAACCAAAAACTATTTGAAGCACATGAACACTTTAGACTTTGCCTTCAATGGATATACCCATGCATGCCTGGAAAAATCACCGATGAAAGTCACGAAGTAGAGATAATTCCCAAAAGAAGGTGTCTGCATAGGACCACAAACATCACTATGTACAAGCTGCAATTTCAGAGTAGCCCGAACTGAACCATCTTGCTCAAAATACGCTGCATTTTGCCCAAAATACAGCCTTCACAAACATGTTTTCCAGGTGCCTCAAGTTTGGGCAAAGAGGACACCATTTCAGATTTCTGCAGGCGTAGCAAACTAGCAAAATTCAGATGACCAAAGCGTGCATGCCAAAGCTTTGCATCTGACATAGCCTGAGAATCATTTACTGCACATGCCAAATCATTTCCAGATCTTTCATAGTCTATGAGCTTATACAGCCCACGACATAAAATGCCAGAAGCAATAATCACATTGCCATTTGACAGATCATGAACTATACACCTGTCATCAACAAATTTCACAACCAAGCCAATCTTGGCTAATGCAGAAACTGATAACAGGTTCTTCTTGATCCCTGACATAAATAAAGCATCTGACAAAGTGAAAGAACTACCATCAGCAGTAGTCAAAATGATCTTACCAACTCCCATAACAGGATAAGAGGAGTTGTTGGCATATGTAACAGTATTCCCTATAATGGCAGGCTCGAGTGAAGAGAAGAAACTACGCTTTGAGGTAATATGTTTGGTTGCCCCACTGTCAAAATACTAAACATCTGATTCTACTGCAAACATGCACTGATCATGAGAAGATGGGTCAAAACTGCAAACAGTAGTAAACGCCCATTCTTCTTCCTGCACAAGATTAGCAGACTCCGTTTTTGGTGTAGAGGCTTCTGCAACAACCATTCCAGCCTCTTTCTTCTTTGCCTCTTTTGTAGCCAGTTTTGGACAGTTCTTTATGATGTGATTATTCCCTTTACAATACTTACAAAACAATTTCTGCTTTTCTGATTTTTTCTCATCTTTGTCTTGGTTCTTCGAATGTGCAGCATTTGCAGATTTCTGCTTACTAGTAGAAGAGCTCCATTTTCCTTTGCCCTTTTGACCAGCCAAGAAAGCTTGATCTACAACATGCATAATGGACCTGTTCTGCGTGGACTGATCTTCTTGCAATAGAAGAGAGACTAACTCCTCAAATGACAAGGCATTTGGATTGCCTTTCATCATCAACCAAAGAGTAGAAGCAAAACTATGATATGAATCAGGAAGACCATTCAGAACGGTCTACACAAGTGAGCTATCTGGTATAACCTCATCAGTAGAAATCAACTGTTCCTTCAAGTCTTTGATCTTTGTTAGGAAACTGTCCATTGAATCACCTTCATTCATGTGCTCACTCTCCAACTGTTTTCGGAGATAAGCAATACGAGCCTCATTCCTAGCTTGGTACAATGTGGTAAGTGTATCCCAAGCATCCTTAGCTGTTTTGCAAGAGCGAATGTGAGGAATAATGGCACGTTTGACAGACAAGGCTATCAAAGCATGTGCCTGGGCATCTCTACCATCCCCGCGAATTTGCTCTGCAGTAGGTGCAGCAGAAACCACAGCACGAACATGAATATGCAGAATATCATTATCTTCGACACCTTCTGCATCAGCTTTAGTACCTGTAGTTGTAACAGTTGCAGGTGTGATAGGATGTTTTTTGACACCCTGCACAATGTGCCATAGTCCTTTTGCAACCAACACATGTCGCATCATATAAGCCCATAACGGGTAGTTGGTACAATCCAACTTATCCTCAATAGCCAACATATGGAATACGTCACTGCTTTCAGCCATGGCCGGTGACTAAAATATCTTAATGCAGAAAATTGACTGAATCTCAAAAAGTTGAATGGAACTGCCCAAATGAATTCTGCTAGACCTGTATCAAACTTCGAGATGCTTATACTGGCGAACAGAAACTGGTATATACCTTTGGCACAAAAAGACAAAATAGCTTGCATAAGCGCTATGATAGTGCGTTCGGAGGCGAAAACGAGCTCAGATCGCGATTTTGGCACCACAAAGCGAAGCCGTTTTGATCTCGGAAACACGTTGAGTATGCTCACCAAAGTTCGTGCGATTCTGAGACTGCAAACGGAGGAGTATTGACGGCACCCTAGATGAGGCGACGACCTGCTCTGATACCAATTGTTGGAGATAGACGTCTACGGAAGCATGCGAACAACACAAGGAAGGAGAAGAAGCTTGGAGCACAACACACAATACTGAATGTATTACTAGAGAATGTACAAAGATAAGTAGCCCATTAGGGAAATATGCGTATATACAAGCCGAGGGAAAAAAACCTCCTAAAGAGGGAAAAAAGTGTCCCGGCGGTCCTAGAATGTTCACACACATCACTACCTAAATATATCAACAGTGTTGTAGGATTGGTTCTGTCCCCAATTTCTTGCTTCAACTCTACTATAGCCACCTCTTTGATTTTGTCTTCCTTTTTGAAACTGACTTTGATATCTTCCACCTCTGCCTCTGCCATTGTTATTTTGATTGTGATTTGAACCTTTTTGATTATGCCAACAATCATAAGCTAGATGATTGCTCAAGCCACAAATCCAACATGTCTTCTTGTTGTTATTCTGATTATCTCTTCCTCTTCCATTTCCTCTACCTTTACCTCTACCATTACCTCTACTTCTTGCATAATTTGCTTGATAAGTTGATTCTTCTTCATCCTTTGCTTTTCCTTTATCACTTTTCTTCTTATTCTTTGTATACATAGCATACCTATGTCCGTTATCTCCATCTGACTTTAGATCTTGCTCAAATGCAAGCATCTATCCAAGAAACTGATTTAAATATGGTATAAAATGATTTAATGAAAGTTCAATTGAAAGTCCAAAAGGTTTCCACCTTTCATCTCCTCTCAAACTTGCAAGAAATTGTGCAATCAACCTATGATCTTCAATGTCTTCATCTATAGATCCAATACTATCTTCCAAGTCCTTCATCTTAGTGACATAGTCACTAACGCTCCGATTTTGCTTCTTCTTTAAAGTTGTAAACTCTAACCATAAGCTAGTCTTCCTAGCTTTAGTAGCATTTCGGAAGTGATTTTCCAATGTATTCCATATATCTTCAACCGTTTCTAAACCTCTGATGTGAAGTAACAAGTGATCCGTGATAATATTGTATATGTAAGCTCTTGCACTTGCATCTTTCTTCTGCCATAACTTCAAAGCTTCTAACTTTTCTTTCTTAGGTTGACTATCATCTTCAAATGTAGGATTTTCTTCTTCACCTGTTACATACATAATTAGATCCTTACTCATAAGTAAGGCTTCCATTCTCATCACCCAAGCATGATAGTTATCTCTGTCCAATATGTCAATAGAAATATGATCCGCCATGGTCTTCTTGCTTCCGCTGCAACCTTTGAGTTTAAAGTTAAAGAATGCTACCTTTTTTAGATATTTATCCTTGAGGATAACTTCAAAATACTTTGCTGATGCCTTTTGTTGTTGAACATCTTAACTTTCACCTTTTCATTGAAAACTTCTTCAAACTTCTTGTATCCGCACTTTCTTTAACTCTTAAGGACCTTTTTGCTTTGATACCACTTGTTGGTGTATGAAAACACCACAAGAAACAAGATAATGTGATATTAGAACACATCTATAATCACCAATAGCTTGATAATACTTAAACTCAAACCTTGGAGACGACCAGAATTTATTCTGGTTTCATTCAGGCACCTTTCCGATGACTTTTTGGTAGATTTACGGTGGTTTAGTGTATCTTTACGGTGGTTTCCAGTGGCTTTATTGGAGCTAAAAAATCTAAGAAATAACACTGTATGGTGTCTTTCTGGTAGTATTCCAGCTGCACTTCACTATACAAGAGTTCTGAACATTTGCCTTCACCTGATTAACATACCTTTACTTATTAGACTTATTTCTCTGAACACGCATCCCGTTTTGCAAAGTTCTTTTTGTAGTTCATAGTAGAAGATGATAGCTTCACAATGAAACATCAATCATGAAAAACTTTACACTGTACTACGAGATTTGATTCTAAGAACAAGAAAAATGTGTGAGAAAGACTCATAACTTCAACTAACATTCATACGGTTATGAAATCACTTAGATTTCTTCATATAAAGAGAATTTACTATTAGAGAAGATGTGTACAAAAGTGGCATGGCCTTTTTTTCTCATAGCCAAAGAACGATCTCCTACACTGAGTTATCTTTCCTCACCATCTCTCTCAAAAATTACCCGACTACCTCACAAATCATTTAGGACTTACAAATCAGGTTCTATCATTCTCTTCTCTACTTTCTCACTTCTCTACGACACACACATATTTTCTTTTCGTCGAATGAACTTATAACATTTGGTTTACACACTCCTGACCCGTAAGTCTAGAAGCTCTGAACCAAAAGCGATCTCTAATCTTACATTGTATTACAAGTGTGAATATGTCCCTTCACATGGACATAATTTTCTGAATGTCTATCTTCCACAGCTCTTTGTCCTTCTTCTTCTCATTGATATTTTCTTGTCTTCATGTCTAATTAGTGAATGAAGCCCCAACATGTTCTAGTCTTGTCTAGCCTAGTATCTTGGACATCCTATTGTAATCTCGTAGTATAAGATCCTTTCCAGTTACTCCTTGTATCTCCTTGTAATCGAGATATCTTGCTTCATACCTACAATCCCAGGTTGTGGGATCTCCTATATCATCTCTAGTCAAGTTATTCATACCTATCAATCCCGGGTTGTGGGACTTCTTGTATTAGTTTTATAGTCTTGTATCATTTCCCAGTGTGGGTGATCTTGTAATAAAAAATGTAATTATGAAATCTTGTCTAGTCTAGTTAGAGGGCTTAATCTAGTGCTCCCTTGACATTTTGGCAAGACTAACTTCATCAAGATTAGGCACCATGGAGATTATTTGTGAAGAACTCTTTTCTGCTCTAAAGGTTATTCAACAACAAGTCCAAGAGATACAAGAAAACCAAGAAAGAATCTACCACCAGAATATTCCAGATGTATTAGAGAGCTTCAAAGACAAACTCAAGAGTTGCAAGTCATAGTAAATAAATCTTCTTCAAGTATATCCATGGCAAGTAGCATGAAGAAAAGTCCAAAGGTCAGCATGGCTAAGAAATTTGATGGGACACGATCAAAGTTTTGAGGATTTCTATAGTAGGTGAAGCTATTCATAAGAATGCAACTAGAGAGGTACCTAGATGATGCATCCCAAGTAGGAATCATAGGAACTCTATTATGTGGCCCTGCTCTTTCATGGTTTGCACCTATCCTTGAGAAGGATGTGGATATTTTGTATGATTTCAAGGCCTTTGTTTGAGAGTTCATGTCTTCTTTCGAGGATACCAATTGTTCACATGTTGCAGAAACAAAGCTAAGGAAGCTATATCAATAAAATAAGTCTGCTTCTATCTATGCATCAGAAAATTCAAATAAATAATTTGTGATTTCACATGGCACGAGGATTATTTTACCAACCAATTTTGATGGGTCTTACATGATAATGTCAAGGATCTCATGTTAACCATGCTCAAGGTAAATACTTTGAATGACTTCATGAGTCAAGCATTTGAGTGTGATAATAGGTTGTTTGAGAGAAAACAAGAGAAGAAGATTTTTGTTCAATATCGAGAATACAAGTTTACCTCAGTTCCTCAACAACATATGTTGGAAGAATCTCAACCAGAACCTATGTAGTTGAATAACATCAGGGTCAGACAACTTACACCAAAGGAAAGAAAACATAAAAAAGACAATGGATTATGCTTTTATTATGGAGATCATGATCATATGGTATTTAAATATTCCAAGAAGAAGAAACAAGTTGGAATTAGGATTTCCACAATCACCATCCCATGTCAAAGGAATCATCATCAAAGTCAAAAGATAAATACATCCCATCATGAGAATCAATTAGTTGATTCTACACCTAGATATACTACAAACCCTTTTTAGTCTCATCGTGGATATCCATCATCATCCTGTTCTAGTACCACATATCAAGAACTCTACAAAGACCAAGATCTATGAAGATTCAAGACCTAGAAGAGCTCAGAGTCACATAACTGCTCCTCATGGAACTCACCTCTTGAGGGGAAGGTGATGTCATGGACACAAAGGAAACCATCGTGAACCTTAGATTCCATGTCACTTTCTATATCGCATGCTTGATTAAGAATTTGGAGAATCGAATGCTTCCATCACATTCGAAACGTGCCAAAACCTTAAGATTGACAGTCCATTTTCTTGATTCTAACACCCAACAAATTGATGATATCATCGATGATATCATCAATTCATAACCCCCATTGGTGAACCGACCTTGAACACCTATATAAGGATGGGTTGGCCACATATATCCTCAACCTTGCCAATGCTAGTCTTGGGAGCTCAAGGAGTCCCGATCTCCAAGTAAGAACTTTCCAAGTTCCAGTTCGAGTTCTAGTCTTGTGCTTTGTTCTGGTCTTGTCTAGTCTATTATCTTGGACATCCTGTTGTAATCTCACGAACATGGATACTTAGAAGTTATAAAAGTCAATTTTGATAGCTTATTTTGGACAATCATGCATTTTGGGAACAAAAGAGACCTAGAGAGCTCTTACAATTAGTATTTCTTGTCATTAAGCTTTAATGGTGATTTCAAGTGGATTTTATGAGTATCTTTCATGGATTTATCTTTGTGATCAGTAGGTTGAGTTCATGCTTCCATGAGTCTAATTCTATCTTCCAAGGTCCATTAAGTAAGCTATGAATTGTTTCCTAATGATTATGTGAATCCATCAGAATCACAATTCTCTCATCGGAGGTTTACATATACTGAAACTTGAAAATAACTTCAACATTCTCTTCTTTATAAAAAAATAGCACCATCTAGGCACAAGAAACATTGAAAAAGCTTACTTATAGGGAAATCTACACACAAAATAAGAAATATAAAGAAACTTTGTGAAACCTTTGATTCATGGATCTTGTAAGTATAAATCTTGGATTCTATTGACAAAGAAGGGGCTAGGGTCTTATCATGCTCCCTGCATTGAAAATTTAAGTGTTTGATGTTGCTGGTCCTTTATGCTATGATGACTCAAGAGGACGACTCAAAAGTACAACAAACAAGTGTCCTCCTTCCTTTGTATTGTGATGTTAGATTTTCTATGGCATTTTCTCTTTATTAAGTTCATTGACATGTTACCCAACTATGTTAGAGGTACTGATCATGATGGCTTATGTACTCGGTTTGCTTCCCCTGACTACCTTGAGCCCTATTAAGTCTAACAATTCGAAGAAAATTGTATTGTATATTGAAGATTGCTTTAGCCTTTTCTCTATATGGCCGATGTATTTATGGGGGCCAGCCCCTTGTACAGACTGTAATAGTTGCATATTAATATACTTCTTTTTTTTCTCTCAAATAAAAAAACACAAATATATAGATCAAGCTCTTCGTCATCATCGTGAGGGCATGTGAACATGTTTATGAGAGTTTTAATGTGCCTGTCGACATATATGTTTAAATATATGTCTGTATGTGTAGACTGCCGTAAGTGTAAAAATCATCTGTATGATTCAAAACCTCTTTTAAGTAATATAAGAAATGATGGTTAATCAAACCTCCCGTATGTGATTTGGAGCATTAAAAAAATGCTTGTTACTAAAAACAAATGTGAAAAGTGCATATTGAGCGAAGCCCTTTTACTATGTATTTTATGATCATTTTTACCCACAATTCTTGAATGATTGGAGACTTGAACGATTTGTCTTCTCCATGGAAATTTGAATAGTGAAAATCTCTCGCGAAGATATTATGATCTTTTATCATTGGTCAAAAGAAACCTTTAGTTTCAAAGTTTGATCACATACACTTCCAAGCATCCTACATATGGGCTCGGGACTTCTCGACATGATTTTGAACCCGATGTGAAATGGGCTCTATTGTGTGTGTGAATTGCGTTTATCTACTTATGGCTACTCTAAGTTTCATGCATACAATGCAATCATAAAGAGACATCAAAACATGAACTGGTACATCATAGAACAAAAAAATTGGGAGTGATCAACAAAATCAAAGCATACAATAGGTTTTTTTCTGGAAAGGATGCCACTACCTTTATCAAGCAATAGGAGAACATACTTCAACAATATTATGGCATACCTAGGGATAGTTGGCCTTCAACATTTAGGCATATATCCAATGGCAAAACACGAGAATGCATATGTCTTGGGTTTGAGCCTTCAAATATATTTTGGATGCATTCAAGATTTGATTTCTTTAAAAGTTCTCATATGAGAATGCAAGGAAATCGCTTTAGTTTCCGAATATAGATAGAAAATCCCAAAAGAAATCTAAACATAGTGGAAAATTTACAAGAATTCAAAGAGAAGTTTGCTTACCTAAGAGTGATCAAAGATGCCTTGAACTAGATAAAATTTTGTATTTTAGAAGTGATGTGTACTATTGCAGTAGAGCTTGCAGTAAAAGATGTGATGGCCAAAATCACAACCCATATTGAGGTAGATAAATCATTGTACCTTGTCTTGCTTTCTGATGGGGAATCTCATTGATCTGGCCAAGTATATACGGACTTCAACACAAGATATTTCAAAATCTAATGTATGCTTATGAAATGTATGCTTATGTGTGTGTGTATTTGACAATTGTGGTGTTGGAAAGAGCTCTACACATGAGACAAAAATTGAATATATGACAAAAATTATGGCGATATTGGATATGATGAATCATTTGGGAAGGAGAAAGGTGCACGTTTTTGGTCATTCTCTAGGGGCTATGATAGCATTCAAGATTGCAATGATGTTTCTAGACTGTGTTGCTTCCTTAGCATTAATAAGTGCTACAGGAGGTGGTTACAAGGGTGTTGGAGTTAGATGTCTACAGATGCACATGAATAACACAAGGAAGAAGAAGAAGCTTGGAGCACAACACACAATACTGAATGTACTACCTCTAGATTTACAAAGATAAGTAACCCGTTAGGTTTGATGCCACTTATCTTGGTCTTTTGAGCTACTATCTTGGCATCTAGTTTATATCCTTTGAGGGGGGAGTTGTTATGCATCAAGCAAAGTATGTTGAAAAACTACTTCAACATTTTGACTTTGAGGATTGCAAGCCAACTTCCACACCAGTTGAAACAAGATTCAAGTTCTGAGTTGAGGATTCCAGTGATGCATTTGACACTTCTCTTTATCAACAAGTTGTGGGATGCTTGTATATGCATGCAACACAAGGCCGGATATACAATATGTAGTTTCCTAGTTGAGTCGATTCATGCATAGCCCTGGCACTAAGCATTGGCAAGCGGTAAAACGTGTGTTTACATATCTCAGATGCACTTTGAGGTTAGGTCTCTTTTATGGTAGAGATGTTCAACCATGCTTGCATGCTTTTACAGATATTGATTGGGCTAGTTGTTATGATACTCACGTGTCCACTAGTGGTAATTGCTTTTTCCTTGGAGACTCATGCATATCTTAGTTGAGTAAGAAGCAACCTATAGTGGTGAGATTGAGTTGTGAAGCTGAGTACAAGGTAGTTTTCATAGCTATAGTGGAGTGTATATGGCTGAGATGCCTATTGATGGATCTTTGCATGAAGATTGATGCTGCTACACATATTCTCACTTATAGGTGGAGTGCTTTGGTTGTTGCACGAAACCTAGTGTTTCATGCATGGACCAAACATATTGAGGTGCATTATCACTATGTGAGAGAGCACCCTCATGCAAGAGATATTGATTTGGTATATGTGCCTACACAAGATAATGTGGCAGACATATTCACCAAAGCTCCTCCACGGGAAAAGTTTGAAGCTTTTCACAAAGCCTTAGGCTTATTACCATCTGGGGGCTGATCCATCACTCCCTATGTGTGTTCACATCATTCACTCTAGAGGGGTTTGTTACACTTATGTGTTCCTCGAGTAGCTTTGATGTGAACCTTTTCCCTATACATGACTTTTTACTCTAGTGATGGCTAGAGGGTTTTTCCCCATGTTACCACATACATGATTTACTCATATGTGGTGGTACTTTTTACTTAGGGATATTATTCAGATCTTACTTCAGTTTAGTTCATTGTCAATAGAGAGAGCTATTCCAGCCATCGTCTTCTCCTTCTGTCTTGCTGTGTTTGTGCTCCTTGTGTGTGCTTCTCATGTGTCTCTCGCACTTCTACACACAACCAACATTCCATGGGTGTACTTGTAATTTTGGTATTTTCCATCTTAAATTTTACCAACATATCATGAATATACTTTCTCTGAGTAGTAAATATACCAGAATCTGTATACACAAGTTCTAGACCAAGAAAGTATGTTAACAACCCAAGATCATTGATTTTAAATTATTCCATTAGTTGAGCTTTAACCTATTTGATGCCATTAGCATCATTCCCTGTAATGATAATGTCATCCACATAGACACATAAGTAGATAACTTCTGAGTTGGTCTTCTTTATAAAGAAAGAAGAATCTGCCTTGCTAGCCACAAAACTTTGATCCTACAAATAAGTAACAAGCCTTTGGTTCCAAGCTCTAGGAGCTTGCTTTAGGCCATAGAGTCCCTTCCTTAGCTTGCATACAAAACCTGATTTATCTTTATCTTCAAACCCTAATGGTTGTGCCATATACACTTCTTCTGATATCCATCCATTTCAGAATGCATTCTTAACATCTATCTGGTATAGGTTCCAATTCTTGGAAGCAATAACACTTACCAAAACCCTGATTGTTGGCATCTTTGCCACAGGTGAAAAGGTTTCTTCATAGTCCACTCCATGGGTTTGAGCACACCCCTTTGCCACTAGCCTTGCCTTGTACCTATTTACAGAACCATCTGAATTCTTTTTGATTTTATATATCCACCTAGATCCTATTACCTTCATGCTTGGTTTCTTGGGAACCAAGTCCCAAGTATGGTTTTCCTGAAGTGCTTCTACTTCTTCCTGCATGGCTTATCTCCATTCTTTCTTCTTATTGCCCTCTTCAAATGAAGAAGGTTCTTCTGTCATAGAGTCTTCGGTGATATACACAGAATGTTTGGCGACTAAACCATACCGTATGGGCTTTCTGCTCTCTCTTTGAGATCTCCTAAGTGCCTGATTGGAGGACTCTGGAATGTCTTCCAATTGCTTCATCTTGGCCTTGCCTTTTGATTTCCAAGCCTTGAGATCAATTTGCTCTTCATCCTTTGAATTGATATCTTCTAGTAGTTGTTGATCTTCTTGAGTGAGAGTTGAAAAATCACTTTCCAAATCATAAGGTAATTTGATCTTCTCACAATCATCTTCAAACCATGAATTATTTCATCAAATACTACATCCCTACTAACTATAAATCCTTTGTTAGTGGGATTGTATAGTCTATAACCCTTCTGATTTTGGTCATACTCAATGAAGAGTATCGATTCGTGGAGAAGAGTACCAATTCGTCCTCTCCGCTGGACACGGATGCATGTTGCAATATGCACTTCTTCATCTCGTTGGATATGACAGCATCAAGGAAGAAGTTCACTACAGGGCCACTTGGCTAGGGCATCTGCAACGCCACAGGGTTAGCTCTCGCAGAAAAGAACTTGGCTACCCGTTATAATAAACCAGCTGCAACCATTGTGGACCACTACACGTATCTGTATACTGAGCGCTGTATCCGAGCGCGACCTCAGCCACAAGTGAAGTTTTTCCACAACTTTTCCAAAATTAGTGGGCAATCCCATGTGAAGCTATTGGCTTTTCTGAAGTGAACTCATCTTAGATGTCATCAATGCGCACTCATTGGAATTCTTGGGTTCATTGAACATGTTCTATGTGCATTGTATGTAGAGAGGCCTACTGCCAAGCATGGAGGATCTCAATAGAAACCTATGCACAACATAATATATTCACATGTATTTTTAGGTGGCATATTCGAGGCATGTTATTTTTGTAAGAAAATGTAGATGAGTGCATATACAAAAGTTTTTTTTTTAATGGCTCCTTGTAAAGGATTAGACACTGCCACATTCATAAGTGGTAAGACCTTCCTTTGTACCCCTGGTATATTAGCACTAAGTCTTTCTCTCCATTTCCACATCGAAGGCAGCCAAATACTTTATTAAGCAAGCTTCTCCATTCAAACCCCTACCTCATTCTTGACTATCGAGGAAAAGAAGGAGTCCACCTTCAATGGCCAACATTTCCACACTTGGCAAGTCAAAATGCAATACAAGCTCATGAAGAAAGACCTATGGGGCATTGCTAGTGGCAAGGAGAAGAAACCCGCTATGAGAGAAGGTGAAGCTTCTTGGCAAACCAAGGACGAGAAAGCACTATCTACCATTGCCCTAGGATTAAGTGATCATTATGTGCATCACATTGATGAGAAGGGCACCGCTTATGATGCTTGGGCAAAACTTGATCATCTTTTTGGATCTAAAGCCAAATCTTCCAAAATCACCCTCCTTATGAACTTATTTGATCTCAAAATGGAGCCCAACTCCTCTCTGGCCTCCCGTCTCAATATCTTCAAGAGTATGTGTACTCAACTTGTTGACATTGACAAAAAGATTGATGAAGATGTACTCATTGCCTTGCTACTACGAAGTCTTCCCCAGGATTCATATGGCCACATCGTCACCACACTTAGGCTTCTTCCACAACCAACCCTGAACGATGTTGAAGCTGCCCTCCTTGATGAAGAAAAGAATCTTCAACACCATAGCTCTCAAGAGAAAGCTTTGTTCAGCAAGAAGAAAGCACCTCATCAAAAGTACAAACCATGTCACTTTTGCAAAAGAAAAAATCATCCTGAAGAGAAATGCTACTACAAACCCAAGAAATATGCCAACATTAGTGAAGAAAGAAGTGATGGAGAATCTGATGCGTCACCCAAGGCAACCGTTTGTAAAGAATATCTCTTTTAAAGCATCTCATTTACACCACCTACCCCATGATGTCTAGGGATCCCATATGTCCCTAGATCCCATTAAAAACCACTTGGATCCTATATGTCCAAGTTATGTCTAAGGATCCCATATGTCCTTAGATCCTAAAAACCAAATGGACTAAGTGATCCCATATGTCACTAGTCCCCATGCTAAAAACAAAAGGGTCATCACATGGAGGGGGGGTGTTGAGAGTTCCATGCTCCACCCTTTTGTCCAAAGCTAGAATCATTCTCATGCAATCACATATATCCCACACGCAAGGGAATTCTCCCAAACTCCATATAAGCAAGGCCTCTCCTTCACTCCCCACAATTCATTCCACTCTAGCCCATTGCCAAGAGTGTGCTCCACTCCTCATGGAGTCTCCATGCTCATAGAGCAATCTTTGTAAGTTCATTTCCATTTTAATCTATTCATCATGTTTTCATATCTTTTGTTCCTTCCTCCATAGTTGATTTATTCTGTGATTAATTGTAGAGTAGGAGTAGCTTCTTTCATTTCAACATATTCCAGCTCCTACATCTTGGGGTGATTCTACCCTAAAAATGGTTCTATTCATATTTCCCCTTATAGTTTGGCTATTTGCGTTAATTCCTGGCATGGTGAATTGCACCTCTAGTATGTTGGGTATACTACATTGACTCGTCTGTCCTAACATCGCATTTCCCATTCTTTGCTGGGTCTGGAATGGGTTTTGTGACGTAGTTTCCTGATCCCGAGGAGGGAATATAGGCAGACCCATGTACTTTAATCTAGAACTATCTACTTTATCTATAGGCCAATATCTCCTTTGATTTCGGTATAGGTATGTAACTCTAGATGGGTTTTTTGGATCGCTTAACTCGTATATAGTTGTCGGGCTGATGCCTTCTCCTTGTGTCAATGAATCGGTTTGTAAGAGTAGGTTTGACCATGTACTAAGTACACATCCATCAGATAGTCATCTTGGGGTTGCAATACTTGTGTCATTACTGACTTTCCCCTAGGGGTAGTCATCGTATCTCCACTATTGGTTCTCCCAGAAGTTCCTTGTCCCTCTAACTCTCCTCTTTCATTAATCTGATCAGGGTTTTTAGTTACTACATATATCTAGCCCATCTTGTCCATGTAAACTCCTCGTTCATACTTGATAGCTGGTCTTGGAACTATTTCAGATTCTGTAGTGTTTATCATTCTTGCTATTGACTTGTGTAGACCATCGAGGTAGATGGGTATTCCTTGCAAGATAGTGGATATGTATTGAAGAGACATCCAATATTCCCCTTCCACTCTAGACGTAAAACCTTCCCTAGGTACTGAACTAAGCATGTCTTCAGAAGCCAAGAGTCTCTCCCAGTTAAATGACATTTCTGACCCACTCGTCTGTGATACTAGAATAGACACGATACGATACCAACTTGGCACGTGATACAATACCACTCGATCGACAATACTATACCGTGAACGACACAATACGGTACCACAGGGGCGACCGCGATCGTGATACTAGCACTTGACGATATGATACCAGAATGGTATTGTGATACCTCAAGTGGGTATGCACGATACGATACCTCAACAAGTATCGTGATACACGGGAGTTCTTGTTGAAGAATCACTCACAAATTTGACATACACACAGAGATAAAGACGAAGAAAGACAAAGAGAAGCAGAAACAAAGCATTCAGAAAATCAAGCCTTAGTGAAGGGACAAATTCACGACTGTAATATAGTTCATAGAAACTTCCAGAAGTATGAGTTTTGAATCTCGGATAAAAATGTATATAAGAGAGTTGAGAGAGTGCTTAGATATATAGAATATAAGAGGGTAGAACTCCTAAGAGATGAGTGAAGCACTTATAGTAGACGCCAGAGATTGCGTATGTAGAGATGAATAATAGAACCTGAACTGTCGGGTATTCATCTGAGAGAGATGGTAAGGAATAACTACTCAAAGTAGGAGAATTTTCCATAGCTATGAGCAAAGTGAGGCCTAGCTATTTTGTACACATCTTCTCTAATAGAAAACACATGTTCATGTGGAAGTTTGAGCGCATTCTTCTCGTGTGAAGAAATCTAAGTGATTTCATGTTACTGTGAAAGTTAGTTAACAGTTACAGTTTTTTCTCAGTAAACATTTTCCGGTACTTCTGAAAGTTAGATCTTGCATCACAGTGTAAAGATTTTCATGACTGATAGCTCATCTTGAAGCTAGGAATCTGAACTACAAACTGATCAAAGAATTTTGTGAAACGGGGCATGTACACACAGTACAAAGTCTGACCGTAAAGACATCCAGAACTGGTGAAGTTTTTTCTCAAACTTCAGAAAGAGTTCATTCAGTAAAGGAAGCTCAGGTATTACTTCCTTATTTCATAAATACACAGTTGAAGTAATTACAAATAGAATTGCAGTTGATTCCGGTAAGATTCCGGTAACATTACGGTGACATTCGGGTGATAGTCCGGTGAAGGCTCGGTGATATTTCGGTGGTTTTAAAACACATTTTTTGCACAGTTAAGTAACGGAAAGATTATTTAACTGTAAGCAAACACAGTAATGTAAAGTTTGAAGTAAATCAGTTCAGAATTAAAGCGTGAAGAAAACGCAAAGCTTTCTGTAAAGTGAATTTTTAGTTTCAGAAGGTTGCTAAGCTATTGATGATTATAGAGGCGTTCTAATATCACTCTAGCTTAGTTCTTCTTGTGGCGTGGTGAATTTCGCAGTTGAACTTTAGCTAGTTAAGCTCACTCGCCACGCCAACAAGTAGTACAAGAGCTCAACAGTTGATGATAAGCCGTTAGAGCTCAACGAGTGGTATCAGAGCTTAAGGTTCTGAAGAGCAGAAAGATCCTTAAGAGTAAACGAAAGTAAAGATACGAGAGAATTCGAAGAACTTTCACAAGAAAGGTGAAAGTTGAGATGATCAACGACAAATGCCGTCAAGAAACATTCCGAAGTAATTCTCAAGGGTAAAGGTTTGTAAAAGGTAAAACCTTTTAACATTACACTCACTGAAAGTAAGAGAAACAAGAAGATTATGGCAGATCATATCTCTATTGACAAATTGGACAGAGATAGTTATCCCGCATGGGTAATGCGCATGGAAGCGTTACTTATGAGTAAGGACTTAATGATATATGTGACAGGAGAAGAAAAGAAGCCGACTTTTGAAGACGACAGTCAACCAAAGAAAGAAGAGTTAGAAGCCCTGAAGCTGTGGCAGAAGAAAGATGCAACGACAAGAGCTTATATCTATAATTCCGTTACAGATCATCTACTACCGCACATTAGAGGTCTGGAGAAAGCGGAAGACATATGGAGTGCATTGGAAGATCATTACGACGAAAGCTAGGAAGGCTAGCTTATGGTCAGAGTTTACAACGTTCAAGAAAAAGCAAAGTCAAAGCATTAGTGATTATGTCACTAAGATGAAAGACTTGGCGGAGAGTCTTGGATCTATTGATGAAGATATCGAAGATCACAAGTTGATAGCACAAGTGCTTGCAGGACTGAGAGGAGATGAAAGGTGGAAACCTTTCGTACTCTCAACTAAAATTTCTTTAAATCACTTTGTACCAGATTTAAATCAATTGCTTGGACTAATGTTAACGTCTGAGCATGATTTGAAGACAAACGGAGATAAAGGACATAGTTCGGCTATGTATGCAAAGAATAAGAAGAAAGGTGATAAAGGTAAAGAAAAAGATGAAGAAGAGATGACTACTCAAGCAAATTTTGCAAGAGGAAGAGGTAACATAAGAAGTAAAAGTAGAGGTAAAGGAAGAGGTAATCAGACTAACAACAAGAAGACTTGTTGGATTTGTGGATTAAGTAATCATTTGGCTCATGATTGCTGGCATAATTCTCAAGGATCAAGTCAGAATCAGAACAACAATAGTAGAGGCAGAAGCGAAAGATATCAAAGAGGAAGACAAAGCCAAAGAGGTGGACATGGTAGAGATGGAGCAAAAAGTTGGGGACAGAATCAGTCTCACAACACTACCTACTACAACTATGCGAATGATACGCAGAATGACAGTCATACAACGTTGATGATGAACTCGATAAGTGTGTCAGAGAATGAAGATCTCAAAGTATTCTATATTGACTATGGTTGTTCAAATCATTTGTCAGGAAATATAGAATTGTTATCAGAACTTGAAGGAGGTATTTCAAATCATACAGTACAAACAGGTGATAACACAAAACATAATGTAAGGTCAATTGGAAAAGTAAAGTGTAAGAATGGAGCTGACCTGCTAACAAATGTTTTGTATGTTCCAACAATTCCGAAGAATCTGATTAGTGTGGGACAGATAGTAGAAAAAGGTTTTCAATTCAGGTTTACAAATGAAGGAGTATTTGTTGAAGATCTAGAGAATGGATACAATCAAATTGTCCATGGTAAAAAGGAAGGTAGACTTTTTACTCTTAAAGTACAAGGGAATGTTGGTCAAGCTTTGATCACACATGGTGATAAAGCATTTACAGAGTTAGACCTTTGGCATAAGAGGTTAGGACATTTTAATGAAACAGGAATCAAAACTATGGTGGAGAAATAATCCGTGAGAGGATTACCAAATATGAAGAATCAACATATGATTCACAAGTGCGAAGCTTGTCAGATGGGAAAAGCTCACAGGTTACCATTTCAGAAGAAAGGGTACAAACACGATGATGTGTTAGAACTCATACATACAGATGTATGGGGACCAACAAAAGAAGGATCTATCAGTGGCTCAAGGTATTAGGTTCTTTTTATTGATGATGCAACAAGATGGATAACTCTTTATGTTTTGAAAGAGAAGTCAGAAGTATTTGAAGCTTTCAGGCATTTTCATGCATATGCTGAAAGACTTACATGACAGAAACTCAAAAGACTAAGGTCTGATGGAGGAGGAGAATATTTTTCTCGAGAGTTCAATGATTATCTGTGGAATGCAGGTATCAAAAGAGAAATAACTTGGAGGTATACACCGCAACAAAATGGAGTAGCAGAAAGAAGAAACCGAACTCTACTTGAGTTTGCAAGAGCAATGCTAAAAGCAAAGAATTGTCCAAATTATCTTTGGGCTGAGGCTGTAAATACAGCTACATATCTGGTAAATAGATTACCATGTACAACTTTAAATGGGATGACCCCTTATGAAGCTTGGTGGGGCAAGAAACCAACACTTGATCATTGTAAAGTTTTTGGATCAGTTGCTTATGCTTATGTACCATCGCAACTGAGACATAAGCTTGAACCAAAAGCTGAAAAATACGTGTTCATCGGATATGATGAAAAACAGATGGGTTATAGGTTATGGAGTCCTCTAACCAAACAGTTTATTGTTTCCAGAGATGTAACATTTGATGAAGGAAAGAGCTGGTATACAAATAAAGAGCATAGTGTTGAAACACTTGAAGAAGAGATAAGAAGAATTGAAAAAGGTAAATCACATATGCAGGTAAATGGAGATGAAGATCATATGCAGGCAAGTACGTCCAGGATCAGACCAGGTATGAGAAATGAAGATGGACCAATATTTGATGAAGATGTGTATTCAGATACACATGAAGAATATGAGCTAAGAAGGTCAAACAGAGTAAGGAAACAACCAACAAGCTATTCTTATGACACTTCTTATTTGACTCAGAAAAACTATGCTTACTTAGTAAAGGAAGATGAAGAACCTCAGAATTACAGTGAAGCAAAAGGTAAGAAACAATGGGAAGAAGCAATGAAGGAGGAGTTTAAAGCGCTTGAGGAGAACAAGACTTGGGACAAAGAGTTCTTAGATATATCAAAAGAACTATAAAAGAAGGATTATATTATCCTTTTACATCAGATATAAAGCTGAGAGCATACAATGATTGAGACTGGCAGGAAGTCAAGATGACAGAAGGTCAACACATGGGTATATGATATACCTAGGAGATAAGCTTGTAAGCTGGTGTTCAAAGAAGCAACACACAGTGGCTTTATTGTCAACAGAAGCAGAATATATAAGGACTTGTGGAAGCAGCTAAAGAAGTGATATGGATGCAGTTTTTGTTCAAAAGTATGGGTATTGATCAAGGTATACCTATCATACATGGAGATAATATGAGCTCGTTGTATCTTGCAGCAAGACTAGTATTTCATGCAAGAACAAAACACATAGAGATTCAATATCATTTCCTGAGGGAAAAGGTAATGGAAAAAGAGATTGAAATAGTATACACATCTACAAAAGATCAGATAGCAGATATTCTGACAAAGAGCTTAGATGGAGTAAAGACAAGCAGATTCAAAGAAATGGCAAGTATAAAAGAAAAGAAGAATATATGAAAGATCAGAGAATGCAAATTAGTGATTGAGGGGGAGCTGTTGAAGAATCACTCACAAATTTGACATACAGACAGACATAAAGACGAAGAAAGACAAAGAGAAGCAGAAACAAGGAATTCAAAAAATCAAGCCTTAGTGAATAGACAAATTCATGACTGTAATATAGTTCATAGAAACTTCCAGAAGTACAAGTTTTGAATCTCGGATAAAAATGTATATAAGAGAGTTGAGAGAGTGCTTAGATATATAGAATATAAGGAGGTAGAACTCCTAAGAGATGAGTGAAGCGCTTGTAGTAGATGCCAGAGATTGCGTATGTAGAGATGAATAATAGAACCTGAACTATCGGGTATTCATCTGAGAGAGATGGTAAGGAATAACTACTCACAATAGGAGAGTTTTCCATAGCTATGAGCAAAGTGAGGCCAAGCTATTTTGTACACATCTTTTCTAATAGAAAACACATGTTCATGTGGAAGTTTGAGCGCGTTCTTCTCGTGTGAATAAATCTAAGTGATTTCATGTTACTGTGAAAGTTAGTTAACAGTTACAATTTTTTCTCAGTAAACATTTTCCGGTACTTCTGAAAGTTAGATCTCGCAGCACAGTGTAAAGATTTTCATGAGTGATAGCTCATCTTGAAGCTAGGATTCTGAACTACAAACTGATCAAAGAATTTTCTGAAACAGGACATGTACACACAGTACAAAGTCTGACCGTAAAGACATCTAGAACTGGTGAAGTTTTTTCTCAAACTTCAAAAGGAGTTCATTCAGTAAAGGAAGCTCAGGTATTACTTCCTTATTTCATATATACAAAGTTGAAGTAATTACAAATAGAATTGCAGTCAATTCTGGTAAGATTCTGGTAACATTACGGTGACGTTCCGGTGACAGTCCGGTGAAGTTTCGGTGATATTTCGATGGTTTTAAAACACAGTTTTTGCACAGTTAAGTAACAGAAAGATTATTTAACTGTAAGCAAACACAGTAGTGTAAAGGTTGAAGTAAACCAGTTTAGAATTAAAGCGTGAAGAAAACATAAAGCTTTTTGTAAAGTGAATTTTCAGTTTCAGAAGGTTGCTAAGCTACTGATGATTATAGAGGTGTTCTAATATCACTCTAGCTTAGTTCTTCTTGTGGCGTGGTGAATTCCGCAGTTGAGCTTTAGCTAGTTAAGCTCACTTGCCACATCAACAAGTAGTACAAGAGCTCAACAGTTGATGATAAGTCGTTAGAGCTCAACAGTTCTAGTATCGCGATACCAAATCTCAACCGGACATGATACTTGGAGTTTTTGGGGTCCAAATTCAAAATTTTTTGCAGATATGTGTACCTTAGGTTCTTCTTATCACTCCTATGTGCCTGTAGATGTAAGATCACTCTCCAAACCCATGATATTCCACTCGCGATACCAAACACAGATCTTGTCACGCCCCGATATTTTCACTCAGATTTTGGTGTTTTAAGTGTGAAACTCAGTCTTTCCTCCATGCTTTAGCTGTAAGCTCTCTTTGAACTCATCGCCTTGCCAAGAATGAAGAAAAGGAGGCGAAAATCAGGAATGTATAGGCAAAAAAGCGAAAAAAACAGAGAAGGTGGAAATGGGAAGAGATGGTGGTGGTGATGATGATGAAGATGGAGAAAACTCAAAAACTGAACTGAAAATGCTGATTTTTTACCTTCCAACATTGCTACTCTATGTCTTATTGTCACACGCTCGTCCTCCAAGCTCTCTCCCTGACACACGGCGCCAAATTTGGTGTCACTCTAGCACAGTGGCAACTACAAACGTGAGGAGTTTCACCTCATAATTGTCAATCTCCTGAGACATGAGGACCGGTATGAAGACCAAGAGCAAGTGAAGTGCACAAGTGAGTGTGTGAAAGCACACAAACATACACACACATTCACACACACGTGCACAAGGCAAGAACAAAGTGTGGAAAAATGGAACGACTTCAATTACAAAAGAAATCTATTACAAGAACTCAAATCTCCAACCAGCTAACCCCCAAAAATGAGCTCTCCAGCCCTTTTTATAGTTTTTTGAGTGGTTTTGGCCCTGTCCAGACCTAGTGTTCGACCTAGTTAAAAATTAGGTTCCAGGGCTTATTTGAGGGCTCAAACGGAGTCTAAAAATTATGAAAATTGGTAGGATGATGCTTCTAATACTCCTCAAGCTCAAGGACTCCTCGGCTTGAGCAAAATGGAGTTGCAAAAATGGAAAATGGTATTTACAGTGGTTTTTAGTGACAAAAATCACTATATTTATAGGGTTCTTTGGAAAATTTGACATATGCTTCTTGGAGCTCCCTACATGCTCCTTCTTCTTGTGTGTCCATTTCCTTGATGTGCTTCTATGCTTGTGCTTGACCTTGATTGTCAACAAGTGGATACCATATATTCTTCAGTAGGTAAATAGTTGTGAGGTGGACTCAGTAATAGAAGATAGTTTAGCCACTGATGATTTATTGTTCCTTGATGCTGTCCTTCCCAAAATTGTGTCCATGATCTTCTTCGTGGCACCGAGCAAAACGATGGGTTTACCTATAATAAGTATGGTGCAGATTCCCAATGCACCCATAGATTACGTTTCTTTTCCAAAAATTATGTCTCCATATTGGATTGGCTTTGTCAAATTCTTCTTGTGTGTACGAGAAAGTGTCTACTCTGAAGTGTAAGTCTTGATCACGTCCTTTTTTGTGTCGTTCTTTTGATGTAATGTCTGGTTTCTTCTTTTAGGAGACTGTATGGTACACTACCGGGCTTCATAATTTGTTCTAAATTTTTGCCTTTGATTTTTGCTTCTTTCATCACCTTCAATGCTTGATCTTCAAATTGTTCAGTAACTTGGGACACTAGTAGTGCCTGCTCATTTAGGCTCATGTCTGTAACATTGCATGTATCTTGATCCGTACTTTTTTACTTCTTTCCCATATACACCCGTGAGTTATTGATGGGGGGAGGAAGAGGACGTACCTTTGTTTCCACAATAGCCGCTTGAGAGCTTGGAACTACTAGTGTCCCCATATTGTCCTTCTTTGCAATCTCATCTTGTAGACTTTTAATGAGTTCATCATTTTCATTTACTTGTTCTTTTGCTGCGGTAAGCTCCTTGTCACTTTGCATCTTGCGTTCTCCTAATATTTCCATTTGATTTGCATCCTCTTTGCATTGTTAGATGTACAATGATTCAGTTGTTTTCCATTTCTTTCTTAATTCATTTGTGTCATGCATATACTTTCTTTCCCACTCTTCTCTTAACTCTTGCTCTTGCTTAAGTTGTCCCGCATATTTGGCTATTTGAGCTTCGAGTTCTGCCTTGTCTGAAGGGTGATTTTTGAACACTTCAACTCATTGATTGAGCAGGATTGCATTCATTAGTTCTCTATTTCTTAAGCTGTCTGCCTCCTACATGTATACTTTTATTTGTGTGCAGTGACTCGTCATTTTTCCTAGCTTGGTATCCCTCTCGCATAAGTAGAGAAAAGTAGGGTACCTTACCATATTTTTTCTTTTCATTTCTATGTCTAAAAGAAAACAAGAGATTAGTTCATGTTGGAGGAGATGGTGGATAGATTCCAGAAATAAAGTGGTGCTACAAATCCCTGCTTCACACAAGCGAAGAACAAGTCGAGGATTCTATTGTAGACCCCTTGAGCTTCTCAGGAATAAAAAATAATCACCTGAGTGCTTTGGAGTATGATCCTCTATTAAATGGATCAAAACAGATGAGTAGGAAATTCAACTATGAGCTAAAACTTGCTATTTTGGTTTCTACACCTGCTCAATAAAATGAATAGTGCTCTTAACTTGCTAGCAATTGATCAAATTTCTTTTGGAAGTATCTAGTTGACTTTGATAGCTACCAATCACAAGTTATCTCACTTGAAATGATCAAGTATACTCTAAGAATTATGCTTAGCAAACTAAGTGATTATCCGACATTTTTGGGCATTTATATTATGCAGACCAATGAGCAGAGTTTTGAATATATCTCAAGATTGAGTATAGCAATGATAATGAAACTTGGTAATAATAAAATAGACCTATGCTGAACCTATAACACTTTAAATCATGTCAAATGATCAAGTAATTGCAAACCAATCTCAGAAGTTCATTGTTTTGAGATAAACATGATAGAGAAGAGAGAATGAGATATGATCAAAGTATATGCATTAAATCACATAGAGTTACAAAGACATTGGCAATATATAATTGCAGAATATGAGGTAGTGATGGAGGTATAGTATGAGAAAACTAAGCACTATGGATCCCTCTCAAATGATCTCCAAATCAGGCTCACATCTCATGTGAGATTTTGATCCATCCTTTATAGCTAGAATTGGAGCCAATTTTTGAATTCAAATTCAAGATCTTACCATAACATGAATCCTAGACTTTCTCATCAATCACCTAGAAAGTGATTTGTGATTTGATTGCTTCTAATTCCACATGAGAGTAGTGCAATTAACGTATGCACTTTTACAAGGATAAAAGTAAATTGCTTTTTACAAGGGCTTTGTTCTTACTTTTATCTGTATAAAGGGCAAAAGATTGGTTACGTGTAGAGTTATCTCCATTCTTGTTGAGCTTTGTCTCATGTGTGAAAAGTTGTCCCATCAAGGTATTGAGGTTAGGTATCTGCATGTCATATACAAATCCATTGATGTGGTAAAGGACTCCCATTTGTCATCCGCCTTGATGCCATTTATGATTTGCCTAACTATCTACTCCTCTTGTATTTCTTCTCCAATGCTCCCAAGTTTGTCAGCTACATCCTTCATCTTGGTCACATAGCCAGCTACACTTTTCTTTGGTTGCTTTTTCAAGGTTGTGAACTCCATCCAAAGTTGGTTCTTCCTAGCCCTTGTATTTGATGAGAAGTATGAAGAAAGTACTTCCCAAGTTTCTTAGGAGGTCTTGCAATTCCTAATATGAGGTAATAAGAAATGAGATATTAAGTTAAGTATGTAAGACCTAGCTAGAGCATCCTTTGCACACCATGCAGCGAGTCTTTGTCGCCCTTCTCTTATAGGTTGATGTTTGCTTCTAAATATTGACATTTCTTCATATCCAGAGATGTATCCATACAAACTTCTTCCTTGAAAGTAAGCTTGCATCCTTACAGGCCATGCTGGATAATTGTTGCTATCTAGTTTTTCAATGAATGATGGAAATCCATCTCCCATTTTGCTTTGATGTTGCTCTGATACCACTATTGGAGGAGATGATGGATAGATTCCAGAAATGAAGTGGTGCTACAAATCCCTGCTTCACATTAACCAAGAACAAGTTGAGAAGTGTATTGTAGACCCCTTGCGCTTCCTAAGAACCACAAATAATTACCTAAGTGATTTGGATTATGATCCTCTATCCAATGGATCAAAACACATGAGTAGGAAATTCAACTATGAGCTAAAACTTGCTATTTTGGTTTCTACACCTGCTCTATAAAATGAGCAGTGCTCTTAACTTGCTAGCAATTGATCAAATTCCTTTTGGGAATATCTAACAGATTTAGATAGCTACCAATCACAAGTTAGTTCACTTGAAATGATCAAGTGTACTCTAAGAATTATGCTTAGCAATCTGAGTTATTATCCTGATATTTTCGAGCATCTATAGTTTGCAGACAAATGAGTAGCATTTTGAATATATCTCAAGATTGAGTAAAACAATGATAATGAAACTATGTAATAATAAAATAGACAGTATGTTGAGTCTATAACACTTAAATCGCGTCAAATGATCAAGTATGCACTAAGAACCAAGTATGCAAAGTTCACTGTTCTGAGATGAACATGATAGAGAAGAGAGAATGAGATATGATCAATGTATATGCATTCAATTACATAGAGTTACAAAGACGTTGGCTATATATAATCGCACAATGTGAGGGTAGTGATGGAGATATAGTATGAGCTCACTAAGCACTGTAGATCCCTCTCAAATGATCTCCAAATCGGGCTCACATCTCACGTGATATTTTGATCCATTGCTTATAGCTAGAGTTGGAGCCAATTTTTGAATTCATATTCAAGCTCTTACCATAAAGTGAATCCCAAACTTTAGGACTTGCTTTCTCATCAATCACCTACCAAGTGATTCATGATTTGATTCCTCCTAAATCCACGTGAGAGTAGTGCAATTAACATATGCACTTTTACAAGGATAAAAGTAAATTTCTTTTTACAAGGGAATAGTCATATGTGACTTCAAATGATTATATGAAGTGAATACTAATTGTCCAAGTATGCAGGCTTGGACTCATTTGCACCAGCAATTTATGGCCGAAGCATTTATTTATTTACCAAATTTGATAATTCCTATGATAGTACATGCTAAGTCCTCCGGTTATGAAAATGTGCACCACTACTTTCATTGAAGAAGCTGTGTGCAGAATGCATGGCCTTGAAGTGTGGCCCTATCATGCATATTCTGGATGGAATTGATTTTTTATGAGTGCAAGAAGATTCTCCTTGATCTTCATGGTCGATTCCTTGTCACTTCTTTGGTCTCCACATTTGCATTGTTTTCAATTGTCATGGCATTTGATCTTGTTGTGTTTTCCTATCTTCAATCGTGAATGTAGTCTGCCCTTCTTCTATTCTTAAATTGGGTTTTGTGGGTTTTCATCTCGAAATTTCTTCCATCTGTGGTGGTTCATTCGTTTGCTTGATTCCAATGATATGACATCTTAATCAGTTTTTCCATTCCTTGTTTTACTTGTCATTTAATGAGATCCAAATCCATCATTGTTTTCTTTATGCTTTGATCAATGGCTTTGGGAGCCATATGTGTAGAATTCTAGGTTTATTCCATGGCGACTGCTACTGACAACTATTGTTATGCATCGTAGATTGTTGATTGATCCATCCAACCTTTTGATTCTCCTTTTGTGGCAATTGATCCTTTCGAATCCATTGTGATCGCATATTAGACCTTTGATGTATTCTCATGGTCGACATACCTGTAGGCTTTTCATTGCTCTTGTTGCATTTTCCTATCTTCAATCGTGAATGTAGTGTCTGCTCTTCTTCTGTTCTTAAACTGGGTTTTCTGGGTTGTCATCTAGGAATTTCTTCCATCTATGGTGATTGATTCGTTTTCTTAATTCCAATGATATGGAATCTTAATCAATTTTTCCATTTCTTGTTTTACTTGTCATTTGATGTCCTTCAGGATCCATATCTATCCTTGTTTTCTTTGTGCTTCGATCAATGGCTTTGGGAGCCATATGCATAGAATTCCATGCTTATTCCATGGAGATTGCTGCTGAAAGCTATTGTTATGCATCATAGATTGTTGATTGATCCATCCAACCTTCTGATTCTCCTTTTGTGGCAATTGATCCTTTTGAATCCATTGTGATTGTGTATTAGACCTTTGATGTATTCTCATGGTTGACATACCTGTAGGCTTTTCATTGTGTTTGCTAAAGTCGTTGAATCAAATGTTCTCACTCATCCTTGTAGTTTCATTTTTTAAGGGAGAAGTGTCTAAAGGATCATGTGGTTGGTTCCAAGACATGAACACATCAGGGTTATGATCTTTGTGATTTATGAACACAGTGGGAGTTTTGTCTCTAATCTCCTCGATGCTTATTGCATGAGGTACTATTGTTTGAGTCATTTTGGGTTGTGTGGCTTCAAGCAAACTAAAAACTTCTTTGTGTCCTACTTTCACAGATATGTATCCTTGGGCCAGATGTATGCTAACTTCATTTTCAAAAATCTAGTCTTGATCTAGAATCAGATCTTTGATAAGGTCTTCATCCTTGCATACCAAAAATCTTTGATTCATGGTGGAGTTTCCTAGATGTAGGGATATCGAGACTTCTCCTATACACTCGATGACTTGTCCTCCGATCCCTATCATACATGCTTTAGTAGGATTCATGGTTGTTTTGAGGCTGTTGGCTACTGAAACTCGCATGCAACTTAATAAGGACCCCATGCCAATAAATGCATCCACTAATTGATACTCACTCATGTCAACCTCTATGTTCAAGTATGGTCAGGTGATGCAATTATTTATGTTCTCCGTATTACCTACTTGGTAGTTTGCCATGGGTATAGATATATCGTTCACCCCTTTGTCTTATCCACTCTTTTCGCTTCTTGATTCACTCTAGAGCTTCCATTCTAGCTTCTTCTCTAATCCTTTCCTCTTCCTTTTTTTGGTTTTGTGCTCCTAAGACCCTTGCCAACATTTGTTCCATTAATGGTTCCATGTACCATTTGACTTTGCAACCACTTATGTAGTTAAAAAGTACATCTCCATCTAGTGTGGATAAGTTTACTGCTATGTTGGTTGAGATTCAATTTATCAAAAGTGGTCCATATCCGCATTTCTATAGCTTCTAAGCATGTTGTTTCAATGTGTGTGCTAACACTAGATCACGTTCCTTTAAGCCCTTATCTTTAATGTGTGCATCACAATAGGCTTTTATCTCCTTTTACTCACATAAATTCTTGCCAATACTTGTAGTCTTGTTTCATGCAATTTTTCAATTTGATCCAATTGTTCAGATAGTTCATGGCCCACCCATTCATTTTGTTGTGCCACTTGCAAGGTAGGGACAAAAAAATCAATTGGTAAAATTGCATTATGCCCATATACTAAATTAAATGGAGCAGTTCCAATGGCAGTCTTGTAAGCTACACCGAAGCCCCATATTGCATGATGCAATTGTTTGTCCCAATTTGACCTTCTGTTGCTGACTATTTTGGTTAGAACTGTGCGCAACAATTTATTGGAACTTTTAGCTTGGCCATTTTCTTGGGGATGGTAAGGGGCTGATTTCTTGTGAATCATAAGAAATTCATTCATCAGTGATTCTATGACTTCATTGATGAAGTGTGTTCCTCTATCGCTCACAATTTCTATAGGCAATCCAAAGCACATAAAGATATTTTCGAATAGAAATCTACCTGTGCTTTGCACATAATTTTCCGAGTTGCTTTTGCTTCCACCCATTTTGTCAAATAGTCCATGGCTACAATAATGTATTTGGCATGTGATCCTTTGGCAGGAGGGTTTATAGGTCCTATGAAGTCAATACCTCATTGGGAGAATGCCCTTGCACAGATCATGTGTCTTAGAGGCATATCATTCTTCTTATAGGATATTTGTTTCTTTGACACACTTCACAACTCCTTACATATGTACTGGCATCCATATGTAGAGTAAGCCACCATAGTTCTGCAAAGAGAATCATTTTTTTAGTCTTCTCGACTGAAAAATAACGTCCTCTTGTGCCTACATGTGCCATGTCTAATATGGGTAAGTATTCTCCTTCGTGAACACACAATCATAGTTGGTCATCCCTCTCCTTTTGAATAATTCCAGTTATAGTGTAATCCTTACTCATCTCTTCTAAAGCCCTCTTTCTTGCTAGGGTTGCTCCTTCTTCACGAGTTTTTGATTTCAAAAACTTTTCCAATACCTAACTCCATTCTATTGCTATAGTAGAGAAATGTAAGGATGAATGGTCATCAGGGGTATTCTCTTGGCATTCTTGCAATTTAGAATATATTCATGTATGTCCCTTTGCATGTCCGGCTAGTATACTCCCAATCTTTTCAATTCCCTTGTGGTTCCATGAACACCCTTATGTGTTTTCCATCAATTTACATGAGCTTGTTCGAGTAGTTTTTTTTGTTCAGCATCTTCTACACACCTCAATAATATGCCATTTGGTTCTTTTTAGTATAATCCACCTGCTACAATATGTAGATTAATGATTGCATAAATTCCTTTTTATTGTCTAGGTTGATCCTATGGTGTGTTCCATGCATAAGGATTGGTATTAACTTTTCTACCCATTTCGGACACACTTCCAAGTTGAATACATATGTATTAGGTAGATCATCAGCTACTCTAGTAGGTGGTTCTCCATGTGTCATCCTTGACAAATGATCAAGTCTTACATGAGTATTTACCTTTTCTACTACTACTTCAAAATCAAATTCCATAGGTAATAGGAACCATCTCACTAGCCTTCCCATATTATAGGGCTTATTGACCAGATACAACAATGCCTAATGGTTGATAAAAAACTTGAATTTATTGGCTAGGAGGTAATGTTGGAATTTCTTGACTGCGTACACCATCCCTAGAACTTCTCTTTCCATGTGGTACAATTTCTTTCTGCTTGATTTAATTGTCTACTCGCATATGCGATAGGATGATCTAATTTTCCTTTATTCGTGGGTTGAGCTAGTATATATCCTATTGCAAAATTCGATGCATCCACATGGATATGGAATGGTTTGTTCCAGTTGAGTACCTTCAAGATAGGTGCTAAACTTAATCCTCGTTTCACTCATTGAAAGCACATTCACATTCCTCTGTCAAAGTGAATCGAGTCAGCAACCCATACAATGGTTTTGCAATTATAGCGTACATGTGGATGAACCGAAAATAGTATCCAAAATGACCCATAAAAGCTTGTACTTCCTTTGTGTTTTTAGGTCTAGGTAAGTCCAAGATTACCTTTATCTTATCCTCATAGGTGGAAATTCAATTCTTGGAAACAATATGCCCCAAAATCTTTTCTTGCCTTACCATTAAGACACATTTCTATGGATTTAGGCATACTCGATATTACCTGCATTTTTTGAATATCTTCCGTAGCTCGCGAATGTGTTCCATTATTTGACCAGAGTAGGTGCACAAATTACCTACATAAACTTCCATGCTTTTTCTTAGAAATTCCTTGAATACATGACACATCATTCTTTGGAAAGTTGCAAGAGCATTAGTGAGCCCGAATGGCATCACTTGAAAAGTATACACCCCCCATTCAGTTGTGAAGGATATCTTATGTTGGTCTTCCATAGCAATGGCTACCTGGTTGTACCTTGAGAATCCATCCAAGAAGCTATAGACTTCCTTGCCTGCCACTCTTTCGAAGCGGTGGTCGGTTATAGGTAAAGGGTAGCTATCATGAATAGTAGCTGCATTAACTTTTTTCAAATTGATGCAGACTCTAAGTTTACCATTCTTGTTGGGAACTACAACCAAGGATGATACCCATTATCTATGCTCTATCTCATAAATGAATCCTACTACTAATAACTTAGAGGTAGTGCACGTAGCTATTTCTATTATAGTTGCACTATAGTTTAGTAATTACAAGATCTGATCCTTTTGTTTGTCGATGGTACCATATTGGCAAGTGACAAGAGGATTGCAAAGTGCCAACAAATAGAGATAGATTGATGATGGAGAGTGTTAATCTCCAAAAGAACAAGTTGACCTTGAATTTAGATCACCTCTATATCAAGATCAACTTTAGACTCCACCTAATTTAGAGAATCTTCACCAAATTATCAGAAAATTGATTATTCTGAAAAATTCAATTTCTCAGAAAAGTCTGCTGCATATTAATCACTCATTGACTAATCAATTCTGTAAAGTTTTTGATAAAACTTTGTACAACACTTTGCCTTGAGATTGCGCAACTTTATCAAGTTAAATTTCTCAAAATGATTGAGTATACTTTGAGAAATCATACAAACAAGTTACCTATGTGTAAAACACCTTCTCTGCAGTAGCGACTTTGACACCTGTAACTTCTTAGCACTGGTTCTCACAATGTCGAACCCGTTTGATCAAGATCTTTTAGCCATAGATGGCTTACCTTCCAACTTAGATTTTAAGCCCTCACTTGTGTAAAACTTTACACCACACACTGAGAAATCTTCATTTCTCTGAACATGAAATCTGCGCCAGTTTTGTCGACTCTCAGAACATCTTCACATATGAATGTTCCTAAACAAAATTCTCTCAGCTTGATTGCAATTAACCTCTCAAATTCTAGCCATAGATAGATTAGCTATGGACTTAGATAAGTGCAAAAGGATTCCTCAAAAGATTAAACACAGAAGGAGAATGGGAGAGAAGATCGACGCGCAGAAATCTAAAACATTTTCTTCTTCATTACTTTTCATGCATATGGTTGATGATACATACAATGTTCATCACCTATCACCTATTGTCTTCTCTATCTGATCTATATCACTCTCTCTTACTACGAATACATATCTGTAGATATATATACGAGTCTAACTCGTCATCCTTTTCAAAATACATTGAACTATTTACAAGAGTAATATACAAAAGAAACATTTCTGATTCTATTCTCTTCCTTTGAAAATAATCTTCATCCTTCCACATATCTTTTCACTTTTGGTCTTCATGTAATCACTTATTGATGATTGCTCTGCTCCAACAGCTCCCCCTCAATCTTCAATTGTGATTACCTGCATCTTCTTTATTCCTGCCATATCTTTAAACCTCTGCAACTTAGGTCCATCCAAACTTTTAGTCATCATATCTGCAAGTTGATCTTTTGTAGGGGTGTGTATGACTTCAATTTCCTTCTCAATGAGCTTCTCTCTCAGGAAATGATACTGTATTTCAATATGCTTAGTTCTAGCATGAAACACAGGATTAGCTGCCAAGTATAAAGAACTCATGTTGTCTCCACAAACAATAGGAGTACTTTGAACAACATCAAAAACTTTCATAAGTGTCTTTAGCCATATTACCTCCTTTGCAGCTTCCACCATACCTTTATATTCTGCCTCTGTAGATGACAAAGCAACTGTATGTTGCTTCTTAGAACACCATGAAATCAATTTGTCTCCTACATAGCACAAGTATCCATGTGTTGATCTTCTATCATCCACATTCCCTGCCCAATCTGCATCACTATATATCTTCACTCTTGTATCAGAAGTAAATCCATAGTACAACCCTTCTCTGAGTGTACCCTTGATGTACCTAAGTACTCTTTGTCCTGCAATCCAATGTTCCTTTCTAGGACAATGCATAAATTGTGAAAGCACACCAACTGCATATGACAAATCAGGCCTTGTCAATGTAGCATAAATCAAGCTACCAACTAAACTTTGATAGAGTTTCATGTCTCTGAACTCTTCTCCTCCAAACCTAGACAATTTATGGTTCACTTCCAAAGGTGTAGGTGCAACCCTGCAATCTTCCATTTTAAATTTGGTTAGCAAATTTTTAAGATACCTTTCTTGGGTCACATATACTCCATGTTGAGTATAAGAAATCTCCATTCCCAAGAAGAATGATAGGTTCCCCAAATCACTGATTTTGAACTCTTTCTCCATCTGCTTCTTGATCATTTGTATTCCTTTATCATCTGTTCCTGTAAGTATTATGTCATCAACATAAATACAAACATAAATGAACCCATCTTCACTTGCTTTGACTAGCAAGCTACTATCTGCCTTTGATGCTTGGAATCCAAGATCATTTAAGAATTTTACAAGCCTGTAATTCCATGCCCTTGGGGCTTGCTTTAATCCATACAAAGCTCTCTTGAGCTTACACACATAATTTGGACTCACTTGATCTTTGAACCCATCTGGTTGCTCCATGTAGACTTCATCTGAAATGTAACCATTCAAGAAGGCATTTTTAACATCTAATTGAGACAACTTCCAACCTTTACAAGCAGCAATTGCTATGAGTGTCCTGATGGTTGTCATCTTTGCCACAGGACTATAAGTCTCATCATAATCCACTCCATATGTCTGTGCATATCCTTTCACAACAAGTCTAGCTTTGTATCTAGACACACTTCCATCTGCAAATCTTTTAGTCTTGTAAACCCACTTACAACCAATGATTTTCTGACTATTAGGTTTAGGAACCAAATCCCATGTTTGATTCTCTATCAATGCATCATACTCCTCTTGCATAGCATCTTCCCAATTCTTCTTCCCTTTGGCCTCTTCATATGTAGAAGGATCTTCATCTGCTTTTACCAAATAAGCATAATCTTTAGTAGTTAAGAATGAAGTGTCATAGCTATACCTTGTAGGTTGCCATTTGTGCCTAGATGATCTCCTAACTTCTGCACTTCTTGAGGTCTCTGGTTCATCACATTCTGGATCAAACCTTGGCCTCTCTTCAACTTCAATCTGCACTTCATTACTCTCACTTTCATCAAGTAATTGAATCTTTGCTTTACCTTTTCTTTGATCCACTACTTCTTCATCATCTGCATGTACATTATATTTACCTGCATACCAAGTACCTTGCTCATCAAATGTAACATCCTTGGATACAATAAATTGCTTTGTGGATGGACTCCACAACCTGTATCCCATTTGCTTATCATCATAACCAATGAATACATACTTTTCTGCCTTAGGCTCCAACTTATGCCTCAATTGAGATGGCACATATGCATATGCCAAGCATCCAAATATTCTGCAATGATCCAAGGTAGGTTTCTTACCCCACCAAGCTTCATATGGTGTCATACCCTGCAAAGCTTTACAAGGCAATCTATTAACCAAATATGTAGCTGTATTAACAGCCTCAGCCCACAAATAATTTGGGCAATTCTTCTCTCTCATCATGGACCTTGCAAACTCAACAAGAGTCCTATTTCTTCTTTCTGCTACCCCATTTTGTTGAGGAGAGTACCTGCAAGTAACTTCTCTCTTTATACCTGCATTCCACAAATAATCATTGAACTCATTTGAAAAATACTCTCCCCCTCCATCTGACCTTAGTCTCTTCAATTTTTGACCTGTAATCCTTTCTGCATATGCATGATAGTGTTTAAATGTATTAAACACTTCTGACTTTTCTTTAACCACATAAATTGTGATCCACCTGGTAGCATCATCAACATATATGACATAATATCTTGAACCATTTATACTAAAGTCCTTTGAAGGACCCCACCCACACATCTGTATGCACCAATTCAAGTCTTTCTGAATACATAAACCCATGCTTGGAATAGGATTGCTTATGAGCCTTACCTAATTGACATGCCTCACATCTGTATGTCATGTGTTGACCTGCAATGTTAGGCAACCCAAGCACTGAATCATTGTTAATCATTTCTTTGATACCTCTTTCATTAAAGTGTCCAAGTCTTTTGTGCCAAAGATCCAACTCTGACACCTTCTGCTCTCCATATGTGAACATAGCATGTCCAACATTTCCTTGTACCTTCAATGTGAAAAGCCTTCCTTCTTTCTTTCCTGCAATAACTTGTTTATACCCTTGACTAGGGTCTTCAACATAAACTCCATCATTGGTGAACCTTACCTCATATCCTTTTTCCACAATTTGACCTACACTGATCAAATTCTTTGGAATTGTGGGAACATAAAGTACCTTACTCAGAAGAGTGCTCCCATCCTTAGCTTTGACTGAACCAATTGACTTTACCTTATGCTTTGTATTATCACCTGTCTGAACTGTATGATTAATTGCATTATGATCTAGGTCAGTCATCAAAGCAATATTTCCACTTAAATGATTACTACATCCTGAATCAATATAGAACACTCTCATGTCCTCATGTGAGGTTTCACATGTATTCATAATGAGAGTCGAGTCCTCCTTCTGATCTGATGCATAGTTGTAGTAGGTGTTATTATAGGATTGATTTTGGAAGTTTCTTCCACCACCTCTTCCAAAAGAATTCCTACCACCTCTACATCTGAAGTTTCCTCTCTGAAATCTACCACCTCTTCCTCTTTGATTAAAGTTTTGATAATTACCATTGTTTTGATTATTGTGCCAACAATCATGAGATAGATGATTGGTCTTACCACATATCCAACAAGCTCTTGCATTATCTTTGTTGTTTCTGCCTCTTCCTGTACTTCTACCATTTCCTCTTCCTCTTATGAAATTTGCTTGGTTTGATGTACCTTCTTCTTCACCTGATTGTTGCTTCCCTTTGTTAGCTTTCTTCTTGTCTTTAGAGTACATTGCATGACCTGCACTCTTATCAACATCTCCTTTGACATCATTCTCAAAAGTTAGCATATGACCTAACAATTGATTCAAATCAGGAGTAAAGTGATCTAATGAAAGTTCTGTAGATAAAATGAAGGGCTTCCACTTCTCATCTCCTCTTAGCCCTGTGAGTATTTGTCTTACCAATTTGTCTTCTTCAATGTCTTCATCCACTGCACCTAGAGAATCTGCAATGTCCTTCATCTTTGTCACATAATCAGAGATTGATTGTGAGGCCTTCTTCTTGAAAGTAGTAAATTCTGCCCATAGTGAAGCCTTCCTTGATTTGGTTGTATTTTGGAAATGCTCCTCCAAAGCATTCCAAATGTCACATGCACTTTCAAGTCCTCTAATGTGAGGAAGCAAATAGTCATTGACTGCCATGTAGATTATGCTCCTTGCTTGAGCATCCTTCTTCATCCAATTCTTCAAGTCTGCAAGCTCCTCCCTAGTTGGAACACTAGGATCTCTGAATTCTGGCTTTTCTTCATCTCCTGTGATGTATCCTATCAGATCTTTGCTCATAAGATGAGCTTCCATCCTCATAGACCAAGCTGGATAGTTTTCTCTATCCAACTTTTCAATTTGGAGACTATCTCCCATCCTTGCTTCACCTGTAGTCTCAAAACTTTAAACTTTACAAGGAATAAATGTACCTTTACTTCGAGTCTTGCTTCTTCTGATCCTTCTGATAGCTTCAATGTGTTTTCCTTCAAGTTTTCTTCAACCTTTATCCTTCTGCACCTTCAAAATGTAAAGATTTGTACTTCTGCAATAGTCGGAGTCTTCTTCACTTCAATTTTGACACAACCTGCTCTGATACCACTGATGGAGAGTGTTAATCTCCAAAAGAACAAGTTGACCTTGAATTTAGATCACCTCTATATCAAGATCAACTTTAGACTCCACCTAATTTAGAGAATCTTCACCAAATTATCAGAAAATTGATTATTCTGAAAAATTCAATTTCTCAGAAAAGTCTGCTGCAGATTAATCACTCATTGACTAATCAATTCTGTAAAGTTTTTGATAAAACTTTGTACAACACTTTGCCTTGAGATTGCGCAACTTTATCAAGTTAAATTTCTCAAAATGATTGAGTATACTTTGAGAAATCATACAAACAAGTTACCTATGTGTAAAACACCTTCTCTGCAGTAGCGACTTTGACACCTGTAACTTCTTAGCACTGGTTCTCACAATGTCGAACCCGTTTGATCAAGATCTTTTAGCCATAGATGGCTTACCTTCCAACTTAGATTTTAAGCCCTCACTTGTGTAAAACTTTACACCACACACTGAGAAATCTTCATTTCTCTGAACATGAAATCTGCGCCAGTTTTGTCGACTCTCAGAACATCTTCACATATGAATGTTCCTAAACAAAATTCTCTCAGCCTGATTGCAATTAACCTCTCAAATTCTAGCCATAGATAGATTAGCTATGGACTTAGATAAGTGCAAAAGGATTCCTCAAAAGATTAAACACAGAAGGAGAATGGGAGAGAAGATCGACGCGCAGAAATCTAAAACATTTTCTTCTTCATTACTTTTCATGCATATGGTTGATGATACATACAATGTTCATCACCTATCACCTATTGTCTTCTCTATCTGATCTATATCACTCTCTCTTACTACGAATACATATCTGTAGATATATATACGAGTCTAACTCGTCATCCTTTTCAAAATACATTGAACTATTTACAAGAGTAATATACAAAAGAAACATTTCTGATTCTATTCTCTTCCTTTGAAAATAATCTTCATCCTTCCACATATCTTTTCACTTTTGGTCTTCATGTAATCACTTATTGATGATTGCTCTGCTCCAACAATTGATACATGGAAGAATCACCGTACAGTCTGAGACTGAGATGACAAATGCCCAACATACATGCAAATGACACAATGCATGACTAGTCTCTTCCAAAACACATCCATCATGTGATGTGGTCAAGGATTACACAAAGAACAATAATTTTTGGCATTGATGTAGACAATGTAAAGTACTAATAAATTCAATACATGGAGCTACTCAAAACGTGGAATTTTGCAAAAATGCTATCTTCATGTCTTCTACATCAAAACATTAGAAACACTTAGTAGTGATTTGTGCACACGAGTTCAAGATATCAATGTCAATAAAAGGCATTCAAATCTATCACAATTATTGACTGACCATAGTGCTTATAAGCACTGATTATTATGATAAACAAACACAAAAGTGAAGGACTATAATCATGCATATTAAAGAATGAAATTAGCATTTTAAAAACGTTTTATTATAAAGATGATATAAGGAAGGGAGGGAGGGAAGAGAAAATGTGGACTATCACAAAAATGCTATCTTCTTGTCTCATACATCAAAACATTTCAGAGTGCTTAGAAACACTTAGTAGTGATTTGTGCACACGAGTTCAAGATACCAATGTAATAAAAGGCATTCAAATCTATCACAACTATTGACCGAGCTAGTGCTTATAAGCAGTGATTATTATGATAAACAAACACAAAAGTGAAGGACTACAATCATGCAAATGACAAAACAAAAGTAGGATCCTAAACCTATGCTCTAATACCATGTCGAAATGAAAAGGAACTGCTCTTAATCTACTATAAATCACACAATAAACAATCTATGGAGGAAGCAACAAAATAAATGAGAACATGATGAATTGAATAAATAGAAATGGACTTACATACAAAGCTCTATGAGCATGGAGACTCCATAAGGAGAGTGTGGGCACTCTTGCTAAGAGGTTGAGTGAATGGCTTGTGAGGAGTGAAGTGAGACCCTACTTATATGGAGTTGAGGGAAAATCTCCTTGCATTTGGGATAAATGGACTTCCATGAGAATGAATCTAGGCTTGGACAAAAGGGTGGAGCACAAAACTCTCAATAGTATGAACAAGAGATAAAGGCTGAATTGAAGATTTAATGTGCATCTTATGCCCATTCTATGTTTGCTTTCCATATTGATAATGATCACAAAATGCAAAATTAGAGAGAGATAACACAGTAAGTAGCTAGAAGAAGAAATATTATCCATTCGGCTATGAGATACGTGGCCCAAAGATCCATGCCAAATACAAGCCATATGTTATTCAGTAACAACTATGTGTTCTTTGTGTGATACAAATAAAGGATAAGGTAAGCTGACTTTGCTTCCTTTTGCAATAACCATATTGCCATTTGATATGCAAAAGGAGTGAGCATAGAAGACCAACTTGTAACCAAGGTGGTCAATTTCATCAATTAAAATTGAACTACGTGATAACTGAGGTGCATGGTATACATTATGCATGGTAAATTTTGAACCATCAATGAAGTGCACAACCACATCTCCAATCCCAACAATTTCACATTGGTAAGAGTCACTAAGTTTCATAGTACCAATTAGAAGAAGAAACAGGATCTAGTGGCGACGTGTGGGAAAGAGTATCAGCCATAAGATCCTCATTGTGCATAAGAACCTCAATAACAAGAAGTGTCACATGGAAAGAAGAAACAAAATCTAGCAATGATGTGTTGGAAGGAGTATCAGCCATAAGAGCCTCAATGTGCATAATAATATCAAGTGTCAACAAATCAGCATCATAAAAAATAGCATAAATTTCTTCAATCTTTAAAGTCAAAGCTGATGGGGTAGGTAGTTGTTTAATATGCCCATCAACATTGTGTCCTTTACCTTTATCATTATTTAACAAATAGAGAAATCTTTTTTCATGTGTCCTTTCTTATGATAAAAATGAAATTGAATATCCATCTTCCTTGATTTACTTCTATTCTCACTATATTGACTAGTCTTTTCCTTATTCTTGCTCGTGCCATGTTGCTGATTCTTTCCTTGGTAAGAATGATGAACATTTCATGCATGTCCACTCAAAGTACTCACCATAGATTTTCTGGGAATCTCCTCACTTAAGAGTGCTCCACATATGTCATCATATACTAGTTTACCACTACGTGCACTATTGCTAATATCTGTGCAAAGCATATCCCATAATGATGGCAAGGTGCATAGCAACACAACTCTTTTCATTTATTATCCGTCTCTATTTTCTGAGCCTATAACTAAGAGAACATAACATCAAACTTATTAAGATGAGCAACAAAACTATTTATGTCCTTCATGCAAAGGTCATATAACTTTCTCATTAGACATACTTTATTTGCTATTCCTTTTTCATATATATTGCATAGCTTCTAACAAAGCTCCTCTACACTTTCATATTCAATATTGTAATGTAAACATTATCTTCTAGGTGCAATCGAATGGTAGACCTAGCGATTTCATCCAACTCATGCCAATCATTATCATCCATATCAACATGCTTCTTTGAAATTCCATTTACAAGCTTCCATTGTCTCCTCTAAATCAGCACATCTATAAGCTAATTCTTCCATAGAGAAAAGTTTGTGCCATGAATCCTTTGGATGTCAAAATGGTCTTTGCCCTACAGGTTATAACTGCTTCTAAGAAGGGTAGCACTAGACCCAAATCCACCATATGTGCCTAAGATTTTTGATATGATGATAGAGAACTGAGTAGAATGAAAATGTAGTCAAAATAGTCCAAACACCACTAAGGCTCAAAAAGGATTATCAAGTATCTGATTCTACAAAAATTTTGATAGAGTCTCCCAAGAAAAATGGATTAATGAAGAGTAATGATCAACCAAAAGGATTATGTGAGAGTGTATGTGCTCACACCAATAAGTGTGTCAAGGAGTAAAATCTACAATTGTATACTTGAAAGACAAAAATCTTGAAAACTTTTACCATAATATTCTCCAATGCAAAATGAGCATATGAAGAGTGTCAAAAAACTCATTAAACTGCAAGTATTGACATGTAAACCTGCATACTGAATCACTGAATCCACTGCATGTAAGCACTTGAAGACAACTAGGTTTATCAAGCATCTATGAACAACTAACATACATCTCCTATGACAAGGCTGGCTAAGTCTTCCATTTACATCACCAAAGATACCCTAACATGTGAGTGTCTCCTAGTTATGGAAACCTCACTAGGACCCTCTTTATCAAGATCAAAGCCTTTATGAAAAAACATAACTACTATATCAATGACCACATGGATGTACATAAGTGATATCCAAAAAAGCATATATAGTGTATATGTGCTAAGTATATGCAGTAAAATGGGAACGAAAATTTGAATTTATAGCCCAAAAAATAGCCAAAAACACCTACAAGTCTTTATTAACTCTTTTTATGCTCAAAAACCTACGCAAACTTGTAGTGGATGCTCCCACCACAACTAGAAAGCTTTCAATAAACCTCTAGGTTTACTAGTGTGGCTGAAAACACAACACCAAAGCTAAATACTCATTGTCATAGAAGTGAAAAGAACACTCTTATTGATGTTCTTGAACTTGTTTATAGAGACCGTGTGAAAGTACTCCAATATGGCTCCAAGAATCACCCCAAAAATGCTTCAAAATAGGCTTTGAAAGCAAAGAATAAAGCTTTGATGGCCCAAAATGTGTTCAAGATAATGTGAAACATAATCTTTCCCATTCTTCCAACACCACAAGTGTTTAGCTTCGTGGCAAGAGATTACGAGTTAAGCAAGTTTTGGGGAGAATAGTACTAGGATGGGTAACTTCTTGTAAAGTACCAAGAAGCTTTGTCTTCCTTGATCATTGGGGTCCTCCCTTGCACCGAGCCAACAGAGCCAAAGGTGACTCGGATGACAAGATGTGCCAAGGTTTATGCCTTGTTCACAACCTTAGTCATAAGCCTTGGACAAGGCCTTGGGTTGGTGGGTGCTCGCTTCACTCTCAGAAAAGCAACAAAACTTTTGTCCTAGAATTCTCTACTACCAATGAATGATGATGCAGGAGGGTGGCCTCTCCTTCTCGAGAGCTCCACAATGATACCCTCAAAATAGAAAAATCAAGCTCTAGATACCATGCATAGTAATCCACACATGGCTTGTAGAATACACAAAAAGCACATAATATATAGAGAGCAAGAACACAAATTTCTTAGATGTTACGAATCCGATCAAATTTGAGTCTGTGGATGACCAGGCCACTATATGTTTTATTTAAAGAACATATACAAAAGTGTCTGATGGCCATTTGTCCTTTTACATGCACACTAATGGTAACATGCAACGAAGGGCCATTCTTCAAGATTGCAACAAATTCTATCTAATCGTCATATGCGAAGCTGGACAACTATCTCCTCCTTTGAAAACTTGAAGTTATGTTGCTATGGTTTTTTTGTGAATATAATAAGCGTGAGCTCGAGTGCAATATTGTATTAGTCAATCCCAAACACAACAAAAGAGGTTGAATGATAGTTTCATAAATTTACATCAGTTTGTTCTCTAAAGAGCTTGTTGCCGTGAAATTGGGAAGGCCATATTTTAAGCATACACACTATTCTCCATATGTCATTGATGAAGACACTCTCAAATACCATGAAAACTGTAGAAGATGGTAGCAACACATGTGTAGGAGCAATATGACTAAAGCCTTCTTGAAAGGGTCTGATGTAGTGACTCTAGTGCCATGATTAATGCACATATGGATTCACTGAGCATAGGAGCACTAAAGGAAGTTCCAATAAAAGGATTAAACTAGTGCCAACACATAAGGCAGATCCCAATTTCAGAAAAAAGTTCTACCTCTTAAGAGGTTTCTTTAACGCAACATAGTGGGGCTCAAAGGATTCTCTAAAGGATGCACATGTTAATAATTTGGGAGACTTGAATGGAGAAGGTAGCGATAGATGCTCCATTCTTTTTAGGAATCTTATGGAGCTACTCAAAACATGGACTTTCATAAAAATGCTATCTTCATGTCTTCTACATCAAAACATTTTAGAGTGCTTAGAAGCACTTAGTAGTGATTTGAGCACACGAGTTGAAGATACCAATGTGAATGAAAAGCATTGAAATCTATCACAATTATTGACTGAACATAGTGCTTATAAGCATTGATCATTATGATAAAGAAACAAAAAAGTGAATGACTATAATCATGCATTTTAGAGAATGAAACTAGTGTTTAAACATTTTTTCATTATAAAGATGATATAGGGAAGGGAGGGAGGGTAGAGAAAGATGCCTAGTATCATGCAAATGACAAAAAGAAATTAGGATCCTAAATCTTTGCTCTGATACCATGTTGAAATGAAAAGGGACTACTCCTTATCTATGTTGGAGATAGACGTCTGCGGAAGCACGCGAACAGCACAAGGAAGAAGAAGAAGCTTGGAGCACAAACACACAATACTGAATGTATTACTAGAGAATGTACAAAGATAAGTAGCCCATTAGGGCAATAGGCGTATATACAAGCTGTGGGAAAAAAACCTGCTAAAGAGGGAAAAAAGTGCCCCGGCGGTCCTAGTGTGTTCACACACATCACTACCTAAATATATCAACAAATCCCCCCTAGGAGTGATGCGGTGAACAAGGAGCTGGCACTCATGTATAAGGAAGTGCCAAGCTATGTGGAAATCACTCCACAAAAGGAAGTAAGCCCAAAGCTTTGCGGAAAGCTTCAAACTTCTCCCTAGGTAGAGCCTTTGTGAAAAGGTCTGCAATGTTCTCTTGCATGGGCACATATGCCAAGCTGATCTCCCCAACAGAGAACCTCTCCCTGACATAGTGATAATGCACCTCAATGTGCTTAGTGCGAGCATGGAACACAGGGTTCCTCGCAACTGCCAATGCGCTCTGACTGTCAGTGAAGATGGTGGTGGCAGAAGACTGGCCAACACCCAAATCAGCTATAAGGCGTCTGAGCCACACACACTCAACAATCGCTGTGAAAGCTGCCCTATACTCAGCCTCACAACTGGAAGTGGCCACAATAGGCTGCTTCTTGCTCAACCAAGATATACATGAGCTACCAAGCATGAAGCAAAAACCATTGGTGGACACACGAGTGTCATAGCAACCAGCCCAATCTGACTCAAAAAAAGCATGCAAATCTGGCGGTAGTGATCCCCCCTTGGGATAAAACAACCCAAGTAGCCGAGTACCACTCAAGTAGCGAAAGATGCACTTAACCGCCTTCCAATGCGTGACTCCTGGAAAATGCATAAGCCTGCTCATCTATGAGACAGCAAACTGAAAATCTGGCCAAGTAATGCATAAGTAAATCAAGCATCCAACAGCCTGCTGATAGAGAACAGCATCAAATGCATCTCCAGCATCATGAAGACTCAATCGTAAACCTGTCTCCATAGGAGTGGCAATAGGCTTACAGTCTTCAAGGCCAAAACGCTGCAATAATGTGTCAATATATTTCGTTTGACACAAAGCCATTCCACCATCAACTTGCATAAACTGAATGCCCAAATAGTGATGCAAATGCCCCAAATCAGACATCTCAAATGAGGCATGCAAATCAGCCTTGAAATCAGCAATATGCTTCTCAATAGGACCAGTGAGCAGCATGTCATCAACATAGACAACAATGATCAGAAGCACATCATTAGCACGGTTAACATATAAGGTGCTTTCAGTTGGACTGTTCACAAAACCATGTGCAACCAGATAGGCATGTATCTTCTCATACCAAGCACGTGGTGCTTGCTTTAAATCATATAATGCCTTCTTTAACCTGCACACCTGGTTTTCATGCCCTTTCTGCACAAAGCCACAGGGCTGAAAAACATACACTTCTTCATGCAAGTCACCATTCAGAAATGCTGTTTTAATGTCCAACTGATGTACATTCCAACCATGATGGGCTGCAAGTGCACAAATGCTCCGTACAGTAGTCATACGGCATGTAGGTGCAAAGGTCTCATCAAAATCAATGCCTCTTTCCTGCGCATAACCCTTTGCAACAAGCCTAGCCTTATACCTGTCAACTGTACCATCAAGTTTACGCTTCAGCTTGTATACCCACTTAGTGCCAATGGCCTTCTTGCCAGGAGGCAAGTCACATAAAGACCATGTACCATTCTTCATTATAGCATCATATTCAGATTGCATGGCAGCCATCCAATTTTCTGAATTCTATGCTTCATCAAAAGAAACAGGCTCATTCTCATCACAGAGACTAGACGCAGCCATAGCATAGCAATCTGATGCAAAGGAGGCACTATGAGAGCCTGAACGAGTACGATATGACAAAGGTGCATCTAATTTGCTACCACGCAAAGTCTGCACCAACCATTTTGGCATAGTTTTTGCCTGCTCAATATCAGCTCTCTCATCAACAAGTGCATCATGTAAATCTGCATCAGAAATAGAATGATCTGCATCATCATATGAAACCTGCAAAGGCTGAGAAGTTGCCTCATTAGGACCAGCACTAGATTGTCCACCTGTAAAAAGAGGCATCAACGTATCATACATGTCTTTGGAGCTAACAGATGTCTCCTTAGTACATGAAAGCAATGGCTGAATAGCATCTTCCACAAAGACAACATCACGGCTAACCAGAATGCGTTTAGTCTGTGGATGATACAGACGATAGCCTTTACTTTCAGAACTGTACCCAACAAAAATACATTTTACTGCTTTATCATCCAATTTTCTGCAATGTTGTTCAGGCACTAATGCATATGCCAAACAACCAAAAACACGCAGATGAGCAACAGATGGCTTGCGGTTATTCCAAGCCTCATATGGAGTGATAGACTGCAACGCTTTAGTGGGACACCTGTTCAGTACATATGCTGCACATATGACAGCCTCAAGCCAGAAACTATGTGGTAAAGCCTAACTTTTGACCATGCATCTCGCCATCTCCATGAGTGACCTGTTCTTTCGTTCAGCAACTCCATTATGTTGAGGTGTATATGGCACTGTACACTAGTGTTTTATCCCACGTTCAGCCAGAAATGCATTAAAATCTGAAGACATATATTCCCCCCCTCGATCAGAACGGAGGGTGCCCATTTTACATGCTGACAGATTTTCAACCAAAACCAAAAACTGTTTGAAGCACATGAACACTTCGGACTTTGCTTTGAGTGGATATACCCATGCATGCCTGGAAAAATCATCAATGAAAGTCACGAAGTAAAGGTAATTTCCAAAAGAGGGTGTCTGCATAGGACCACAGACATCACTATGTACAAGCTGCAATTTTTGCGTAGCCCGAACTGAACCATCTTTTGGAAAGGAAGAACGTTGCATTTTGCCCAAAATACAGCCTTCACAAACATGTTTTCCAGGAGCCTCAAGTTTAGGCAAAGAGGACACCATTTCAGATTTCTGTAGGCGTAGCAAACTAGCAAAATTCAGATGACCAAAGCGTGCATGCCAAAGCTTTGCATCTGACATAGCCTGAGAATCATGAACTGCACATGCCGAATCATTCACAGATCTTTCATAGTCTATGAGCTTATATAGCCCACGACATAAAATGCCAGAAGCAATAATCACATCGCCATTTGAGAGATCATGGACTGTACACCTGTCATCAACGAATTTCACAACCAAGCCAATCTTGGCTAATGTAGAAACTGATAACAGGTTCTTTTTGATCCCTGGCACAAATAAAGCATCTGACAAAGTGAAAGAATTACCATCAGCAGTAGTCAGAATGATCTTACCAACTCCCATAACAGGATAAGAGGAGTTATTAGCGCATGTAACAGTATTCCCTGTAGGGGCAGGCTCGAGTGAAGAGAAGAAACTGCGCTGCGAGGTAATATGTTTGGTCACCCCACTGTCAAAGTACCAAACATCTGAGTCTACTACAGACATGCACTGATCATGAGAAGATGGGTCAAAACTGCAGACAGTAGTAAACGCCCATTCTTCTTGCTGCACAAGATTTGCAGACTCTGTTTTTGGTGTAGAGGCCTCTGCAACAACCATTCCAGCCTCTTTCTTCTTTGCCTCTTTAGCAGCCGATTTTGGACAGTTCTTTATGATATGATCATTTCCTTTATAGTACTTGCAAAACAATTTCTGCTTTTCTGATTTCTTCTCATCTTTATCCTGGTTCTTCGATTGTGCAACATTTACAGATTTCCACTTACTAGTAGAAGAGCTCCATTTTCCTTTGCCCTTCTGACTAGCAAGGAAAGCTTGATCTGCAACACGCATAATGGACCTGTTCTGCCTGGACTGATCTTCCTACAACAGAACAGAGACTAACTCCTCAAATGACAAGGCATTTGGATTGCCTTTCATCATCAACCGAAGAGTAGAAGCAAAACTCTGACATGAATCAGGAAGACCATTCAGAACGGTCTACACAAGTGAGCTATCTGGTATAACCTCATCAACAGAAATCAACTGTTCCTTCAAATCTTTGATCTTCGTTAGGAAACTGTCCATAGAATCACCTTCATTCATGTGCTCACTCTCCAACTGTTTTCGGAGGTAAGCAACACGAGCCTCATTCCTAGCCTGGTACAAAGTGGTAAGTGTATCCCAAGCATCCTTTGCTGTTCTGCAAGAGCGAATGTGAGGAATAATGGCACGTTTGACAGACAAAGCTATCAATGCATGTGCCTGGGCATCTCTGCCATCCCAGCGAATCTGCTCTGCAGTAGGTGCAACAGAAGCAGCAGCACGAACAGGAATCTGCGGAATATCATCTTCGACACCATCTTCATCAGCTCCAGCACCTGTATTTGCAGTACCTGTCGTTACAGGTGTAACAGGACGTCTTTCAACACCTTGCACAATGTTCCACAATCCTTTTGCAACCAGTACATGTCGCATCATATAAGCCCATAATGGGTAGTTGGTACCATCCAACTTATCCTCAACAGCCAACATATGGAATACATCACTGCTTTAAGCCATGGCCAGTGACTAAAATACCTTGATGTAGAAAATTGACTGTATCTCAAAAAGTTGAACGGAACTGCCCAAATGAGTTCTACTAGACCTGTAGTAGACTTCGAGATGCTTAAACTGGCGAACAGAAACTGGTATATACCTTTGGCACAAAAGGATGAAATAGCCTGCACAAGCACTGCGATAGTGCGTTCGGAGGCCGAAACGAGCTCAAATCGCGATTTCGGCACCACATAGCAAAGCTGTTTTGATCTCGGAAACACCCTGAGTATGCTCACCAAATTTCGTGCGAATCTGAGACTGCAAACGGAGGAGTGTCGATGGCGCCCTAGAAGAAGCGACAACCTGCTCTGATACCAATTGTTGGAGATAGACGTCTGCGGAAGCCCGCGAACAACACAAGGAAGAAGAAGAAGCTTGGAGCACAAACACACAATACTGAATGTATTACTAGAGAATGTACAAAGATAAGTAGCCCATTAGGGCAATAGGCATATATACAAGCCGGGGGAAAAAAACCTCCTAAAGAGGGAAAAATGTGCCCCAACGGTCCTAGTGTGTTCACACACATCACTACCTAAATATATCAACAATCTACTATTAATCACACAATAAACAATCTATGGAGGACGAAACAAAAGAAATGAAAACATGATGAATTGAATAAATAGAAATGAACTTACATACAATGCTCTATGAGCATGGAGACTCCATAAGGAGAGTGTGGGCACTCTTGCTAAGAGCTTGAGTTAATGGCTTGTGAGGAGAGAAGTGAGGCCCTCCTTATATGGAGTTGATGGCAAATATCCTTGCATGTGGAATAAATGGACTTGCATGAGAATGAATCTAGGCTTGGACAAAAGGGTGGAACATGGAGATCTCAATAGTATGAACAAGATCTAAAGGCTGAATTGAAGAGCCAATGTGCAGCTTATGCCCATTCTATGTTTGCTTTCCATATTGATAATGATCAAGAAATGAAAAATCAGAGAAAGATAACATAGGTAAGTAGCTAGAAGAAGAAATATTATCCATTCTGCTATGAGATATGTGGCCCAAATAGCCATGCCAAATACAAGCCATAGGTTATTCAGTAACAACTAACAAGTGTTCTTTGTATGATACAAATAAAGGATAAGATGAGTTGCCTTTGCTTCCTTTTGCAATAACCATATTTCCCTTTGATATGCAAAAGGATTGAGCATAGAAGACCAGCTTGTAACCAAGGTGATCAAGTTCATCAATTAAAATCAAACTATGTGATAATGGAGGTGCATGGTATACATTATGCATGGTAAATTTTGAACAATCAATGAACTACACAACCACATCTCCAATCCCAACATCGTCACATTCGTAAGATTCACCAAGTGTCATAGTACCAAGAAGAAGAAACACAATCTAGCAGTGACGTGTGGGAGAGAGTATCAGCCATAATAGCCTCAGTGTGCATGAGAGCCTCTGTACCAAGAAGCTTCAGTGTGCATGAGAGCCTCTGTACCAAGAAGTTTCACATGGAAAGAAGAAACAGAATCTAGAAATGGCATGTTGGAAAGAGTATCAGCCATAAGAACCTCAGTGCGCATAATAGTATCAAGTGTCAACACATCAGCATCATAAAAATAGCATAAATTTCTTCATTTTTTATAGTCAAAGCAGATGGGGTAGTAGCTCTTTAACATGCCCATCAACAATGTGTCCTTTACCTATTTTTTAAATTTAATTATATATGTGTATTTTAATTCAAAAACCCTAGCTCTTTTCATAGATTTACGTATACTAAAATGTATCATAGAACCCTAGTTCTTTACATTCTAATTATATATAAAAACCTAATTTCTTACATATTTAATTATACATAGCACATTTGATTATATATACTATTTTTTTCCTAATATATATATATATATATATATATATATATATATATATATATATATATATATTTGATAATACATACTAATGTTGAAGCTAAAATCCTATTTTTTATATTTAATTATATATATCTATTTTAATTCAAAAACCCAAATTTCTTATGTGTTAATTATACATAGTGCATTTGATTATATATTATAATTTTCTTCCTTATATATATATATATATATATAGTAATAATAAACTTAAAATCCTATTTTTATGTTTAATTATATATATTTATTTTAATTCAAAAACACTAGCTCTTTTCATATTTATTTAATGTATACTATTATTTATCATAGAACCCTAGTTCTTTACATATTCTAATTATATATACCAATTTTAATCTTATAACCCTAATTTCTTATATATTTAGTTATACATAGCAAATTTGATTATATATCCTCTTTTTTCCTAATTTATATATATATTTGATTATATATATTAACCTAAACCCTAAAATCTTATTTTTTTATTTAATAATATATATTTGATTATATATATTAACCTAAACCCTAAAATCTTATTTTTTTATTTAATAATATATATTTATTTCAATTCAAAAACCCTAATTTCGTATGTATACAGTTATACATAGTAGATTTGATTATATATTCTACTTTTTTCTTGAGTTATATATATATTTGATTATATATCTTAATATTAAACCTAAATCCTATTGTTTATATTTAATTATATATATTTATTTTAATTAAAAAGCCTTAACTTCTTATATATTTAATTCTACATAGTTCATTTGATTACATATTTTATTTTTTTTCCTAATTTTTATTTGATCATATATATTAATTTTAAACCTAAAGTATATGTGTATATGTGTGTATGCATATGTGTATATGCATGAGTGTGTATGTAGGCATGTGAGTATGTGTGTATATGTGTGTGTTTGTGTGTATGTATATATGTGTGTATGTGTGAAAACATGTGTGTATGAATATGTGTGTATGTGAGTGTATGTGTGTATGTATATGTGTGTCTCTTATGTGTGTATGCATGTGAGAGTGTATGTGTATGCATATGTATGTGTATGCATGTGTATGTATGTGTATGTATGTGTATGTATGCATGTGTGTGTATGTATGTGTGTGTGTATGTATGTATGCATGCATATACATGAGTATGAATGTGTGTGTATGTATCTCTGTCTCTCGTTTTCATCTCTCTCTCTCTTTCTCTCTCTTTCTCTCTCTATCTCTTTCTTTCTCTCTCTCTCTCTCTTCATCTCTCTTTCTCTCTCATCTCTCTCTCTCCCCCTCCCTCTCTCTCTCTTTCTTTCATCTCTCTCTCTCTCTCTAATAAAGAACAAAACAATCACTCACATCAATGTAATTCTTCGGATCGCTCTCATGAAAGCACAATCGACATCATCTCTCATCAAATTACAAAAACCCGACACCAAAAAGCTCTTGCAAAACAAATGGAAAGAGAAATTAGCAAAGAGAAAACATAGAGGAAAAGAGAAAATGAAAGAGTGCAAGAGAGAGAGATGTGTGTGTGTAGAGAGAGAGATATGTGTGTGTGTGCAGAGGATGAGCACAATGCACATGGAGTAGCACAATGTACGTGCACAAATTCGACAATAGCAATCGTAGTTCAAAACATAGGAATGTCATCTTTTTGCTCTCGGGTTATTAAAATGCCTCATCAATACAAGCACCAGTATATGCACTAGTATGAGTGTTGGTATGTTCATGGGATTACTAAAACTTATATCGGCACTTATATCGATGCATATACCGATGAGGATATGAGCATTGTTTATTTTTGGCACTTATACCGACAACAACCTTTCAAGGTTATATCGACACCCAAATGACCATTAGTATGGCAAGCATGGTCTTTCCAAACATTTCCAATGATTGTATCGATGCCAGGGTATGAGCATCGATATGACTAGCATCGATATACCCCTCATATGTTTAAGTGAATCTCCAATGCAAAATGAGCATATGAATAGTTTCAAAAAACTCATTAAATTGCAAGTACTGACATGTAAACCTGCATAGTGAATCAGCAACTCCACTACATGTAACCACTTAATTGAAAGAAGACAAGTAGGTTTATCGAGCATCTATGAGCAACTAACATATATCTTCTATGGCATGGTTGGGTAAGTCTTCCATCTACATTAGCAAAGACACCCTAACATCTAAGTGTCTTCTAGTTAAGAAAACCTCACCAAGACCTTCTTTATCAAGGTCAAAGGCTCTATGAAAAAATGTAATTGCTATATCAATGACCACATGGACGTACATAAGTGATATCCAAAAAAGCCAATATAGTGTATATCTACTGAGTATATGTAGTAAAATGGCAATGAAAATTTGAATTTATAGCCCTAACAATAGCCAAAAACACGTACAAGTTTCTATCAACTCTTTTGTTTAGGCTCAAAACCTATGTAAACTTGTAGTGGATGCTCCCACCACAGCTAGAAACCTTTCAAGAAACCTATAGGTTTACTAGTGGAGTTGAAAACATAGCACCAAAGTTGAATATTCATTGTGGCAAAAGTAAAAAGAACACTTTTCTTGATGTTCTTGAACTTATGTAAAGAAAACTATGCATGAAAGTACTCCAATATGGCTCCAAGAATCACACCAAAAATGCATCAAAATAGGCTTTGAAATCAAAGAATAAAGCTTTGATGGCCCAAAATGTGTTCAAGATAATGTGAAACTTAATCTTTCCCATTCTTCCGACACCACAAGAGTGTAGCTTAGTGCAAGAGATCACCGGTTAAGCAATTTTTGGAGAGAACAGTACTGGGATGGGTAACCTCTTGTGAAGTACTAAGAAGCTCCATCTTCCTTGATCATTGGGGTCCTCCCTTACACACAGCTGACACAACCAATTGTGACTCACATGACAAGTTATGCCAAGGTTTATGCCTTGGTTGTAGCCTTAGTCATAAGCCTTGGACAAGGCCTTGGGTGGGTGGGTGGGTGCTCACTTCACTATCATAAAAGCAACAAAGCTTTTGTGTCAGAATGTTCTACCACCAATGAATGGCGATGCATGAGGGTGGACTCTCCTTCTTGAGAGCTCCATGATGATACCCTCACAGTAGAAAAATCAAGCTCTAGATACCATACATAGGAATCCACACATGGTTTGTAGAATACACAAAAAGCACATAATATGTAGAGAGTAGGAACACAAATTTCTTAGATGCTACAAATGCGGTCCAACTTTGAGTCTGTAGCTGACCAAGCTACTGTATGGTTTATTAAAGAACATAGACAAAAGTGTTTGATGGCCATTTTTCCTTTGCATACACACTAACGGTAACATGCAAGGATGATATACATAATCTTGAGAACGGAGAGTCTGTGTTGTTGTTGCTGACAATCCAATGGGTAGAAGAACAAATGTTGACTATGGGTAGAATAACAAATGTTGACTATGCTTTAGCGATTCAATCAATCATTGCAAAAGGGCAGTTCATACCTCAATTGCTAAAACATTAAGCAAACTGAAGTATCGAGTGACTTTTCTGATTGATTTGATGTGGGAAAAATCATTGGTGATGTTAAGTTGAAACAACAATCAAAGTGAAAAGAGAATTAGTCTACCATTGCACATTGTGAAACAATAATATTTAAATAAAAACGAAGAAAAACAATTCATATGAAAGCATAAGTTACTCAAGATGAATTTTAAACTCTTTAAGATCATTACAAAAGATTTGATCGTAAGCTCTTCAAGCTATACTCGGCCTTTTGTCTCATGATTTGATTTGGAGGTAATATTTCTAATACAAATGCGATCTCGGAAGTATCACACTTGTAGCACAACTCCAACATCATTAGTTATCAAGGAATTTGCTTGGAAATCTAATAAATTGAGCTACCAGCCATTGTGAACGATTGTATGGTTTCCAATTGTGAATATCAAAGTTTATTCACAAGAAGCTAAGAGAACTTCTAATCTTCAAACACTTTTTGACATCAGGCCCTATACTTTTTGATGGTCGAATAGTAGTTTCATTGCAAGAATATTACAACTTATTAGAAGACGGCCATTGGTTTGACAAAGAGTGCATAAAGATAGGTGAATGATCACCTCTACATGATCTCATTTACTAAGTGTTCTATAGAGAACACTTTGTTCAATATTCATAGAGAAGTTCGATTTATCAAAGTTTTTAATTTACCAAAACAAGTATTAATTTTTGTATTCAATTCCAAAAGCACTAGACTTCAAGATTATCCTTTTCAGGTTATGTCTCATTCCATCCTATGTGGAATCCTCGAAACTTGCACCCCTTGTTTAGGAAAACCCCATGACAATGGGAGGTGAGGTAGTGGTGGCAAAGGAGGAAGTGTCTATGGCACAGATCAGTGATGGGATGCCTACAAAGGTGTGCTGTCAAATGCAGTGTAGGTCATATCTCAAGGCTGGTCGTTTTATAAAAATTTGAGGGCATCCACTACACATAACTTCCCTAAGTAGATGCAGAGTCTCGATGAAGGCTTCATCAAAATTGCTAGTGGTCTATTCTTGTTGTAATAGTGCATGATTCTGTTCAGCCTTTATTCATTGTGTGCTTGTGCCAATTCCATTCATAAATATAATATTTGTAATGTTGTCATATAGGCCATTAGTTTGTTCTTCTTCCTCTTCCTCATCTTGCTACTATTCTTCATCACATTCTTGTTCTTCTTCTCTATACATTTTTGACCCTCTGTAGTTGGGTTGTCCATACTCTTGGGAGATAAATTGGTCATCACAAATTCAAAATCAAAAAGTGAGTATGGTACTTTGAATTTGAATGAGTGGTTGAATAACTAGTGTCTGATATAGTTAAAAATTAGGTCCTAAAGCTAATTTAATGGATCAAGAAAAGTCCAAAAATTATGAAATTCAAAATATAGTTTTTACTTAGGCTCCTCAAGTTTGAGGACTCATTGACTTGCACAAATTGGAGCATATATTCACAATGTGGAATTTAATACAATGGGTTAGTGACAAGATTCATTCTTTTACAAAAACATATATGTTCTCTCCAAGAGTGAATTGTGGGGCTTCCTTATGAGCTTCCTCTTCTTCTATGATTGCTATGTCCTCCACTTGTTGCTCTCCCTATTTGGCCTTGACCATCAAAAATGTAATTCTTAGGTAACATGCATAGGGTTCATGCTAATATTCTTTCAAATTACTTCAAAGTGCCAAGTGAATCAATATTTCACTTTCCATGAGATTGATAGTTCTAGACTTCTACTCTTCCATTATAGTTGATTATAGATATGATGTCATGATTTTGAGCATACAATGTTATTTATCTATATTTTCTACTATGGATTTTGCTTTTGAAAAAAATAGTAAGCATCATTTTTATTATTATGTGTCATGTGAGATTCAAGTCCATGTATTCTTAGCTTTATTTCCTGAATTCCGAATCAACATCTACACAACAATCTGTTGGTAGAACTTCTCCCTCATATCTTATCTACATTTCATATTAATTTGTGTATGCTTTATTTTCTAATAAAGGTAGAGTTTAATAGGGATTTCTACAAATAACTCGTTTTATTTACTTCTCATCACTGCATGCTAAAAAAACAATTGTGAAGATTGACATTGTTGGCAACTTTAGAACTTCAAAAGTAGCTTTGAGTTTCTTTTGTTGTTAATAAAAATTACATTCCTACTAATGTTGGAAGTAGGGTTGAAATGAAGAGAGGCAACTCCTACTCTACTATCAATCACAAAATAATCTAACTATGGAGGTAGGTAAAAAAAGATATAAAAACATGATGAGTAAATAAAAATGGAAATCACTTACAAAATATGCTCTATGAGCATGGAGACTCCATGACGAGGAGAGTGAGGACACTCTTTCTAGGAGCTTGAGTGAATTTCTTTCGAGGAGTGAAGTGAGGCCCTACTTACATGGAGTTGAGGGAAAATCTCCTTGCATCTAAGATATAAGAATGGTTCTTTCTTTAGACAAATGGGTGGAACATGGAACTCTCAACACCCCCCTCCATGAGTTGACCCTTTTGTTTTTAATGTGGGGGACTAGCAACATATGGGATCACTTAGTCCATCGATTTTTTAGACCTAAGGACATATGGGATCCTTAGATATAGCTTGGACATATGGCATCCAGGTGTGGGATGTATGGCATCCATTGGTTTTAATAGACATATGGCATCAATGTGGTTTTTGATTCCATGGACACGTGGGCGATCCCAAAACATGTGGGATCTTGGATCTTGGGACATGTGGGATCCCAAAACATGTACTTGGACATTTGGGATCCAAGTGGTTTTGTGGGTGTCTAGGGACATATGGGATCCCTTAGAAGTATCAAGGGTTTACATCATGGGGTAGGTAGTGCTTTTGATCCATTTTCCTATTGTCCTTGTGCACTCCTTTTGCCTTTTTGTTATGATCGAGCGTTGAGATCTTTGACTCTTTGGTCCTTTGCTCCACTTGGCTTTTGTTTGTTGAAGTACGTAGAAGGTGTTTTCTTCTCTATTGCTTCTTGATGTGGATGTCTTGGTGTTCTCCTTAGCAATGCCTTGTATGTGTAGAGATTGATCCTCCTTGCCATCAATATTAGATGATCGAAAGACTATGTTTGCGCAAGTCATAGGGAAGATCCTACCACTCCGTTGGGTGGCAGTGTCTAGTCCCCTTTAAAGTGGTCATAAAAATTCTTTAACTTGACAAAAGTCATATAAACGTTATAAGATGAGCTTTATGCATATGATGGTATGGGCTTTTGTGTTATAAGCATTGACCCATACACAATATAGGTCATATGGATATCCTCCTAGGGAACAAGGCAAAAGCTCCTAGGTATATAACCCTTACCCACGTCCACAAGGAGCACCTAGAACATATGAACATGGAGGATATGGTCAACCACAACTTGTATTAGGAAAACAACCACCCCCTCCACAGAATGTAGTGCCGATCAAGTACACTCAACCGAAGGAAAATCTAGAAAGGGCTATAGTACCAACACCACCCTTAGCCAACACAGAACCAATAAATTAGGGATTTGACCATATCCAAGGAGATTATTACTCTTATGGTGCATGCCTAATGGAATATGACCAGACTTATGATCAATAATACTATGGATATGAGGGATATGAAAATTCCTGTGGACGAGAGTATGTGAATTTCATGTACACAGCACCGAATGTCCAAGCTCCAATTAGACCCCTCACTAGACCACCGGCCCCAAGAGGACCATGATATAGGTGTGGAGGAGATCACTTTATAAGGGGTTGCACCCTACCATACAACCCACCACCCCCCACGCTATGAGAAGGGTATTGTAATGACTGTGATAAGGAACATGTGTTTAGAGATTACCCTAAGCACCCCAACAAGGTTCCCAACACTACCCAGATCAATGTGATAGAAGTGATTGAATCATCAGGGAGTGATAAGGAGTACACAATACCATTAAAGGCTATCACTAGACCCAAGGAAAGGGCAGCACGAAAAAGAAATACATTCCGAGCCTCAGATAGAGAAAAGATTAGAACCCAAAATTCAAGCAATCGAGGATTCAGAAGACCTAGAGGAAACTAACAAAACAAGGAAGACTCAAAGATGGAAGACTAGAAGAGAAAAACTCAGGAATAAATGGATGAAGAAGAAAAGTGAAGAGGATGAGAAACCAATGAAGGAAAAGAAGAAACATCAAGAACGAGAAAAGTAAGGGAAATCTCATCAAAAGAGCCAAGATTCAAAGCCAATTGAGACAGGATCAATTCTAGCAGACCCCCTATGCCAAAAGACTTGAACATGTGGTTGAAGGCTTATCATTCTAGGATCACGACTGGACTGAGCATAGAGCAACATGAAGAACTCTATCACCCAGGAGAGTTGGAGAAGGAGAGATTGGAAATGTGTAGGAAACTAATAGAGATATCTCAAACCACACTTGAATGAACTATCCCAATCCTTCCTATGACAAGAATACCAAAAAACCTATTCAAGGAATTCTTTGAAGCAAGCAACTTAAAAATAGTAAAGAAACAACAAGAGGAGAATAGGGAGGAAGACATGTAGAATAACAAGGAAGAACAGGTCTTAGTAATTCCAGAATTAGAGGCGAATTGGCCACACGATCTATGGGGCAGGAGTCAAGAGGAATGGTGGAAAAAGAATGAGAACTCTCCACCACCCTTCAAAGGAAACGACTCGTGGGAAAATCAACCCATAACAAACTTAGAAGAGGTATACGAGGAAGTAGCCATCCTAGAACAAAATCAGGAAAAAGTAAACAGCATGTCCATGCTAGCTAATTACATGGGAGAATATGAGAGAAGGTTGGAAGTATTCCATGCTCCTATGATAAAGGACAAAGAAGAAAGATAAAAAAATGAGACCTCACATAACCTGTGAGAACCCAAGAAAACTAAAATACAATGTTCACTAACAATAGAAGAATTACTACGAGTGAAACCATAGTTATGGAAGCAATTGGTTGAGCACTTGAAGATAGAAGCGGAAGAATTTATCAATGAGAAGAACGGAGTCAAAGCTCCTCCAACCATCTAGATCCCAATAGATAAACTTGGAGAATTTAGTGAGGGAGATGAAGGAAACATGTGTCTACCCAAGAAAGTGATAGTAACCATGGAAGAGGAAGAGGAGAGATGTACACACATCGGAAAAGATGTATCACTTGAAGAAGAGCAAGAATTGATAGAAATAATTATGGAATATAGGGATGTATTTGCATGGACCTACAAAGACATCAAGGGAGTAGATCCATCCATTTGCTCCCATAGAATTCCAATGACATTTGAGGCAAAATCCTCAAAACAACAACCATACACGTATAATGATGTCTATTTGGATAAGATTAAAGAAGAGTTTATAGTCCTACTTTCATGAATTATTGCCACTCTAGGATGCACAAACCCACAAAAAGACTTGTAGAGTTCATGAGGGAGAAAACTTTGGATCCATAACAATGGAAGATTGGAGAAGAGAAGACCACCTGGATGGGTGCATACAGAAGTTGATGTTGGTGTAAAGTGCAAGCCTACACATTTGTCTAGAAGATTCATGAACGATTGAAGCTCCATGGAAACCATTGCTAGGAGAATTTTATCCTTTACATTTGTAAAAGTTATTTTAACTTGGAAGAATGTTTAACTCTCAACAAATTCATGGAAGTTTATTACTTGAGAAGTCATGACTTTATGTTAGAGAGAATAACTCCTGGATTGGTGGATTACTTCTAGAGAGAGCCAAAAATTGAATTCAAATTCAAATTTGAATATAGCACTTATAAAAGTGGCTTGAAAAAGTTGCGGGTGAGTGGTCAAAATTCCTGAGTTCTCCATTACCATTTTGTAAGAGAGTGAGGTCTACATTATAGCCTACACTACTCTCCATCATTAGGCTATGATTGTCAAGCCTATGATCTTGTACAACATTGTTCATTAATACAATACTTCTACATTGTTCATCTATGATCTCTCTGTTATAGTCATTCTTACCTGTCAACTTGTGCTGCTCATATATCAGTCAATTCTCCACCATTTTCAATGATCTATAGCTTGTTGGAATCAAATCCATGTTATCTACATGCTCAGAAATTTTGAAGGAAAATCATTCAGCCAATGTGGAGAAAAGCGTGTGGAATCACTCACTGGTCAAACTCTACAGAGGTCCTAAAACATCAGGGATAATGATTCAATTGGTAAATTGATTGCTCTGTGTATAGTGCATCATTTTAAGTGATTCCACTTGGAATCATTAGCTTATTAAGCTAATTAGATACTTCTAAAAGGAATTTTTCTAATTCCTACTGTACTCGTAGCACTGAGCATAACAAGCAGTAGGTGTGTGATACAAAATAGAAGGTTTTCATTGATCCTTCTATTTGGAAGTAGTCTGTCTTGATTCAATCTTTTCTTACATCATTTCCAAAGTACATAGGCTAAGACAAGTAATCAATGGTATTAAAGTTGATGAAAAATGGAGAGCTTCACAACTACCATGGACTTGTACATGGACATGCGGATTCCAAACCTTACCACACTCATGGGGAAACTATTTACCCATGAAGCCAAGCTCAACAAGAATGGAGACTCATCAAGAGGTAATAGCTCTTCTGCCCTATACACTGTTAAAAGTAAGTCGAAAGAGAAAGGGAAGAACAAAAAGGTTGAAGATGAAGGAACTACCTCCCAAGCCAACTATGTAGGGAGAGGTAGAACCTCTAGAGGAAGGGGCAAAGGAGGTAAGCAAGGTAGGGGGAGACCTCATAACTCCACACCATGCAATATTTGTGGATTGTCAAATCATACTACAGATGAGTGTTTCAGGAACTTCAAGAATCAGAGAGATAGAGGATATCAAAGAGGTGGAGATACAAAATCAAGAGGAAGATTCAATTACCATCAAGGATACAACAACAACTACAATAGCAACTACCAAGGAGGCTATAAATCAAGGAAGGATTATAACAACTACACAGAGGAGCAAGAAGATTCTCTTCTGATTATGATTATGACTTCAAAACCAGGTATAAATGATGATCATGTCTTCTACATTGATTCAGGATGCTCAAACCATGTGGCAGACAATGTAGCTATTCTCTCTAACCTTGAGGAACCAAAGGGTAAGCATCAGGTACAAACAGGTGATGACACCAAGCATTCAATGATTAAAGTAGGGAATGTTAAGACCTCTGATGGAAACAAGAATCTGTTGAGTAGGGTCCTATATGTACCTACAATTACCAATAATTTACTGAGTGTTGGACAGATTGTGGAAAAGGGTTTGCAGGTCAGGTTTAATCAATACAGAGCATTTGTGGAGGATCCCCAACATGGATTCAAGAGAATTTCCAAAGGATAAAAGACACGTAGATTATTCACTTTTGAACTTGAAGATACAAGGAATATTGCACTTTATAGTTACAAAGATCAAACATTATTAGAGCTTGAAATTTGGCATAAGAGATTAGGGCATGTTGGTGAAAGAACCTTGAAACAAATATGTAGACACCAATGTGTGCTTGGGATACCTAATGTATCCAACCAACACATGATTTATAAATGTGATGCTTGTCAGTTTGGAAAGTCTCACAGGTTACCCTTCTCAAGAAAAGGCTACATGCATGAGGACTATCTAGAGCTTGTCCATAAAGATGTATGGGGAGACAAAGTCAAGATGAAGAAGTTGGAGGATATACGTGAATCATCCAACCAAGCAATCAGAAGATCACAAAGGGAGAGGAAGAAGCCAATCAGATATGGGTATGACACTTCCCTAGTTACTAAGCACTCTGTTTATCTTGCAAAAGACTTGTCATTTGAAGAGCCTGCATCATATGAAGAGGCAAAGAACAAGGCAGAATGGAAGGAAGCTATGGATGAGGAAATTGAAGCACTAGAGAATGATACTTGGGAACTAGTATCAAAGAAGGAGTCTATGAAGGTAATTGGTTCGAGATGGATCTATAAGATCAAAACAAAATTCTAATGGATCAATAAGCAGGTACAAGGCTAGACTTGTGGCTAAGGGTTTTGCACAAACCCAAGGATTTGATTATGAAGAAACCTTCTCACCTATGGCCAAAATGCCAACCATCAATGTATTGGTAAGTGTGGCTGCATCAAAGAATTGGAACATGTATCAATTGGATGTAAAAAATGCATTTCTAAATGGTAGGATTTCATAGGAGGTGTACATGTCTCAACCTCTTGGCTATGAGGTCCCAAACAAGGTAACATATGTATGTAAATTGAACAAAGATCTTTATGGATTGAAGCAGGCACCTAGGGCATGGAACCATAGGCAGACCACATACCTTCAGGATCAAGGTTTTATCATGAGTAAAGCAGATACTTCTTTGTTCATCAAGAGAAGTAATTCAGAAGTAATATACCTATGTGTATATGTTGATGATATCATACTTACAGGTAATTATGCTAATGGCATCAAGCAGATCAAGAATCAGATGATGAAGGAGTTCAAAATTAGTGACCTTGGATCACTAAAATAGTTTTTTGGACTTGAGTTAGTCTACACTAACTCTAGAATTTATATTACTCAGAGAAAATATATACAGGATATGTGAAAGAAGTTTCATTTGCAGGATGCCAAAGTTGCAAATACTCCAATGGAGGTAAACTGAAAATTAAGTGCTCATGAAGGTGATGTACTTGAGAACATTGCAGGTTATCAAAGCATAGTAGGAAGCTTGAACTATGTTACACTAACAAGGATTGATATTGCTTATGGAGTAAGTGTTCTAAGTCAGTTTATGCACAAGCCTAGGACACCTCATTTGGAAGCTGCCAAAAGGATTTTGAAGTACCTTAAGGGCACTCAAAATCATGGATTGTATTTTCCTTATACATCAGACTTGGACATCAAGATATATCCAGATGTAGATTGGGTAGGATCCAAAGATGATAGAAGGAGTACCTCAGGATACTTATCCTTTGCAGGTGATAAGCCTATATCATGGTCTTCAAAGAAGCAACCTACTGTTTCTTTATCTTCTATAGAGGCAGAGTATAGAGGATTGGCCAATGCCACTCAAGAGGCCATATGGATCAGGTTGTTATACAAAGATTTGGGTTTCATTACTACATCTCCAATTATTTCTGGAGACAATACCAACTCACTACATCTTGCAACTAATCCCATTTATCATGCTACGACCAAGCATATAGAGGCCCACTATCATTATGTGAGAGAGAAGCTATTGAGCAAGGATATTTAGTTGGCATATGTATCAACTAATATGCAATGTGTAGACTTATTGACTAAAGCATTAGATGGTACAAAACTTTACAGGTTTAAATCAATGATTGGATTGCACGATATTCATGAAGATTGAAGATGAAGACAAAGCCAAAATGTTTGGCTTGAGGGGAAGCTGTTGGTGCAAAGTGCAAGCCTACACATTTGGCTAGAAGATTGATGAACAATTGAAGCTCCATGGAAACCATTGCTAGGATAATTTTATCCTTTACATTTGTAAAAGTTATTTTAACTTGGAAGAAGCTTTGTAACTCTCAACAAACTCATGGAAGTTTATTAGTTGAGAAGTCATGACTTTATGTTAGAGAGAATAACTCCTAGATTGGAGGATTACTTCTAGAGAGAGCCAAAAATTGAATTCAAATTCAAATTTGAATATAGCACTTATAAAAGTGGCCTGAAAAAGTCATGGGTGAGTGGTCACAATTCTTGAGTTCTCCATTACCATTTTGTAAGAGAATGAGGTCTACATTATAGCCTACACTACTCTCCATCTTTAGGCTATGATTGTGAAGCCTATGATCTTGTACAACATTGTTCATTAATACAATACTTCTACATTGTTCATCTATGATCTCTCTGTTATAGTCATTCTTAACTGTCAACTGGTGCTGCTCATATCTCAATCAATTCTCCACCATTTTCAATGATCTATAGCTTGTTGGAATCATCTCCAAGTTATCTACATGATCACAAAGTTTGAAGGAAATTCATTCAGCCAATTTGGAGAAAGCGCGTCAAATCACTCACTGTTCAAACTCTGTAGAGGTCCTAAAAAATCGAGGGTAATGATTCAATTGCTAAATTGATTGCTCTATGTATAATGCATCATTTTAAGTGATTCCACTTGGAATCATTAGCTTATTAAGCTAGTTAGACACCTCTAAAAGGAAGTTTTCTAATTCCTATTGTAGTGGTAGCACTAAGCATAACAAGCAGCAAGTGTGTGATGAAAAATAGAAGGTTTTCATTGATCCTTCTATTTGGAAGTAGTCTGTTTTGATTCAATCTTTTCTTACATCATTTCCAAAGTACATAGGCACTTGTATAGTGTCACTGGAAAGCTAAGAAGGCCCACAAATCAACTTTGAAGCTACAAGGGGCTGGTACTAAGGAGGATTTGGAAGTACCTACTCATTTCTTGGAGTGTACATGCATCCTTCCCAAGAGTTGATAGAGAGAGAGAGAGAGAGAGAGAGAGAGAGAGAGAGAGAGAGAGAGAGAGAGAGAGAGAGAGAGAGAGAGAGAGAGAGAGAGAGAGAGAGAGAGAGAGAGAGAGAGAGAGAGAGAGAGAGAGAGAGAGAGAGAGAGAGAGAGAGAGAGAGAGAGAGAGAGAGAGAGAGAGAGAGAGAGAGAGAGATTTCTTATCCATATAAGGAAACGCACACGCAATTCTAGAGATGAAGATGTTCAGGTGTTTGAGTCACTTTCTAGGATGTTTGAAATCTTCCCTTTAATCTGGTAATTCCTTCTAAAGTTTATAGACAACATATATGAGAGCGTGCTTTAGTTCTTGTGATTTTCTTCCCACATTACTTCTCTCTCATTATGCCTGACTAAGATGCAAAGGGCAAGGCGGGGCATATACATCTAGTGTGTGTGCATACCTAAATACAAAAGGGTTTCAATGTTGAGAACTTTGTGCACTATGAAACAATGCAAATAGAAATGAATGTAAGAAGCTCAATGGAAGTTGCATATTCGGACGTTCTCTAAGAAGCTCTATGGCAGATGCATATTCAAATGGCATGGTAAGGGTGAAGCATTTCACTGGTGACGCACCATGGTGGTATCTCCTTCTCAAGATCCCCACATTGATACCCTCATACTAGAAAATCGAGCTCCAGATGTCACACATAGTACTCCACACAAGCTTGTAGAATACACAAAAAGATAGAGTACACAGAGAGCATGAACACATATTTCTTGGGTGCTAAAATATACAAGTAACTGTGTAAGATCATGACTCAAGTAACCCCGATAAAGTGAAAAAAGTGTTGAAAGTTATCCTATGGTAGAGCTTTAGTCAAACCATCTACAACATTAACTTGAGTATGAACATTCTCAAGGATAATGCACTGAGTGGCTAAGCAGTCTATAATGAAGTGATACCTCACCTCAATGTGTTTGTTCTTTGCATGATAGACCAGATTCTTAGCGAATGCAATGGTACTCTGACTATCAGTGAGTAAACGAGGTACATACTCAGGTAGACCCATATCACAAGAAAAACAAGAAAGCCACAATGCTTCCCTACATGCATCACTTGCTACAAAATACTCTAATTGTGTCATGGAAACAATTGTACATTCTTGAAGATGAGATCCCCAAGAAATAGCACCTCTAGCAAAATAAACAGTATACCTTAATGTAGACTTAAGATTGTCTACACAACGAGCATAATGAGAATCTTTGTAACGAATAATGCATTCTTTCCCCTAGCCAAGCATAAACATTTGTCCTTAGTGCCATTTAGATATCACAAAATCATTTTGATTGCCTGCCAATGCTTATTGCCAAGACTTAATATATATCTCATCCCAACTCCTATTGCAAATGCAATGTTTTGTCTCCTAGCTACTAGAATATATATGAGCCTACCAACAACACATTGATAAGTAATTTTGTTCATGAATTCCTTTTTCTCATATTTTTTGGCAATCATCCTTGCTAAATTTCACATATGTGGATAAAGGTGTACTCAATGCCTTTCCACCCTGCATATTGGACCTCTCAAGTACTTTGGATATGTACTCACTTTGAGACAAGTATATGCATCTTTTACTCCTATCACGAGTAATGTGCATGCCACGAATATGTTTGGCCTCTATCAAATGTTTGACTCAACTTTGTTTTGAGAATTGACAAGTCATAAGAGGGATTCCCAACAATCAACATATCATCGACATAAAGTATCAAGCATATCAAGCTGCCATCTGAGCATCTCTCTGTGTAAAGATAACGATCCTCATTGCTTCAAAAATAGCCTTGAGACTTCATAAAAGCAACAAAAATTTGGTACCATTGTCGAGGGGACTTTTTAAGTCCATATAAGATCTTCTTCAGCTTACAAACTAGACTTTCTTTGCCAAAAACTACATTACCCTCTGGTTGGTCTATATAGATCTCATCTATAAGATCCCATGCAAGAAAGTATTCACATCCATTTGGACTAGATCTAATTCCTCAACTACAATGCATCCAAGAAACATCCACATGATATTCTTCTTGACCATTAGAGAGAAGATTTCCTCAAAATCAACACCACGTTGCTTCTTAAAATCCTTTGCAACAAGTCATGCTTTATACTTTGGAGAAGCACTATATGATGTGAATTTCAACTATTATACCCATTAACATGGTAAATCTTTCTTGCCCTTTGGCAAAGGTAGTGAATGCCAAGTATCATTCTTTTGAATAGAATCCAACTCGCTCTTCATGGAAAGCTCCCACTTGACATGATCCTCTATTTACATAGCCTCTTTGTAGCAAGAAGGCTCACCAACATCTATTATCATAACAAAATACAAATGTGGAACATATCTATGAGGTGGATGTGAGACACATGGAGAGCATCTCAATGGGTAATAAGATCATTTACGGACTGGCCTGATGAGACATTCTCTTTAACATCCCTATGTGTAGCATTTTTATGCATGCTAACTAGAGGACTAGTATCCTCAAACACTACTCTTCTCACTTCGACCTCCTTAATGGGTTTTTTTGTTCATCTTAGACTCATTGAAAATGATATCAATACTTCTGATCATTGACTATGTTTTAGGATCCCATAAGCAATATCCAAATTTTCCTTCTCAACCATATCCAAGAAAAATGCATTTCTTTGACTAATGATCCAACTTTTGTCTAAGATTCTTGGGTTATATGAACATATGCTTCACACTCAAAAACTCAAAGATGATCATACTATGGTGGCTTCCCCATCCATAACTCTTGTGCCACTTTCAAACCTTTGGTAGTCACATGAACTACAATCAATACTACTTGTGTGCTAAAGCCTTTTGAAATCTTTGCATTTTGTAGCATAGAAACTACTCTATCCTAAATAGTTCTATTCATTCTTTTAGCTATACCATTTTATACTAGGGTATAAGAAGCTTTAAAATCTCTAAAAATTCCTCTCGGCTCATAGAAAAGGTTGATATTATGTGAGGTATACTCACCCCCATTATCTGAACATTAAGCCTCAAGCTTAGTTCCTTTTTCACTCTAAATTGAAGAAAGACATTTTTTGAAAGTAGAGGATACCTCATGCTTCGATTTGGTACGCTATACCTAGGATTTTCTAGTGGCATCATCTATGAAAATTACAAAGAAAAGAGAACCACCTAATGACCTTGTGGGCATATGACCACACACATGTGTATGAACAAGATCTAAAGGTTAAATTCAAGAGTCAATGTGCTTTTTATGGACGTTCTTAATTTGCCTTCCATATTGACAATGCTCACAAAATGAAAAATAAGAGAAAGATAACATAAGTAAGTATCAAGAATGAGAAAGATTTTCCACTCTACTATGAGATATATGTCCCAAATGGCCATGCCAAATACAACACATAGGCTGTTGACAAATAGCTAACAAGTTTTTTTTTATGATGCAAATAAAAAATAAAGTGAGGCAACTTTGTTTCCTTTTGCAATAACCATATTGCACTTTGATATGCAAAAGGACTGAGCGTATAAGACCACCTTGTAACCAAGCTCATCAAGTTTACCAACTGACATCAAAGTACGTGATAACTATGGTACATGATGTACATTATGCACAATAAACATTGAACCATCAATGAAGTGAAAAACCACATCTCCAATCCCGAAAGTATGTGGTGTCACATAGAAAGAAGCACCAAAATCTAGTAGCCATGTGTGGGAAAGAGAATCAACCTTAAGAGCCTCATTAGGCATAGTACTATCAAGTGTCAACACATTAGCATCATCAGAAATAACATTGATTTATTTAATCTTCACAATCGAAGTAGATTGTGCAAGTAGCTTTTTAACATTACCATCAACATTTTGTCCTTTAACTTTAGCATTCTTTAACGCATATCACTCTTTCTTCATGTGTCCTCTCTTATGAAAATAATGGCATTCGATATCCCTCTTCCTTGATTTATTCAACTCTTATTCCATTGATCATTCTTTTCCTTGTTCTTGCTCTTGCCACATTGCTGATTCTTTCCTTTGTAAGAATCACAAACATTATATGCATCTCTACTTTGAATTCCAAGCATATATTTTCTACAAATATCCTCACTCAAGAGTGCTCCACACATTTCATCATAGACCAATTTACCTTGGTGTGCACTATTGCTAATAGCTGTGCAAAATATATCCCATGATGATGGAAAGGTGCATACGACAAGACTGCTTTCATTTCATTATCCATCTCCATTTTTTGAGTCTGTAATTGAAAGACTAGAGAATTAAACACATTCAGATGAGTAGCAACACTATTTGTGTCCATGAAAAGGTCATATAAGGTGCTCATTAGGTACACTTTATTTGATGCCATTTCTTTTCATATGTATTGCATTACTTCTTCCAAAGCTCCTATGCACTTTCACAATCCAATACTATAAAGTAAACATTATATTCCAGATGCAATCAAATTGTAGACCTAGCTATTTCATCCAACTCATCCCAATCATCTTCATCCATGTCGACAGGCTTCTTTGAGATTCCATTTATTGGCCTCCATTGCCTTCTCTAAATTAACACATCTTTAATCTGATTCTTCCATAGATAAAAGTTTGTGCCATCAAAATCTCAAAATGTTCTTTGCCTTGCAAGTTGTAGCTTCTCCTTGGAACACTGGCACTAGACCCTCACCCACTAGACATGCATGAGATCTTTGATGCCATGATGATAGAGAAGTGACTAGAATGATAATGGAGCTAGAAGAGTCCAAACATGAGTAAGGCTCAAAAAAGGGATGACCAAGTGTTAGATTCTAGGAAAATTCACTAGTCTCCCAAAAAAGTGGATTAATAATTAATAATGACCAACCAAAAGGATTATTTGAGAATATATGTGCTCACAACAATACGTGTATCAAGAAGTAAATCGACCACTATATAGTTGACATACAAAAAATATGTAAAACATTTCATAGAGTCTACTCTACAAAATGAGCATATGACTAGTATGAAAAGCTCATAAAATTGCCACTACTAACTGTTGATCCCATAAACGTCATGTTGGTCAAAGTCAACTATAGTCAAAGTCAAAGGGTCAAACTCAAAGTGATCAACATGTTCAAGATCAAAGTCAACACGAGTAAAGTCAAAGCATTCAAAGTCAGGTGTCAAGGTGCACAGGTAGTGCACAATTAATAGTTCACAAAGGCTATAATTGCAGAAAGTTGGTTGCAGGTTGCAGAGTGTCTTTCTGTAATTTCTCTAAGGTTCAAAGTGTTTTTTAAAAGTGTTTGGAAGGTTCAGGTGAACCCTCTCTTAGGTGCACATTTGAAGAATTAAAAGGCAAAATGTGAAGGTATGTGAGGCGGCAGCGTACGCAAAAGTGAAAGTATGGCCCCCCAATAAAAATTTTTGTTTTAGTCTAAAGTCACTTCAGGACAAAATAGGGATTCATTGGCTACCCACTTTTGGAGACAATCTTAGGACATCAAAGTGAGCACCAAGATACTCTAGTAGTTAGGAGCGTATGTGAACCGACACTCAAATCAAGGCAAGGCATTATTCTTGGAGGACTAAGCAAGGTGAGCATAGTCTAGACTAAGAGAAGAGTAAGAGACATACAGTGAGCGCGACACAGAGAGTCATTTTGCAAGGTGTAAGAAGAGTGACTAAGATTGTATGCAGAAAAGGTGAAGCAAGGAATATCAAGAGTTCCAAAGTCCCATTGAAGGTGCACATCGACAAAAGGTGTCCATCCCTCCCCTTATTGGAAGCTTGGTGCAAGGTGTGCACAAGGGAAAGCTTGGAGAAGGTGGAAGGGTGCAGAGGTGGGTGGCAGATTCTAGGTACTTTGTAATCTTGTTTCATAAGCATTATTTAGTCTTTGGCATATTGCGCATAGCATTTGGCTTATGTACAAGCTTGTATTCTTCTCTTCTTAATTGATTAGAAGCTTTCGGTGTCATTAATTATCTTGTTCTCACTCTCCATTCTCCTACAAACACTCAAATCCCTTTCTGCACAAGAATCCCCCAATAAAACTTGACACGCACGGTGGGACCACAAGGAGATTTGAGCATAGGAGAAGGAATATTGTAGTGTGGAGAAGCATTATACAAGTGTCGACAGTGCTATAGTACTACTTCATTGGGTTAAGAGGTAAATCTTCTTATTAATTCTCTTAGCCTAAGAGGTTTATGAACAGCTCATGACCGCAACCCAGTCTCAAACATTGAGGGTCACTTGCAAACCAACAAGAAGGAAGGCTGTTAGAAGATCCCCTAGTCCATTGTCGTCAACATCGTCAGTAAAGAACATGGCAGGTTAAGTAGATTTGGAAACTCTACTTTCTAGATTAAATATAAAATTTCCATCTTTCAAAGGCCTAGCTCAAGAAGATCCGGACGAGCGCATTAGGAGATTCTTAGCATTATGCAAAACAAGAGGTTTGATGGGAAGAGAGGATGCCTTTTTTATCATCTTCCCTGCCACATTAGAAGGGCTAGCAGATAAACGGTTCAGCGAGTTTGCTGAAAACCATTTCACCACATGGGATTTAATGAAAGAGGCATTCAAAACTCAATTCCAGCATGGGAACACTATAGAGATAATCATTGAGGAGTTAGAAAACTTGAGACTAGGTCTTGGTGAAACGTTACCAGAGTTTGTAACCAAAGCCAAGGCATTAATGGCGAAGTTTCCAGACCCTCCACATGATTTCTTTATTAAAAAATGGTTAGCTAAACCACTTCTGGTGACTACACAATGTAAAATCAAAGAATTAGTGTTGCCAATAGCCACAATAGATGAATTTATCAATACAACTACAAATTGGAACAAATTACATAGTAGTATGGCGCAAGCTCTTCCAATTTTTCATATCCTACAGAACCTGAAGACCCAGTAATTCAGCTAAGGAAAGAGCTTAAGAGCTTAAAAAGGAATAAGCCCTATAAAGAAGAGGAGAGTGTTGTGACTCAGTTGAGGAGGGAAATTGAAGCATTGAAGCTATAAAAGGAAGAGGAAGCCCAAGCAGAAGAACTGGCTCAGCTTCGATAGGAGCTGCAGGAACTGAAGGGGGTGGCATCAAAAGTGGGCTATGATGTACCATGTGCAGCAAGCAGCGTCATGTGGTAAGTGAATGTCCATTGTTAAGTGTAACTTGACAGCTATGCAGGAAAGCTGGTCATGAGGCCCATGAATGTCAGTCAAGAGGAATGCCTCCACAACCTTATTGGGCAGAAGGAGGTGCTCAATTCTCAACCAATGTAATGGCGGCAGCTTCCAGCCAAGGTAACAACTACAATCAAAGACCTAGAGGTAATTATGGAAATGGGCATAGAAGGCCAATTATCTATTTCAGGTGTGGAGAGTGTGGTCATTATCAAAGTAAATGCACCTTGCCAGAAAATGCTCCCCCTTGCAGGAATTGCCCAGATTCTAGGGATCATTATACAAATTATTGCCCATAAAACAAAGCATCTACATCTGGGCCCCATCTCCAAATGATCTCAATAAATAATCATGGAGCAGCAAAAGGAGCCATTGTTGTACAATCACCATCCACTAGAGTGGTACAATTAGAAGAAATTGAGTCCATCATCATGCAGACAAGAAGCAAAGGGAAACTTCTAGAAGAACCAAATGAGGGATCAATTACTTTTGGAAGTGACAAAGATCAGAGGATACATCAGAGAAAATCATATATATATCAAGATGCAAGAAAAGAGAAAGGAAGTTCAACAAAATGTGAAGAGATAACACAAAACGAAGATTTTTCAGAAACTAACGATTTCATTGGGAATGCATATAACCGAGCACACAAGGAACTTGAGAAATCAAACATCAAAATTGACCTTAGGGAATCAGGAGCTTCAAGATTATTCAAGTCAATTAAAACAGAGGTTAGTATTCTTGAGTTGATAAACATGGATGCAAGATTCAAGTCTGAAGTACTGCAGATTATTGATGAGGCTTCCTCATCCACCTTGGTGGCCAAGACTACTGCCTTAGGCCAAGGGAATGGTGTACAAGAAGCACCTCTCACTGACTATAAGAGTCCCAGACTGATAGTAACAATTAAAGGATTAAAGCTACAAGGAGTCATTGTGGATGGTGCGTCTGGCATAAATTTGATGCCTGAGCATACCATGGAGAAGCTCGGCCTACATCCATTCAGACCAGCCCACTTCACTATTACTTTGGCAGATCAAAGCAAAGTAAGGCCAATGGGGGTGATTCCAAAAGTTCCACTGGAAGTACAAGATAATCTCTTCATTTTGGATTTTGTGGTATTAAGAATGCCCCAAGTAGAGGGGGGACTTACCCTCTTGATTGCAAGACCATGGTTGAGGCATGCAAGCATCATTCATGACTGGGGTAAAGACACTATGTGGCTACAAAAGAAAGGGCAAGAACTCACATAGATATATTTAGAGGGTCTAGATCATCAAGGGGACACCAACATGATGCAATCAGTTGGCATTTGCATGGAACAAGAAATGGAGGACCAACCACAATTAGAGTTCGAGGAGGAAGAAACATTCTGAATTGGCAGCAAGCAGTCAACTCTTCCTCTTGTTTTGGAGTTTTTCCAAATACTTCTTGCACAGATGAATGTTATTATTAAAATGAGGATAAAGTTCAGGTTGATGGATTGGGAGAACCCATCACAGACCACAGAAGCGGGAGGAAGACACCCCTCAAGCACAACTTGGAGGAGGATGCAACAACAACAAAGAAGGAAGTTACTAAAGTTAAAGACAAGGTAAAACATACTAGTGAGGAATGTTCTTTGCCACTTGAAGAAATCCCTGTTGGATGGATGCAGGACAAAGAGGAATGCATTGAGATCCAGAACACTCCTGCTTATGCAACAATGCAAGAAAAGTTATTGCAAGAAAACAGGGTTGGAGATGAGCATGTAGATACCATGGTAGATAGAAACTCAGTCAAAGAACTACAATTAGGCTGTTGGAAGCAGTCAGAGACACAGACGCCACGGAAGCATGTGAAGACGAAGCAGGGAGCCAGGCGGATCAATCTTTTAAACAAATACATGTCTTATTAATTTTCCAAAACATTCAACAGTGATTATTATCACTAATTGTAACATATGTATCATAAGAAAACCCCATTTTGTAATCCATAGCTCCATTTTGTGCAAGCCGAGGAGTCCTCGAGCTTGAGGAGCTTAGGTAGAATGCTCGTACCAAATTTCGTTATTTTTAGACATCGTTTACCCTTCCAAATAGCCTCTAGGACCTATTTTTTAACTAGGCCGGTCATTAGATGCGAAACCGGTCAAAACTAGTCTAGAAACTATAAAAAGAGCTAGAGAGCTCATTTTTGAGGTTAGCTTGTTGGAGCAAAGAAGAGAGTAGAGCTAATTTGAGCTTGTAAGAGTATTCTTGAGGAATAGAGCTAATTTCCCACCTTCCATTGTGTCTTGCTTGTCTCTTCATTGTGTGTGTGTATGTGTGTGTGCATCTTTGTGCTTCTCACCTTCACTCTCACATCTTCTCACATTCACGATCTTCATATCACTCCTACCTCTCCCTCGGATTGACATTAAGGAGGTGAAGCTTCTTAACGTGGTTCTCACCATTGTGCTAGAGCAACACCAAATTTGGCGCCGTTGCCGGGGATCGAGTCTAGGACGAATGTGTGATGGTAAGAGTATAGCAAGAAGTGGCGTTGGAAGGTAAAAATTTCAGTTTTTGTTGTTGTTTTTACTTAGTTTTTAGTGTTTTTCACCTTCCCCACACTCCATCTTCATCATCGCATCATCATCTCCATTTCCAAAAAAATCAGAAAATTCACCATATCCACCCATTCACCTCATTTCCCCTCATTTGTGCATGCGAGAGAGCGAGAGAGAGTTTTTGCGATTGTATGTGCTTGCTTTTTCTTGAGTTTTCGTGCAGGTACAGAGCTTCAGAGCATCAGGAAAGCTTCCAAAAGGTAAAAAATGTGCTTTCTGTCAGAGATTTCCGAGTGTGGCGGACCATCGCGATGGTCTGCACTTTTCGGTTTTTGAGGTAGGCGACCACACCACTAGATAGGCGACCCTTGCGCATACACGGAACCAAAGTTGCATTTTGAAAATTCATTGTTTGGTGGACCATCGCGATTGGCTCGGACCATCGCGATTGTGTCGCACCATCGCGATAGGCTCACGCCATCGCGACGGCTCGGCCGGACCATCGCGACGGTTCGCTTTTTCGGACCATCGCGACGGTTCACTTGAGCCATCGCGACGGTCCACTCGGACCATCGCGACGGTTCATTTGACCCCGGACCATCGCGATTGGCTTAGGCCATCGCCACGACAGTGCCACGTGTCACCCAGACCATCGCGACGGTTCAACTTTTGGACCATCGCGACAGCCCAAAATCGGACCATCGCGATTGGCTCAAGCCATCGCATCGCGGACCATCGCGACGGTTCACTTCGGACCATCGCGATTGTCCACCGTTGACCGTTGACCGCGCCATCGCGATTGTCCGCCCGATCACGCCATCGCGACAGTTCATTTTTTGGACCATCGCGACGGTTCGACCTCACGCCATCGCGATCGTTCACTTCGAGCCATCGCGACGGTTCGCCTTCTCGGGCCATCGCGATTGTCCAAATCCCACGCCATCGCGACGGTTCGCTCGGACCATCGCGACGGTCCCAGACCATCGCGATTGCCCACCCCCATCGCAAATTTTGGACTTCAATTTTTGACCAATTTTGGGGGTATTTTTGGAAAATTTTTGGACCATTAGACTCATAGGAGACCCCTTAGCTCATATTTGAAGGAAAATTGGATTGTCAATTTTTACCCCCCAGGACCTGAACGCGTGTAACTTTCTCATCCGAAGCCCGTTTTTTGAGCTTAATAGCTCGTTAGAAAGCTCGTGACGAGTACTACGTGACCTCAACTGTTTTTTTCATAAAGTATACGTCTATTTTTGGATAGGCTAATTGGAGGTTCACCTAGTTGGGGACTAGGAAGTCAGGGGGCAAGTATTAAAAAGTTGGGCAAAAAGAGAAGGGACTTAAACGGTGAATATACTCAAGTGTTTAATCATCTTGTGAATTGGTCTAACATTGGAATTTTCCAGGTCTAGCAAAGGCAATCAAAGGCAAGCAAGCGAGGCAGTGGAGACAGCAGAGCTTGGGAAGCACGACTTCTTGGGCAACAGGACACCAGAGCAACAGAAAAGTCGACTCGAGGTTGGAAGATTACTCAACCCCCTCAGTCAATTTTTAGCTTAGGCTAAACGGTAGTTGTGGATTAACGATGATAGGAACGCCTCAAGTTTAAGATACTTAATTATTTCAAGTCTAAGACTTAAAGTAAAGGTGTGTGTGACGCGAAAACCTAAAGAAAAGAACATAAGTCTGACGGAACGAAAACTTAAAATCATCACGAAAGTCGAATTCCTGACGCATAAATTAAGACAAGAATCCAAAGAAAAATTAAAAAGAACCAAGAATTAATCACAAAGAACCATTGACGATCTAAGTGTGTAATTGAGCGTGCAAGGAAGAAAATTAATGAACCTTAGATCGGGCAAACACATAGGTAAGTCGGACAGACGAAGCCTTAGATCATCAGAGGCTAGTGTAAGAACCACTGCACGATCTTGGGCTCAGCAATTGAATAATAGTTATCCCTACGAGAGCTCAGAATCAAGTGAATCAGAAATGGCATTTAGCACAGACAGACCAGCAGGAGGGTCTAACGTAGCATACTTAGAAAAACCTGAAGGACCCTATAGAACGCAGTTAGAGTTTCTCCGAACCAACCGACTAGGTGCTCGCATCTATGAGGATGGTTTGCAGAGGCAAGTGGTGCAACTGCACAACCCTGATCAACCCATTGGATTGGAAAGACCAGTGGTGAAATTTGAGAGAGACGCTTACATAGACAAAGAAGGAACCATGTACATCCTAAGTACGCAACCAAACGATACTAATGAGTTTGGCACAATCCAATTAGAGACAGAAGGGAAATTTCAAGGAAAAGAACCGTTAGAAGAACCTAGAACACCGAGAGGGAAATCCGTATTAACAAGAGTACTCATCCCAGAGTGGATCCCTCAAGATAACAGGAGCACCGAGTTGTTCATAAATAAAGAGACAGACGAAGCCTTTTGGAGGTACAGAAAGGAAAACCCCAGTGAGGTAGGCATCATCACAATCTATGAATTCAAGGACCCAGATACACCTGGAAAGGTTGTATACCTGGATGAGACTTCAGAAAGAGTCTTTGTGGTGCCTGAGCGCGCTAAACACACCTACACTTGGAGAGGTGAATTGATATTCCCTCCATCCCGAACAAACATGAATGCAAATCAACAAGGGGCAGGAACATCCTCAGCCCATGGAAATCAAAGAGAAGGAAATTACGAGAGACCGGAAGTAAGCTTCACTCACCCCAGAGGGAGAGATAGAACAATCTCGAACACTAATAGAGCGGAGAGACAAAGAGATCATGGAATACTAGGTGGTAGAGATGATTTTCCTCTACCTAGACCACGCGAACACGCAAGAGTTTTGAGACCCACTCAATTAGTAAAATCCATGAAGAATTACTTTGATGGGACAGGAGATCCCTATGACCACGTTGCAGAATTCAAGCAAGTACTAAGAGCAGAACAAGTTGAAGATATGTTCACGCAGTACAATGCATTTGGACTAACGCTAAAGAATACCGCTTTAACTTGGTTCCAACCACTGCAACAAAGGCAATCTAGAGACATCCATCACTTTTTAGAGTCGTTCATTACTGAATTCTCTAAAAGTGGGGTTAGACATGACACGTCTTCGTTGATTCATAGTTTTAAACAAACCCCTCAGGAAACAGTAAGACTGGCAGGTCGTAGATTCAGACAATATGTTGAGCGATGTCCAATGCAAGAGCTACCCTCACAAGCCAAACAAGTATCACTGTTCCTAGATGGCTTGTTGAGCACTAAACTACGCTCTTATGTGTACCTAAAAGAACCCAGAACGCTAGAGGAGTGTGTAAGAATATGTATAGACATTGAGGACAACCTAGGAGAGGAATTAGAACTCTCAAAGGTCTATAAGGACTCAGATTGTTCTTCTCTAGCATCCACAAAATTGTCTAATTCGATAGAGGACCTAGCAGAAAAAGTGGCCCAAAAACTAGGAGTTTCTAGTAAACAGGTGCCCAAGCTACCTACAAATGTACGTTGTTACGCTTGTGGTGGAAATCATTTGGCAAACATGTGCCCCAATGCACCTCAACCTCACGCCAACCCTAGTGGCCAATATTGCACAATTGAGAGAAGGTACACGAATCATACGGCTCAGGACTGCCCATACAATAAACAAACCGTGAGACAGAACTACCCACAAACATACCAGCAGCCCGGTAGGTATCAAGGCCAATACAATGCTCAGCCTTATTACTATAGGCCTCCTCAGAACTACCCATACCAGGCTCAACAGAGACCTCAACCCGTCTTAGCTCAGCAGCCACCCCCACCAGCGAATGTCATCTCAGTCAAATATGCGGCTGCAGAAGAGAACCTAAGTAGGGCCTTAGTGCCTTCTTCACCCCTGATCACCGAAAGTGACCCGAACTCCAACAGTTTTGACTCTACTCATGTGACTAGTCCACCCGCTTATTACACGGAGTCACCAGAGCATGTGGAGACATATCATTATGATAGTCCACCAATGGAACCTAGTTGGGAGCCAGATTACACTAATGTGATGTACACAAACGCAAACCCAAACCCACGGCCCCAATTGAGACAGCAGAGACCACAGGGCCCAAGAGGACCATGCTTTAGGTGCCAAGGAGATCACTTCATTAAGGATTGTCCACATCCCCCAATAGCAAGGCAATCGCAGTACTATAGCATCCAAGGCTTTTGCGTCGATTGTGGCAAAGAACACATAATCAAAGATTGTCCTAAGAACCCAGTTAACACTTCAAATGTGACATCGATCAACGTGATAGGTATTGTAAACAACGCAGATGGATCCAACCCTACGTACGTGCCTATCCAAGCTATAACCAGAGCCCAAGCGCGCTTACAAAACCACCAGCTTAATCATGAAAAAATAGCCGAAACTAGTGAAGTTGCGGAATCGAGTAGCAAAAAGACGAAATCTTGGAAAGATTCCAGAGAAAGAATAAAGAGAAAATGGAGTAAAAAGATAAGTGAGTTGGAAGGAAGTCTAAGAGAATCTAGAGCCAAAATACAAGAATTGGCTTCACAAGAATCAAACCAAGAAATCCCAGTTCAGAATTCAGGATCAGTCTTAGCGGAACCCATACCGGAAGATCTAGACATGATGTTTCGTGCATATCAGGCTAGAATAAAAGAGGGACCTCAAGTCACGGAAATGAGTAAAAACTACCCTCGAGCTGATCTAGAAATTGAGAGAACTAAACTTTGCATGAAGATGGTAGAGTTAGCACAAGCCTTGTTCGAAGCCTCTAGATATCTTAATTGGAATAACATGGCAAAACCGGAACTACACTTTCAAGGACTAATGGAGAGGCTAGAACACTTGATTGAAAGCAAAGAGAAAAAGGATCAGTCCAGGAACCCTACTGTCCCAGAGACACAGGAAAGGAATCCACCATCCCTGTCTCAAGTACCCAATACAGAAAGTCAAGACAATCTGTCTTCCATACAGAGGTACTCACATGAATTTTTAAGAGAAATCCAAGAAGAGAAATGGAGAAAAGAACAAGGAACTCATCCTCCTATTCAAGAAATAGACGATTTGCAGGAACAATTTCCCCAAGACATCCCCTCTATATATGGTGATGTAGAGGTGGAACGACTGAGTGAACCCACAGGATTTGAATCTAATTCTTTACAAGAATTACCTCAGTTCACAGGACCTTGGGAAGCAAAGTCTATTAGTATGAGAGCACCCACGATAATAGTGAGGAATGAAGAATCAGTGATCCCTAGAAATACGGAAGTGATCAAGAATACCAAAGTACAATGTAATCTCACTCTGGAGGAATTGTTAAAGGTAAAACCAGAATTGTGGAAGCATGTAGCAAATCAATTCCCTGAGCTAGCGACCACACCCTCTCAGATAGGATCACAGAAGAAGGTACCAGAGATACCCGTGGAAAAGATTGGAGACGTAAGCGAAGGAGAGGAAGGTAACACATATCTTCCTATAACCCATCAGGGCTACACCACGAAAGCCATCTTAGATTCAGGAGCCGGAGTAGCCATCGCTACCACAGCTTTATGGAAACGTTGGGGTAAGCCAGCACTCAGACCCACTAGGATGAAGCTACAAATGGCTGATGGACACATAGAAAAACCATTAGGCTTACTAGAAGGCATATCTCTCACCACTTGTGGTGTAGAATTTGAGCATACTTTCGCCATTTGTGACTTTGCTAAAAATCATGCATATGAGATGATATTGGGACGACCATTCATGCGTCAGTTGCAAATTGTACAAGACTGGGGAACTAATTCTTTGTACTTGCAACATTTAGGAGTGACTACTAAAGTCAATCTTAAAGACTATTCACATAGAGATGTACCCCCAATACAATGGAATACCATCCATAAGACTCCAGTAGAAACGGAATCCGTGCACTCATTAGAATCAGATCCTTCTTGGTTGCATGAGGATACCCATTTATGGATGTGTAAAGTAGCCAAACAAGAGCAAGAACGATTAGAAGCCAGGACCTTAGGTGCGGAACAACATTCACGAACCCTTCAAGATCCAGCCTACGCACCTGTAGTATTCCCTGACGAGGAGTTTGAACCCCATGGTTGGGCGGAAATACTAGCAACCATGGATGTAGCCATCAATGAAGAACAATGGACACCCCACTGTGACGAGGATGGCTATGACATTTCAGTTTTCACGATAGAGCCAATCATGGGTGATGCGATTTTAGAAGAGTGTGAACCAAACACTGATGCATTTGAGGACGCAAGCGATTTTGATTTAGAATCAATTATCATGGACCCACCCTTTGCATCAGAGGAAGAATATTTCTACGAAGTAGAGACTCACACTCAGAGTCACGAGGAGATTACGAATGAAGTAAGATTAGCCACAGAAGTGACTACTAAGAGTGAAGGCAAGAAAAGGAAGAAGAAAGAAACCATGTCGGAAAAAGAAGAATCTTTATTTGAAGTACCCGAGAATTTCAAGAAATATGAAATCGACGATAGAAGAATCATGGTACGAATGCCTAATAGAAAAGAGAAGGACGGACAAGTATATGATAACCGAGAGAAAACCAAAAAAATAATAGTTGCCATAGAAGGAGAAGAAGAAAAATGCACCTACATAGGGCATGATCTGACGACTGAAGAAGAAGAAGAGCTAGTTGCCCTATTGCGCGAATATAGAGATGTTTTTGCTTGGAGTTACAAAGATTTGAAAGGAGTCGATCCAGATATATGTTCTCATAGAATCCCAATGACTCCAGATGCAAAACCGACAAAACAGAAACCTTACACGTATAATGATAATTACGCTGCGAAGATTAAAGAGGAGATAGATCGCTTGATAGAAGCAGGATTTATCTACGAAATTGAGCATACCGAATGGGTATCCCCCATTGTGGTTGTGCCCAAGAAGAATGGAAAATTGCGTGTGTGTATTAACCTTAAAAAAGTTAATGCCGCCACGATTAGAGATAGTTATCCTCTTCCTATCACAGAACACCTATTGGAGAGAGTTGCGGGCAAGGAAGTTTACAGCTTTCTTGATGGATTCTCAGGCTATAACCAAGTAGCCATTGCTCCAGAAGACCAACACAAGACGACTTTTGCCACAGAATGGGGCATATTTGCATTTCGTGTGATGCCATTTGGCTTAACAAATGCACCCGCCACTTTCCAGCGACTCATGTGTCATGTCTTTAAGGAATTCTTACGCAAGAGCTTGGAAGTTTATGTCGATGGCTTATGTGCACATTCAAATGTAAGACAGACACATATTCCAGAGTTAAGACAAATATTTGACAAATGTCGAGAATATCAGGTTTGTTTGAACCCAGAAAAATGCGTTTTCATGGTCAGACAAGGCAAAATTCTAGGACACATTGTGTCAAAAAATGGAATCTCCACGGATGAGGAAAAGGTGAAGGTAATTGCAGAATTACCTAGACCAACTAACGTGAAAGAGGTGCAGGCATTTATGGGCCATTGCGGTTATTATAGGAGATTCATACACATGTATGCAATCATAGCCAAGCCTCTGTACTCTCTTTTAACCAATTTTGAGTGGACAGATGAATGTGAACATTCATTCAATGAACTTAAACGACGCTTGTGCTCAGCACCTATATTAACCACTCCAGATTGGAGTAAGCCATTTCATGTACATGTGGATGCATCCAATTACGCCATAGGATGTGTATTAGCACAACCCACGAAGGAAGGTAACATAGATCTCCCCATAGCTTACGCTAGCAGACAACTGAACGCAGCAGAGAGAAATTATACCACGACGGAACGAGAAGGATTAGGGATGATCTACGCAGTAAAGAAGTTTAGGCACTACTTGTTGGCCAACAAATTCAAGTTCTTTACAGATCATCAAGCCCTATTATATTTAGTCAACAAACCATGTAACACCGGACGACTAATACGTTGGTTTCTACTGCTCATGGAGTATGATTTTGAAGTGGTAGTTAGGAAAGGAAAGACGCATCTTAGAGCTGACCACCTCTCAAGATTAACCTCAGGAGAAGCCCCTCAAGGAGTAGCTGATGATCTACCAGATGCATACTTATTCAACCTTGAGATAGCACCAGAATGGGCTAAGCCGTTAGTCCCTATTCTGACATACGGACCCAAGAGTCCTAGGATAAAGATCAAAGAAGGAGAGATTACCAAATCTCAGAGGTACCAAATAATAGCAGGAAGCATATATAAACAAGATAATCAAAAGATTCTTGCTTGTTGTGTAGATGAATCAGAACATGCGAATTGGTTGCAATTAGCACACTTAGGTGTACTGAAGCAACATCATTCAAGACATAGAACACTACAGACTCTGCAAAGACTAGGAGTATTTTGGCCTACGATGGAAGCAGATGTCTACAAATTGTGTAAGGAATGCCATGTCTGTTGTGAAAAACCACCAGTAGAGCATGCTACATTGTATCATGTGTCTCTCACACCAGACTGGAGTGAACCTTTAGTGACATACTTGAGGACGCACACATTCCCTCAAGGAATGACCTTAGCTCGACAACGCAGTCTAGAGCAGGAAGCTCAAGACTATTCACTTATTGGCGATAATCTATACAAAAGAGGACGAGATGGATATTTAAGACAATGTGTTCATGAAAGCGATTATCTGAGCATACTAGAGACTGCACACCAAGGTGTTGCAGGAGGTCATTTTGGACCAGATAGGATAATCAAAGCCATCCTCTTTGCAGGATTATGGTGGCCCACTCTTCACATGGATGCACATACCTATGTAAAGAGATGTGACGTGTGCCAAAGAACTCAGTTTCCTACTCGCAGAGATGAAATGCCATTGAAACCCATGATGGGCGGACGTGCATTTTCTAAGTGGGGTATAGACTTTGTAGGACCCATTAACCCCCCTGCAAAAGGTACACATGCGGAATACATTATTGTTGCCACAGATTATTTAACCAAATGGGTAGAGGCAAAGGCTACAAAAAAGAATGATGCTCACACGACTGCAAAATTCTTATTTGAAAATGTCTTTACAAGATATGGATTGCCTATAGAGTTAGTGAGCGATCGAGGCACTCACTTTCTAAATCAGGTCATTGAATATTTGTTACAGGATTTTATGGTGATTCACAAGAAATCTGCACCATATCATCCTCAGGCCAATGGTCAGGCTGAAAGCACTAACAAGATACTTTGTACCGTACTGACGAAACTCGTGAACAATAAACGTTCAGATTGGGACAAACAGCTACACCACGCTGTTTGGGCATATCGAGTGGCCTACAAGACCGTACTCAATGCAACTCCCTTTCAGATGGTTTTTGGTCAGAATGCAGTGCTTCCCTTGGACTTCTTGATACCGACCCTTAAGGTTGCACAAGAGCATGAGTGGACCGGCCATGAATTATCAGCGAGAATAATGGACTTGGAACGATTAGGAGAAACAAGGCTGAGGGCAGCAGCAGGAATATTCGCAGCGAAGAAGCGACAGAAAGCATATTTTGACGCGCATGTGAAAGATAAAGGCCTAAAAGAAGGAGATTTAGTTCTAGTGTACACACTGAAACAGCATACACGGAAGTTAGAAAAGCGAGGTTATGGACCTATGATCATTAACAGACTCTCGACTAGTGGAGCAGTACAGTTAGCCACCTTAGAAGGAGACATAATGCCTAATTACATTAGTGGCTGTAGAGTCAGGTTATATCAAGAGCCTCTTACTGAGGATATGCTTAGACGACTCACGTTGGCAAAGAAGCGTAAGGAGGAAGAAAATAGAATACGAGCAGAAGCTCAGGCAGAAGCCATAGAACGCATTAAGCGCATGAAGCTAAGAAGACAAGGACTAGGAAGAGAACATTATAACCATCTGGAAACATCACCCAGATATCCCATGGCCATGTGTCAAGTAAAGTCAACCACTCATCCTAGCATAGTGGACAGGAGACCATTCCTTACAGTTAGGCTAGAGCACGGTAACCATAGCCAAGAACTCAGGGCCTTGATTGACTCAGGTGCTGCGACTAGTGCGATTAGATGGTCCCACTATAAGGATTCAGGAATAGAAATGCGGCCAATTGAGGCATACCTCATAGGCCTAGGAGGCATGGAAACCCCTTGCATGGGTGAGGTGGACCTTCCTATCCTCATTAAGGATTTGACGATGACAGCGAAATTACTAGTGTGCCATGATGACGACCTGATAGAACCCCTAATCCTTGGCCAAGATTGGCTATACGATCACTCAGTGGACCTAAATCTTAGACAAGGCTCCTTACAGATTGGAACCTTAGAGCAGAAGCGAGTGATACCGCTTAACTTCCCTAACGGCATTCCGCTTGACGGTTGTGACCCTAGACCCAAGGAAACGCATGCGACGGAAGACAGGAAGATCTTTGATCAGCTCAATCACGCTACGTCCACACCAACCCACTCGGGCTTGGCGATGGATGAATGTCAATCAGAAGGACGGCAGGAGATCTTCCCTGGGACTTCCTGCAAACTAGAAGAGACAGTTACCCAACAACAAGGGCAGAAGGGCACAATCAGAGGTCAGGTGGGTTGCATCAGCGGCCAAATGAGCACGACACCCTACGGTGCTCATCCTTCCAAGCTTGTTGCGGACTGGCCTAGATTAAAGTTACAAAAGGCATCACTTCCTAATGGGCATGTCACGCAAGTGTTGGAACTCCCTTCTTTTCCAAAGCAGAGTGTCCATCCGACCTCTCAACCTCAACAACAACGGAGTCAACTGCGACGAAGGAACCCAGACCGACGACAGTATCAGAGGAAACAACATGGAAAGCAGTTTAGGCCTCCCAAAGGAAGTGGCACCAGACAAATATGGGTGCCTAAAGGACAAAAAGCACCGAAGGACTCCAACCAAGCAGAGATCAACAAGCAAAAGGCAGAACAGAAACAGAATCGATATCCACCATCCCCTCGACCTCCTTCTACAGGTCCGAGCATTCGACAAATTTGGATCGCCAAGAAATACCTTACCCATAGACCCACACCCACGCAGATTTGGGTACCCAAACCATGTATCATAGCTCAACCCATATGCCATGTAATATATAATCCTCACAAACCTTTTCATCCCTCGACACCACCACACCCGATACCACCTTTTGCCCCTCAGCAGAAACCCACCACCCACTCCAAGATCTTTAGGAAATGGATACCAAAACGTGTCCAACCGTCTTCCCCTAACCCATTGTCTAACTACCCCCCTTGTACTCAATTACTAACCTTTCAACCTTGTATAAGTTCACACACCATCATCACACACCACTCGTAATCTCACCTCATCAAGAAATGTATGCATGATCTGAAACGTATAGGTGACTAGAGACCTGCACTAGTGCTGCAAGAAACATTGCATCCATCACATCACAACACTTGGCTACACGGGTTACGCATCAGTTATGGAAAGGGATTGCGGTCTCACTTTAATGGGATCATGATTAATTTCCATGCTAATGTGTTAATCTTTTGTAGCAGATCTTTCTCACTAGCACACCAGCCACCATGCAAACTGACGAAGGAACATCAGGAGTAGGCCCCAGTGTAGCAGCAGTACCACTCAACGTGCTACGAGCAGAGTCCCACCCTACTGCTCCACCGCCGGAATTTCAGGGATTTCCAGGGCCCATGCCTATCGATAACCCCCCTATGGGCTACACCGAAAAGATACACAGGAACTCTCATTGGTTTCAGGGCCTGGCAGGACCCCTCGCGGACGCAGACTTTATATTTGAATCCTCTCTGACTTTTGATGACCGCACGTGGGGAAAGTACCAGTTTTTCTCCAGAGAATTCGAAGCCCTACAAAGTACCCAGGATTTAACTCATGTTTGGGCCAGAGCCGGTTTCACAGAATATTTCAGTGACCCTCTACCCAAACCGGATTTTTATAGGTGCTATTATTTAATCACTACATTGATGGCATCGGAGAATAAGGATATCCCAGGAACCTTCATATTGCCGACTCTAGTGGATGATCCACCTTACAAGAGATTTTATCTCTCTAAGGACCTAATCAGAGCAGCCATCAAGATTCATGGAACCCACACTCCCACAGACAGAGAGAGATTGATTCCAGAACCGATGAAACGTGGGGATGTCACGAAGTGGGAAGAGATTTCGGCCATTACACCTGAGTTGTCAAAGCCACTAAGAATATGCATGCAACATTTTGCATTTCTAGCTCAGGACAGATTTACCATGCCACACAAAAGAATATGGTTCGGATTGTATTTGGCATGTACGGGACCTCAAACAGTTGATCTGGCAAGCTGGATCATAGACCAAATGTATCTGGCACAGCACAGATGGGAGCGTAAAAAAGTGCTTAACGGATGTTGTGCACTCACAAGAATTGTGTATATGTGTTTGGCTTATGACTTGCCCATCGAGCGTGCATTAACAGGAGAGGAATTGAGGGCATTCAAGAGCACAACGAAGAAAGCTAGGAAGCCCAGTAGGACACGGGCAGGTAAGCGCATGCGAGGCACCATCCCTTGCCTCCAAGTGCCAGAGTCGCCATCACCACAACCCTCTCCAGAGCGACCACAGACAGAAGCTGCTCCCACTGTACAACCTATTCGCATACGGTTGTCCAGACCAGTAATTACGGAGGCCACCACGAGTACCGCTGCACCTCAGGCAGCTACCACATTAGAACCCCCCACCACAACCGCAGAAGCTCCCACCACCATTGGTGCGGAAGCGTTTTCTTTCCCGATACCACATATGGAGGCCGACCCCATAAACACGACATTTGATTTTGAGATGCCTGATGCATTCTCAAACGAGTTCCAGTATTCAGAAGCACAACTGTTCTCCCAGGAATATGAACGTCCCAGCTACCCTACTACGCCGCGAGATTTGCCACAAGGACAAGCTGTGTCGGGCTCTGAAGACGAAAGAACCGAAACAGACGACGATCAAGGCGACGATGAAGCCAGCCAGGGCTCCCAAGAGGGACAGACAGAGGGCCAAGGCCAACAGACTGACACACACGGCGACACCAGCACATATGAAGATGAAACTTTCGAAGCCGCAGCGTATACATTGGCCATAAAGAAATTATATCGTACCATGGAGAAAGTCTGGGCACGAAAGAAGTTAACTGAAGAGGAGAGCCAGGCATTAATTGAACAGGAACTCATCTCCGGGGGATTCGAAGACGCCTATATCAGAGGGTTCAGAGAATTAGTCCAATCAGTAGGCTCCCATGAAGCACTCAGGTTTTTACAAAGAAAGCAACTACCACAGTTTGATCCCCGCCGAGTGCGGCTACTCTCAAAACCTGGGGAGTATATTCGTGTACCAACAGGAGCCCAATCTTCAGCACAAGCCAGGGAGGCACGCCTCGCCCCCGAACGTTCAGTAACCGCAGAAACCATTCTTGTAGATTCGCCACCCCGTACCACCATTGTACATACCACTCCAATCCTCGAAATAACCTCCACCCCTTCGACCCCTCTTTCACCTCATCTTTCACCAACCCATCCTGTATCACCCGCACACCCACCTGCTTTCCCCACATCCACACCTGTACCAAGCAACGTAGCCACAACCCCTTCCTTACCCATTCATACCACCAGGCCCACACCCAACCCTCTGCATCCCTATGTTAACCCCTTCACCCCTTCATCCTTCCCAGCGTTTCCCCCACCTCTAAGACCCCCATTCCCCTTCCTAACCCCACTAACCTTCTCACCAGTCTCACCTCCCCAACCTACCATAACGCCTATTTCCCCGTTTCACCAAACTATTCCCACCATCCCCCCTGTAAACTACTCCACGTTTGTAAATCCCGTATTCACACCTACGCAACCACCCACAATCACACCACTTTTCACAGTCACAACATTAAACACGTCCAATGGCATGGACATATCCCCACCCACCTCACCACCACCCACTCCACTCACAGCACCCTCATATTTAGGCACTTCACAATTTTCCACAATCACCACTGCATCCACAGTCCCAACCCCACTCCCCATTCCCACTGCATCTACTATCACTGCATCCTCATTTAGCACTTCACTACTACTATCGCCCACCATAGACGCAGCATTTCAACACATGTTCGCATGCATGACGCAAGTCCGCGATGAGTTTGCATCACTCGGCACCAACTATCAACAGCTGCAGAAAACGACGAACGACTTACAAACGCAGCTTAATTTGTTATCAATTGAGAACGCCTCACTGAACAGCCGGTACCAAGAGTTACGAGAGGCTTATCACAAGTTAGAAATAGAAAGTGAGGAAAAAAGCAAAGAGGCCACCACGGATTTGGATAACCTACTTAGAGCCCATACTGTCCGCAATGCAACGCTTACTAGAAATATGGGCTTATTGAGAAGACACTTAGCCGCAGCAAAAGAAGAGAACCAGAGACTCCAAGAGCAGAACAGAGAGAACTTGGAGGCGGCTTTAGATCATCCAGAACAGCCACTAAGTCCGAGCAGATTCAAGGCAATCCCATCTGAGTCGATGCGGATGTTGCTAGACGACCATGTTAGATTGCTCGAGGACTATGACCGTATGAACGAAGAACATCAAAAGTTAAAGGAAGATCACAAACTGCTACAACTCAGAGAACCAGCAACACAACAGGTACCAGTAGCAGCGGAATTACCAGCGCCTGTGGACCCTGCCCCTGAAGTTTTAGAGGAACTCAACGCACTCCGGGCCCAGGTAACACATCTTGAATCTAGGATTGCCATCTATGAAGCACCACCAAGGCCAGACTCCCCACCTGAGCTACCAGCTGAGGAAGAAACCGTCACTATCCCGGTGGAGGAGACCTTCAAAGAGGCTTATGAACCGATACCCATCCCAGGCGGACGTGTCACGGCCGAAGGCCAGATGACCTACGAATTACCTACCCCCGCGTGGATGAAGACAGTAGAAGAACTCGGAACGACACACTCGGCCAGAGTAGAGGCACAGCTACATGCCATGGCCATAATTGAAGAGAAAATTTTACAATCACCATTCTTTGCTCAAATGGCCCCGCGAAGATACATATCCGGGCATGAGCTTCAGTATAAACCATACTTTATGTTAATGGCAGAATATCAGTTAACCATCGAGAAAGAAACCGGCATGAAACCGACGCATGCAACTCAATTCGAGCCAGAGGACTTGCCACCAAGGGCACAGAGAGGTGAAATCCTCCAACCAGACTGGCGCAAAGATTTACTGCAAAATTATCCAGAGATGATGAGCACGTGGGTAAAAGCGCCGCTTCACTTAAAATTTAATCCGTGCTGGGGACCAGTACCACGACGCCGCTCTTGGACTGCCTTCGCTATAAAGCTACAGAACAATAAGCAGTGCCAAGACTGGTTGAACTACCCCTACTTCAAGCCACCAGTCGCGTTACCCACAGTAGGCTACATGATGGCGACGATCCGCCACTGGCTCCCTCGATTAAAACCTATGGATGATATAGCCGCGCAAATGACTGTCAAAATCTTTGACATGATGCAGATGGTCTTTAAAGTCTTCCGGCGCATCAAGGCTCCCCATGTCAACACCCCGGGCTTTGAGCATGGCAACTTGGATTTAGTCTATGATATGAGCACAACGCCATCGCTACGGGTGTGTTACGCCTGGCACTGCAGGATCAAATATCTACCGGCCTGTTACAAGCAAACATTCGAAGAAATGTTCACCACCGGTTTTTGGGAGTACCATTCAGAAGTATTCATAAGCAGGCCCACACACTTATTGCAATTATTCGCCTGTGAACGAATGGTGTACTCCACACACTATCAGCTCCCACCACCAGACGAGCCGCAACCTATCGACTGGGAGAAACTCGAGGCTGATCTAGCCCGAGGTATTCGTGTATCAGAGCACACCCTCGCTCAAGACCTCCTACAGAATTACATCCGGCAGACCTCACAACAAGGTTCTGTCAGGGACGACAGAAGCGAGAGGGAGGGGGGTGTTGGAAGCAGTCAGAGACACAGACGCCACGGAAGCATGTGAAGACGAAGCAGGGAGCCAGGCGGATCAATCTTTTAAACAAATACATGTCTTATTAATTTTCCAAAACATTCAACAGTGATTATTATCACTAATTGTAACATATGTATCATAAGAAAACCCCATTTTGTAATCCATAGCTCCATTTTGTGCAAGCCGAGGAGTCCTCGAGCTTGAGGAGCTTAGGTAGAATGCTCGTACCAAATTTCGTTATTTTTAGACATCGTTTACCCTTCCAAATAGCCTCTAGGACCTATTTTTTAACTAGGCCGGTCATTAGATGCGAAACCGGTCAAAACTAGTCTAGAAACTATAAAAAGAGCTAGAGAGCTCATTTTTGAGGTTAGCTTGTTGGAGCAAAGAAGAGAGTAGAGCTAATTTGAGCTTGTAAGAGTATTCTTGAGGAATAGAGCTAATTTCCCACCTTCCATTGTGTCTTGCTTGTCTCTTCATTGTGTGTGTGTATGTGTGTGTGCATCTTTGTGCTTCTCACCTTCACTCTCACATCTTCTCACATTCACGATCTTCATATCACTCCTACCTCTCCCTCGGATTGACATTAAGGAGGTGAAGCTTCTTAACGTGGTTCTCACCATTGTGCTAGAGCAACATAGGCACTCAGGAAGCCAATTGGTTGTGGAGCCACCTAGAGCTGCTTGAAAAGGTAAATCCTTTCTTGACACAGTATGCAGATGTTTTTGCGTGGCATTATAAAGACTTAGAAGGAGTGCGTGTCAATTATGGAGAGCTCATAATCCCTCTTGTTGATGGAGCCAAACCAATAAGAGGAAAGAGTTATAAACTTAACTCAATATATGCTGAAGCTGTTTATGTGAAAATACAGAAGATGGAGGATCCAGGAATCATGATTCCGGTGGAACACTCAGAATGGATTTCACCAATGATTATAGTACTAAAGAAGAATACGAACAAAATCAGAATTTGTGTTGACTTTAGAGCACTCAACAAGGTGACCATCCCATATGGATTCCCCATGCCTTTTGCAGAGCAGGTCATTGAAGAAGTGGTTGGACACACATTATATAGCTTTATGGACAGCTTTAGTGGCTATTACCAAATACCCATCCACCCAGAGGATCGTGAAAAGACTGCTTTTATCAAACCTTGGGGCACATATGTGTATGTAAAAATGCCATTTGGACTCAGAAATGCTCTAGCCACCTTTAACAGGACTGTCAACCTCATTTTTGGACCCTTATTGCTAGAAACACTCAGAATTTTCGTGGATGACTTTTCTTCATTTTCAGGATCTCACAAAGAGACCCCTTTGGATTGCTTGGACCATCACTTGAGACAACTATAGAAAGTTTTTGAAAGATGCAGGGAGACTAAACTAAAGCTAAACCCAAATAAATATCATTTCCTAGTGACAGAAGGAACCCTCTTGGGACATGTGGTATCAGCTAAAGGTATGGCTCCGGACCCTGATAAAATTATTTCTATACTAAAATTACCTAGACCGAAATCTCTTAAAGAGATTCAAAGCTTCTTGGGGCATACTAGGTACCATAGAAGATTTATCAAAATGTATCCAAAGATAGTCAGGCCATTGGCTAGACTTACAGGTAAGGAAGTACCCTTTAAATGGGAAGAAGAAGAAGAAGAGAATGCTTATCAGACATTAAGGTCAAAATTGGTGGCTGCACCAATTCTTATCACACCAGATTGGTCAAAAACTTTTCATGTACATGTAGATGCCAGTGCATATGCAGTGGGTGCAGTTTTGGCCCAAAACAATGAAGAATACAAACTTGATAGACCTATTCAATATGCTAGTTGAATTTTGATTAAGGATGAAAAAATATATAGCACCATAGAAAGAGAGGCCCTAACAATGGTTTTTGCTGTATAAAAGTTTCTTCATTATTTTCTAGGTATGAAATTTGTTATCATCACTGATCATCAACCACTCAGGTACGTATTGAACAAGCCACAAGCGATTGGGAGGATATATAGGTGGCTACTTTTGTTCTAAGAATTTGATTTTTCTGTAGTCCATAGACCAGATAAAGAAAATGTCATGGCAGACCACCTATCCATAATCAACATCAAACAATTGGAGTAAATGATGATTTTCCAGATGCTAATCTATTTGCTGTACAAGCTCAAGGTTGGTGATGTCATCAAGAGTTTTATTAAAATTGGATTGTATCCAGAGAAGGCAAGTGATGTGCAAAGAAAGAGACTGCTAATCAAAAGCAAACCTTTTACCTTCATTGAGGAAAAAATATATAGACATGGAAAAGATAGCAAGTTTAGAAAGTGCATGGAAGAAGAAGAGGTGAGGGAATTCCTTAAATCTGCACATGAAGGAACAGGTGCCGGGCACCTTCCAGGACATATTATGAGCCAAAGAATCCTTGATGCTGGCTTATGGTGGCCTACATTAATCAAAGATGTAGAGGAATGGGGAAAAGCATGTGATGTCTGTCAGAGGTGTGGACCCAAGCCAACAAAGCAGAGGCACAACCCCTTGATTATCTCCACTTCTTGGCAACCATTTGAGAAGTGGGGGCTAGATTTCTTAGGTCCCATCTACCCTGCGTCGGTTCCAAAGAGAGAAAAGTATCTATTGATCGCCACTGACAATGCAACAAAGTGGATTGAAGTTGTTGCCTCCCCTGATTGCACCACTCAAACTGTTGCTGATTTCATTTATAGTAACATCATTTGTAGATTTGGATGCCCCCTTGAAATTTGTACATACCAAGGTACTCATTTTGTGAACAAGGTCCTACATGAAATTTTTAACAGGTACAAAATTCTACATAGGACCTCTTGTGCCGATTATCCAAGAGCTAATGGAAAGGAAAAATCCACCAATAAGGTATTAATTGCCATGTTAAAGAAGGAATGTATGTTACAACCCACTTCTTGGGGCATAGCTTATCAAGATACCCTATGGGAAAGAAGCTACTGGATATTCTCCATTCCAATTGGTTTATGGGATATTGCCTATTTTTTGCGAAAACCTTCTCTTGCAGCTTGTTCCCGTCTTAGCTACGTGTGCGAAACTTGACGAATGCAATCACACAAAGAAAATAGATCCTCCACCCAGCCACGCCCGAACATACCTTGGTTAATGAGACTACCTCTCTAAATAAATAGAGGTTCTCAGTTTTATTCCTCTACCCATAATATATCATGTGACATTTTTCCTTCCCCTTAAAAATATTTTCGTCCTCGAAAATACACATGAAATGTCCATAATGGTAGAAGAAAGTGCTCGGACTCCCTTGAACCCCATGTACTCTATGTACATGGTCATCTCTGTGTGTTGTTTCCCCATATCCTTCCCCTTAAGAAGCCTCATATGAGATCATCTCAAAGGTGGGAAACCGTCTGAGTGGTGCCTACTATCTCCCATGTACACTCAACTTTCAAACTATCACTCCCATGACATACAACATCATCCAAATGACCTAAGTCCAAATGATGTATACTGTATGGAGTAATAGTATGGAAACCAAGTGCAAAGTTTCTTAGATATATCTCTATCTCCTATAAACCCTAAAGAGAAGAGTCATAACTCTACTCCCAGTCTAACTAATTTCAATAACTAGATCGTCTCATCTAGTCAAAGACCATCACTAGAGTAACATAATTGCTCCTCTCTAGAGTCTCCATGTGAGACTCAATCTAACTATCATGATTAACTAATCTCCCTTTTGTCTTTGATAGAAGAGTGTCACGTCTATCAGACAACCTACAAGTGAGAAAGTGAAACTCACTCTCTCCCTATTCAATCTCTTCTAAGGAAAAGAGCTCTAGCAGTGGAACCTATTCCACTTTCCCTTTCCCTTTGAAAGAGATTCTATTGAATCCATTTGCTCTACTCATTCATAACTGAGAACATGCACATAAGTTCTCCATGTTTTTCCTTCCAAAATAGTGGAGAAAGAGACTCCCATGTGAAGGAAAATTATACTGAAAAGTAGAGTAAATGAATTCCTTCAGAAATAAAGACTAAGAGATTCTAAAGGAAAACATACTCTATTCTTCTCCTATGAAGAAATCATGTTTTCCTTTCCTTCTTTCTCTCTCAAAGAGTAGGAGCTAAAGTGAGACCACTGAACTAAAGTGAGATCTCTCATGGATCTCTGAGCTGATTAATCTTTTGCGAAAACCTTCTCTTGCAGCTCATTCCCATCTTAGCTACGCGTGCGAAACTTGACGAATGCAATCACACAGAGAAAATAGATCCTCCACCCAGCCACGCCCGAACATACCTTGGTTAATGAGACTACTCTCTCAATAAATAGAGGTTCTCTCTTTTATTCCTCTACCCATAATATATCATGTGACATTTTTCCCTTAAAAATATTTTCGTCCTCGAAAATACACATGAAATGTCCGTTATGGTAGAAGAAAGTGCTCGGACTCCCATGAACCCCATGTATTCTATGTACATGGTCATCTCTGTATGTTGTTTCCCCATATCCTTCCCCTAAGAGATCTGATATGAGATCTGAGTGGTGTCTACTATCTCCCATATACACTCCACCTCCAAACTATCACTCCCATAACATACAACATCATCCAAATGACCTAAGTTCTTATGACCAACCAAGAAGTCTGTGGTTTTTCATCCATTACCTGTGGACTAAGTTCTATTGGAAGAGCATCTATTGGCACTCGTGCAAACTCTCATATTTCTCTTCCCTATAGTTTGCCATAAGAATGCAGAAAGCATTCCATTTTGAGATTCAGATAATCCCTAAGTACCCATCCTCCTAACTGATGTTTACTCATCATACTCATGATGTAACACCAGCTAAGAGTTTGGTACCCTAATAGGTTAGATATATCTCTATCTCCTATAAACCCTAAAGAGAAGAGTCGTAACTGTGTTGATATATTTAGGTAGTGATGTGTGTGAACACACTAGGACCGTTGGGGCACTTTTTTCCCTCTTTAGGAGGTTTTTTTCCCCCGGCTTGTATATACGCCTATTGCCCTAATGGGCTACTTATCTTTGTACATTCTCTAGTAATACATTCAGGATTGTGTGTTTATGCTCCAAGCTTCTTCTTCTTTCTTGTGCTGTTCGCATGCTTCTGCAGACATCTATCTCCAACAATTGGTATCAGAGCAGGTCGTCGCTTCATCTTGGGCGTCGTCGACACTCCTCCGTTTGCAGTCTCAGATTTGCATGAAATTTGGTGAGCATACTCAGGGTGTCTCAAAGATTAAAATCGCTTCGCTTTGTGGTGCCAAAATCACGATCTCAGCTCGTTTCGGACTCCGAACGCACTATCGCAACGTCCTGTTACACCTCTGACTACAGGTACTGCAAATACAGGTGCTGGAGCTGATAAAGATGGTGTGGAGGTTGATAATCCGTAGATTCCTATTCGTGCTGCTGTTTCTGTTGCACCTACTGTAGAGCAGATTCGCTGGGATGGCAGAGATGCCCAGGCACATGCATTGATAGCTTTATCTGTCAAACGTGCCATTATTCCTCACATTCGCTCTTACAAAACAGCTAAGGATGCTTGGGATACACTTACCACATTGTACCAAGCTAGGAATGAGGCTCATGTTGCTTACCTTCGAAAACAGTTGGAGAGTGAGCACATGAATGAAGGTGATTCTATGGAAAGTTTCCTAACAAAGATCAGAGACTTGAAGGAACAGTTGATTTCTGCTGATGAGGTTATACCAGATAGCTCACTTGTGCAGACCGTTCTGAATGGTCTTCCTGATTCATATCAAAGTTTTGCTTCTACTCTTTGGTTGATGATGAAAGGCAATCCAAATGCCTTATCATTTGAGGAGCTAGTCTCTATTCTGTTGCAGGAAGATCAGTCCAGGAAAAACAGGTCCATTATGCGAGTTGCAGATCAAGCTTTCCTGGCTAGTCAGAAGGGCAAAGGAAATGCTTGGTAGCTCATGTATATCTTGGTTGAGCAAGAAGCAACCTACTATGGCCACTTCTAGTTGTGAGGCTGAGTATAGGGAAGCTTTCACAGCTACTGTTGAGTGTGTGTGGCTCAGATGCCTTATGGCTGATTTGGGTGTTGGTTAGTCTTCTGCCACCACCATCTTCAGTGACAGTCAGAGCGCATTGGTAGTTGCAAGGAACCCTGTGTTCCATGCTCGCACTAAGCACATTGAGGTGCATTATTATCATGTCAGGGAGAGGTTCTCTGCTGGAGAGATCAGCTTGGCATATGTGCCCACGTAGGAGAACATTGCAGACCTTTTCACGAAGGCTCTGCCTAGGGAGAAGTTTGAAGCTTTCTGCAAAGCTTTGGGCTTACTTCCTTTTGTGGAGTGATTTCCACATAGCTTGGCACTTCCTTATACATGAGTGCCAGCTCCTTGTTCACTGCATCACTCCCAGGGGGGATTTGTTGATATATTTAGGTAGTGATGTGTGTGAACACACTAGGACCGTCGGGACACTTTTTTCCCTCTTTAGGAGGTTTTTCTCCCCGGGCTTGTATATACGCCTATTGCCCTAATGGGCTACTTATCTTTGTACATTCTCTAGTAATACATTGAGTATTGTGTGTTTATGCTCCAAGCTTCTTCTTCTTCCTTGTGCTGTTCGCGTGCTTCCGTAGACATCTATCTCCAACAAACTCTACTCCCAGTCTAACTAATGTCAATAACTAGATAATCTCATCTAGTCAAAGACCATCACTGAAAATAAACATAAATACTTCTCTCTAGAGTTTACAAGTGAGACTCAATCTAACCATCATTATTAACTGATCTCCCTCTTGTGTTTGATAGAAGAGTGTCCCTTCTATCTAGACAACCTAAAAGTGAGAAAGTCAAACTCTCTCTCTCTCTCCATCTATTCAATCTCTTCTAAGGAAAAGAGCTTTAGCAGTGGAACCTATTCCGCTTTCCCTTTCCCTTTGAAAGAGATTCTGTTGAATCCATTTTCTCTACTCATCCATAGCTGAGAACATGCACATAAATTCTCCATACTTTTCCTTCCAAAATAGTGGAGAAAGAGACTCCCATGTGAAGGAAAATTATACTGAAAAGTAGAGTAAATGAATTCCTTCAGAAATAAAGACTAAGAGATTCTAAAGGAAAACATACTCTATTCTTCTCCTATGAAGAAATCATGTTTTCTTTTCCTTCTTTCTCTCTCAAAGAGTAGGAGCTAAAGTGAGACCACTGAACTAAAGTGAGATCTCTCATGGATCTCTGAGCTGATTCCCACTTTCTCCTTTCCTTAAAAGAGAAACTCATGAATTTATTTAGTCCTCTCTTCCATAACTAATGCATAATCTTTGATTACACATATTCCTATGAAGATGGAGAACAGATCTCCCCCTAAGTAATTGAAGAGTGGAGAAAATAAATTCTTAATAAGGGTCAAAGCCCTCTACTAAAATGGTCAGCAATGATATGACATGATACCATAAACACATGTGTATCCATAGTAAAGAACTATCTGTGCCAACCATACTCTGTGCCTGGATCTATGCGATCCAATAAAATTCATGGAATTATCCTTCCTGAAAACCTCAAGATGAGTATGTGATATTAATGGTGATAAAATCACCTATCACATTCTCTACTGGAAGAATAAATCTTCCTTAAACTCTGAAGGATAACTCCCATTCCTAAGGAGATGTCTACTAAGAGGTCTCCTCTGATCTAGTGAGACATGACGCCATGAATGATGAGTCCTTTTCTCCCTAGCCATAGAAGAAGAATGCTCAAAGGAAAGTCATTTCCACCGTCCCATACCAGTGAAAACTTCTTCCAATTCACGATGTCATACCTACACTAAACCGAATATATATTCCAAATATATGTAATGGAATATATAGGTGGACTCTAATGAATCCCATATCCTAAAATCATGTCAGTGGACTCAAATGAGTCCCATGTCCTTGAACTAGTTAGTTTGGTTCTAGCCAACAATGTGACAATGGATATCCCCTTCTGTTCCAAACCAACTTGTTCCTAGGTATCAAGACTAGGTCTAAGTACCTCTCTACAGATCCCGATATACATATATATGTATTGGGTACCCCAATTATTCCTGACTAAGGGATCTATGCTCTAAGTCATAGAGCTATTGCCATGCCTATGGCCTTCCCAACCATCACTCGAATCACATAGCACCTGTCGATGCTCTCTCATGAAACCCATCGTTGTGATCCCATCTAATTGGTTTCCTTAGTAGTGTAGCAGAAATGCTTCAGTACTTGATCAAGTGATGTGCATGAGTGAAACTAGTCACTCTTTGGGTATTCCTAATGATACCCCATAGTCTCCTAATAATACTATGAGACTCTTATGAAGATAAGTAAATCTTCACTTCTTTGGAGAGTATCAGATATGTATCTCCCGTGTCTATATGCAACTTCCTAAAACCTATAGGATTGCTCGTGCACATTACTTATGGTGAAGCCTTCCCTTAGCAATCCTATGGTCTAAATCCATAAGGATTATGTGTAGCGATCCTGTTACTACTGAAGTTGCCTTATGTATACCACTATGATGGTCCTAAGTCCATCAAATACATGCTTACAAGCATGCCTAGGTCTTATTGATGTTTGCAGGAAGGCATGTTACCATGCCATAACATTCTTACCTAAAGGCAAGTGCGTATATAACGCCATGCGGTAAGAAAAATTTTGATAGCATTTCCCCAAGAAATGGAATCCCAAAAAAATTAAACCATAAGCTCAGTGGCACACAGGCCATCGTGCCACTGGCCATCCAACAACATAGGGCTTGATAGACCCATGGCATGCACGCCATAAACTCATATATGACTTCCATAATCTGCAAAAACATAAGAGCAATTGCTAGCAACGATTCCCTGTGTTGTATAGCCATATGGTTTCTGTAATCCTCTTTCCTACAAACAATCAAAAAGTATTCTTCTTGCCTATTGATCCATACTTTTAAAAATTAAACAATGATCAACATTTGATGTATGCAATCCAATCTATGCATGTACATGCAGAACATCCCATAACATAAAGTAAAATGCGTGAAGCATAAAGCATACGTCCGTGAATAGTTTTGGTTTTGGAATTGCATGCATCCAATCCCTCTCGACAAACTTCGAGACCTCTGCACCTTCCTCCTCAGATCCTAATATAAACTTTGAAGTGTCTGAAAACATCGGATCACTTCCCAAAACATAAAGCATGGTCAGGTGATTACCAAAATAATGCAATTTTAGTCAAAAAATGCATTAGTAATCCTTCTTTAGAATGCAAAAACCACTTTAGGACCTGAAAACAATAAAAAAATGAAATATATATCATGCGCAAAGAGCTCGAAGTGAAATTACTCAAATCGCCTTCCCGGTTTGAAAGATATGGATCTCGGAAGGTAGTTGCCAAAAATTGTTCAGACTTTGCAGAGCTGTACAGACTTGCAGAAATATTTATTTTCCAAAATTTCTTTTGATAAACTAAAATTAGACCTTGTGCTCTTCAAAACGAGCCATAGCACGTCCAATTTGGAGTTTTGTAGCCCAAGACATGGCCATTCCAAGCGGGACATGCCAAACTAGTGGACTGTTGGAGGGGCTGGAAAAAGTGTAAAAAATTGATTTTTGGGGTGCCCAAAAGCATTCTTCCATCAAGCAAATGCTAAAATTCTCTCTATAACCTTAGAGAGTGGTATATGAAGATGCTTGGGCCTGTTTTCGCCTTTCCAAATCTTCCCTTAGTGCATGCTAATTCGCTCCCCAAAAGAGACCTAAATCAAGATTTTTGCTTTTATGCAAAAACTTAAATGGGAGCTCTTAGGAAGCTTCTAATCCACTCTAAATGTGGATTTCTCTTGGATTTTTTCTTCTCCATTGTAATTCATACACCATACTTCATGTATGTGTGCACTAATCCATGGGAAACTTCATAAATGGTCTATTTTCTTACTCCTAAAATTGGAGTTTGGCAAAATTTAACATCTATTTCTTTTTTCAAAAAGTGTGGGAAGGGGTCTTTGAGGAAGTACAATTTCTCCTTAACTTATCATTTTGATGAATCTAATGATTCACCTAAGAAGTCCATACACCATACTCTCAATATATATACTTTTTCCCATCCATCCATAGCTATCGCACCTCTTTTTCCCTCTTCCAAAATGGGAATTTCTCAGATTTAGGTGCTGAAATTTTTTATCAAACTCTGATGGAAGGGGGTTTTGTGGCGCTTCAAACTCCCATCAAACTGAGGTATCTTATGGATTTCTTAATGTTATATGAAAGTCAATACACTAGGATATGTGTGTACATGATTTCTCCTACCAAATTAAGAAAAATCCCGCTTCATTTCCCCTTCCCAAATGGCTACTAATCTAAAATAGCTCCTGAAATTTTGTGTAAAAGTCATGAATAGGGCTACTTTAGAGATACCCAGAACTTGGCCTTCTTGTATTTTGGGGGAATCCTTGACCCTAGATTAGAGTATGTACCTCATACTCTCCGTACATGTGATTTCCCTCCCGGATCTTGGCCCCCTAACAATTCATGGTCCTTCTAAAAAATTCAAACCTTTAGAAATTGAAACGGTAATACCTGTGATTAACATGAAGTTCCAACCTCTTCCACTTTGAAAAATGATGTCAGAGAGTCCATGGAAAGAAAGCTCTTCAATACAGAATCTTCATATGTAGTAGGTACATGCAATTTGCATCTTTCCTATCCATTCTCGATCTTCATTTGAAGCGGCCCCTCTGTCCTCCTTTCCAAACCAAAAGACAAAGGAAAGAAGTGGCCCCTCTGTCCTCCTTTCCATATGGAAAAATGAGAAGAGTCAAGTTCTTCTCCTTCTAAGTGCTTGTGCGATACGTTGCATCAGTCAGAAATGGTCTTGTCAAATTTCTGAAGATTATATTAGACCAAACTGAATTGGAAATGTGGATAGAATGTCTGCATCTCTAGAAATTGGCATGGGTTGAAATCCCCCGCCCCGTAATGGTCGTGCGTCTTTGATCATATGCTCTAATACCAATCTTTTGCAAAAACCTTCTCTTGCAGGTCATTCCCGTCTTAGCTACGCGTTGACAAACGCAATCACACAGAGAAAATAGATCCTCCACCCAGCCACGCTCGAACATACCTTGGTTAATGAGACTACCTCTCTAAATAAATAGAGGTTCTCTCTTTTATTCCTCTACCCATAATATATCGTGTGACACTATTGAACCCTTTGAATTTGTACATGGGTCACCAAAACTAGCATTCATGCAGGGAAGGAAAGATTGTGGTGTCTCTCAAAGGCTTGGAGCACGACACAAAGTGGAAGAGATATGTCTACATGCTACAAAACAATTGATAGAGACTCAAATGAAGAGGAAGGAGGCACACGATCGGAATCTGTGGAACAATAACTTACAAACATGCATATTAGTTCTTCTCCATAGACCTCAAATCCACACACAAGTAAGGGGAAAATGGCTTCCACACTCGGAAGGACCTTATCAAATTAAGACGATGCTGAATTGGGGTGCAGTGGAGTTAGAGACTCTAAAAGAAGAGGTCCTACCACTGATCAATATATCAAGGCTGAAGGCCTATCATCAGCACAACTGAAGATTTATGGATCACCAGGAACTTGCAAAATCTGTCGAGGTTGTACATAGCCTTCTCATTCCATTTTTGCTTATGTTTTAGTAGTTTTTATCCATTTTCGTGCTTGTACCTTGAGTTTTTATGCAACTTAGAAGCCATTTCACTAGCTTTGCATAAGAAAAATTTTAGGAATTTTCAGAAATTTTTCTAGCATTTTTTTCATCTTTTTCAATGTCATTTTCTTGATAAATTGGAAGAATATAGGAAGCTCTCTGTGGTTTTGAGTGAGAAAGTGGCCTAGAAATATTGAGAAATGTTTTGAGAATTTTTCTTGATTTTTTTGCTTTTGTTTTTAATTTTTTTATTTTATTAGTATTTCATATATTTTCAAGGTATTTTTTACAACCCCAAAAAAAGCCCCTTGGAAGCTAATTTTATTTTCAAAAAAATAAATAAATAATATAAAATAAAATTCTCTCTCTCTCTCTCTCTCTCTCTCTCTCTCTCTCTCCGTCTCTCCCCCTCCCCCACCCCCCGCCCTCCCCCTCGACCCCTTGATTTTTTATTTTTTTAAAATTATTATTTTTATTTTATTTATTTTATTTTTTATTTATTATTTATTTTTTTATTTTTTTATTATTTATTAATTTTTTATTTAATTTTTATTTATTTATTTATTTTTATTTTATTTTCTTTTATTCTATCTTTTTGGTTTTCTTTTTAATTAAGCTATGCCCTCCAACACACACACACACATACACACACACACACACACACACACACACACACACACACACATATATATATATATATATATATATATATATATATATATATATATATATATATATATATATATATATATATATATATATATATATATATATATATATATATATATATATATATATATATATATATATATATATATATATATATATATTTTCATGGTCCAATGTTTTTGGCTCTGGATCGCACCTCAAATGGCCCTTTTTTTCAAACTTAGGGTCATTCTCATGTCTTTTGGCACCTCTGAACTCATTTTGGGACTTAGTTTTTCCAAAATATCAAATTTTCTCTGACTTTTGGTCAAAAATCCCATGTTTTGAGCATATCCATCACGTGTTTTTCAATATGCACATGGTCCACATGGTCTATTCTCACTTTATTTCACCATGTGTTTCACATTTTCCCAAATGCACCTTTTGTACCTTTATGTTTTCCCATTTTGACCCTCTCCAAAGCCCGTAACCCTACTCCGTGACCTCGCTTTAGCCTTCTCACAAGGCCCATCCTTACCCCTCCGTACCCTATCCCTCTCAACCCCTTCAGCCTCCCTTCCCTCTCCTTCTTACCCTCCAATCGCCATCCTTTGCTTTTTCGTGCAAAATTTCCACTTTTGGTTCTTCTCTGGTGTTTGTTCTCTACTACTCCTCGTAGACTTGGTAGCTACTCAAGTGTCCTTTTGAAGATTTTGCAGCACAAGAATCATGGTGTCATCTCTGCTCTAAGGTTGGGTTGTAGCTCTCTAGGACGGAGAGCCCATTAGGTGGTGGGCAACTATTGAGCCCATAAAAGTCATGTTGGTCAAAGTCAAATATAGTCAAAGTCAAAGGATCAAAGTCAAAGCTATCAAAGTCAACATGTTCAAGGTCAAAGTCAACATTGGTGAAGTCAAAGCGTTCAAAGTCGGTTGTCAAGGTGCACGGGTAGTGCACAATTAATAGTTCACAAAGGGTATAATTGCAAAAAGTTGGTTGCAAGTTGCAGAGTGTCTTTCTGTAATTTCTCTAAGGTTCAAAGTGTTTTTTAAAAGTGTTTGGAAGGTTCAAGTGAACCCTCTCTTAGGTGCACATTTGAAGAATTAAAAGGCAAAATGTGAAGGTATGTGAAGCCGCAGCGTACGTAGAAGTGAAAGTATGGGCCCCTAATTAAAATTTTTGTTTTAATCTAAAGTCACTACAAGACAAAACAGGGATTTGTTGGCTGCCCACTTTTGGAGACAATCTTGGGACATCAAAGTGAGCACCAAGATACTCTAGCAGTTAGGAGCGTATGTGAACCAACACTCAAATCAAGGCAAGGCATTATTCTTGGAGGACTAAGCAAGGTGAGCATAGTCTAGACTAAGAGAAGAGTAAGAGACGTACAGTGAGCGCACGACATAGAGAGTCATTTTGCAAGGTGCAAGAAGAGTGACTTAGATTGTATGCAGAGAAGGTGAAGCAAGGAATATCAAGAGCAAAGTCCCATTGAAGGTGCACGTCGATAGAAGGTGTCCATCCCTCCCCTGATTGGAAGCTTGGTGCAAGGTGTGTACAAGGGGCAAGCTTGGAGAAGGTGGAGGTCAGATGCAGAGGTCGGCGGCAGATTCTAAGTACTTTGTAATCTTGTTTCATGAGCATTATTTAATCTTTGGCATATTGTGTAGAGCATTTGGCTTATGTACAAGCTTGTATTCTTCTCTTCTTAATTGATGAGAAGCTTTCAGTGTCATTAATTTTCACTCTCCATTCTCCTACAAACACTCAAATCCCTTTCTGCACAAGAATCCCCCAACACTAACATGTAAACATTATAGTTAATCACTGACTCCACTGCATATAGTTAGTCAGCCAAAAGAAGAGAACTAGGCTTATCGACGACCACCTATGAACAACTATCATACATCTCTATGGAAGGCCAGGTAAGTCTTCCACCTGGATTATCTCAGTGTCTCCTAGTTAAGAAATACTCACCACAACTCTATTTATCAATGGTCAAAGGCTTTATGCAAATACATTAGCTTTATATCAATGAACACATAAATGTACACAAGCAGTTTCCATAGAAGGATACATAATATGTATGTGCTCAATATATGTAGTAAAATGACACTTAAAGATTGAATTCAAAACCCAAACACTAGCCAAAAACACTTGCAAGTTCTCAACTCTGTTCTTTAGGCTGCATAAACTTGTAGTGGCTGCTCCCACCACAACTAAAAACTTTTCAAGAAACCTCTAGAGTTACTAGTGTGGCTGAAAACACAACGGCAAAGGTGAGTATTTTTTATCAAAGATATATAAAGATAAATATTCATGATGTTGAAGCTGTGTAAAGAGAACTATGAATGAAAGTAGTCCAAATTGACATCAAAAATCACCCCAAAATGCTTCAAAACAACTCTGAGAGCAAAGAATGAAGCTTTGAGGGCCCAAAACATGTTCAAGGTAATGTGAACCTTAGTTTTTGCTGTTCTTCAAACACCACAAGAGTGTATCACAATACTAGGATGGGTGACCTCTCGAGAAGTACCAGGAACCTTTGTCTTCCTTCATTGTTGAGGTCCTCCCTTGTGCACAACCAATGGTGCTAATGGTGACTTCGGTGACTCAGAGGATGAGTTATTTTTAGAGCCTATGCCTTGATCACCACCTTAATCATAAGCATTTGAGAAACCCTTGGGGATGCTTGCTTCACTTGCACAAAAGGAACAAAGGTGTGCATCAAAATGCTCTGATTCTAGTGACGTATTTTGTTGCCAATGCACAATGATGGACTCTCCTTCTTAAGAGATCCACAATGATACCCTCGTAGTATAAAACCAAAATCCGTATACACCAAACACTATTCCGCACAAGCTTGAAGTATATGCAAAGAAACATACACATACATGCATACATAATGCATATGCATATGCATACATACATGATTACATGCATACACACACACATACACACACATGCATACATTTGCATACATAATGCACATGCAAATGCATACATACTTGCTTGCATGCATACACACACTCACATATACACCTACATACACATATACACACATACATATGTACACATACATATATTGATTTTTAACCCATTTTGTTTTATATGTATAGGTATTATGGATCCTAGTAGAGAGAGAAAGACGAAACTCACTTTTATAAAAAGTCTTATGAGAGCAAGAGTTCCACCTCATACTTTAGGGATCAACATGCATGAGTATTCAGAGACACCTGATGATGAGCTGGCTTTTACGATCTAGATGCTTACCTAGTGATCAGAGGAGGGCTTTTCTGCAGCTCCACATGCAGTAAGACAACTATCTGCTCATAGGTATGCTTTTTTTTCACAATTTGTTTTAATGATACTATAACACATATTTTTATTTATTTTTATCTATCTATTTTTAGGACACCTATACCACCTCTAGATCATGAGAGCAGAGCACAGGTGCCTATGAGGACATGCATAGACACCTTAGGGCTAGAGTGCCGATATAGAGCCAGAGGGGATTATAGTGTATATAGGGAATGGATTGGAGTTCACGAGAAGAATGCGAGCATTATGCGACTCTTACCTGCACCTTGTGCACTTGGAGTGGAAGTAAGTATAAATTTTACATATAAATTGAAATAAATATCTTAAGTTTTATCTACATGATTTTTTCTATTTCTGTAGCGAGCATGATGAGAGGGATAAAAAATACGTACTTAGTTCAATTGAGACAGATTTTGGGACAGGATGGTCACATAAGTGGTGTCTAAAAGAGATGCGAACACTTGTGGCTCATCATCGTGATAATGCACGGTACGCATTGCTTTTATGTATATATATGTGGATATGAGTATGTGTGTTTATGTATGTATGTATATGAGAGAGAGAGAGAGAGAGAGAGAGAGAGAGAGAGAGAGAGAGAGAGAGAGAGAGAGAGAGAGAGACAGAGAGAGAGAGAAGAGTGCGACCAGAGGTACAAAAACATGCATAGACACACATATACATCATACATGCACATATACAAAAACATGCACACTTATACATACACACACATACATGCACATTTACACCACACATACACATGCATGCAGTTACACACATATAATGAATACACACATAGACACATACACATACTCAAATACACATACACATACTCATATACACATACACATACATAATCATATGTACACACACATAGACTCACATAATCATATTTACATACATATATACACATACACATGCATACACACACACACACAACACATGCATATGCACATATAGATACACATACATACACACATATAGATACACATACATACACACATATATATACACATGCATACACACACATGCATACACACACACACATATATATATATATATATATATATATATATATATATGTATATATATATATATATATATATATATATATATATATATATATATATATATATATATATATATATATATATATATATATATATATATACATATATACATATATGTGTGTGTGTGTATGTGTATGTATGTATGTATGTATATTGTAAGCCGCCGGATTGGCAATTGTAAATCTTTTTCTTTTCATATTTCGCACGAACCGAAAGGTCGTTGCGTAGAGTTGTAACTATTTATAATCTAATGAAAGGACGCTTCGAAAACGATCAGGAGAATCGCAAGACTGTCTGTCTGGGCAATTGCGTTCTGCGACGTTGCCGTCGCGTGGTGTTGAGAAATCTGAGTATTACTGTTCTTGTCTCAGTTTGATTATATTAGCTTGTGTTTGGGCATAATTCCTTTGAGTTAGAGAACGTAAGTCTGTATTACGGGAATGAATAGCTTCAGTGCTGTGTATTGAGAACGTATCCACCGGAGTGTAATCGGTAAGGTTGTGGAAGAACTAGCAATAGTCTGGTTGCAGACAGTAAGACTGTGAGAGAACGAACCAGAGTCTTGATAAGTAATTCGTATTAATAGAGATTTTAACATTAAGGTACAGTGATGTGAGTGATTTAATTGGGAAAATCAAGTATAGGGCCTCTGATTATCAGACCCCTTCCACTCCCAAGAACTCGAAAAGAGCTTAAGCGTGCCTGTGACGGCAATGCACATTTAACACTAGCGCTGTCTGTGGGAATGTGGCAACAGAGTGTTGGAAATTGATTGTGGGAAGGTGGCAATAGAGTGTTGCAAATCGGTTGTGGGAAGGTGATCATAGATTGTGAATTGAGAGTAAGGTAGAGTAGTACGCAAGTGTTGCAAAGGTGATATATGCCGGTTACTCGGTCCGACGAGTCGTATCTGAAGTACAGGAGAGACCGACAGCCTTGGGTGGTACCAAATTTGTTAAGGACACCCCCAGGAGGCAGAAGCACAGATCGGTTAAGCCCAGTAGTAGAAGAAGCGAAGCACGGTAGTAGTGATTTCGATAGCATTCCGGTAGAACATACTGCAACTCTGGTAGATTTCGGTGTAATTTCGGCACAGTCTGCAGAAGATACAATAACTTCGGAGTCTACAGGAACGCAGTGTGCAGTTGACCTGACACCGTCTGGTCAAGATTCAAACCTCTCTGAGAATAGAGGTGTGTTATCCAGAGATACCATTGTTGGTGAAAGAATATCTTGGGTTGGGGAAAGTTTGATTAATTTCGGTGACAGTTCGGTCCCAGTTGCAGGGAATTTACAATTTTCTGGTGACAGTGTTATATTTCCCAGTGAATCTTCATTCCGGATGTTGGGAAAGATGGATGGATGCTCCAAGAGACTAAGTAGGTACTGCTAAGCCTGCTTTGTACCAGCCCTCTTTTGCTTTAGACTTGATTAGTAGACCTCCTTAGCTTTCTAATGACACCATAAAATGTCCTATGTACTTTGGAAATGATTGAGTCAAAACAGATAACTCTGAAATTCACAAGCTCAAGAAAACCTTCTATTTTTGTCTTGATACATGCTGGGTATTTTGCTCAGTATGAACAGTACAATAGGAATTGGAAAAATTACTTTTAGGGGTATCTAATTAGCTTAGTAAGCTAACTATTCCAAGTGGAATGATGCAAACAGATAAACTATGCTTAGAGAAATCAATTTAGCAAGTTAAGCTATACCCCCGACTTTTTAGGACTGTAGCAGAAAATGACCAGGGATCACCTCGACGCAGATTTCTCTGAAATGGCTGAATATAATCTCTTCAAACTTTGTCAGCATGTAGACGACTTCAAGCTGAATCCAAAAAGCTTTGAATCACTGCATTTGGTCGAGATTTGACTGCGATATGCTCTTCACAAGTTGATAGACTTTTGAGTAGACTAACAGAGAACTCAGAGATGAACAATATGAATGTATGTATTAATGAACATTTGTATACAACTCCATTGGCATGAATAACATTGCTCAATGGTATAGAGAGGTGTAGGCTAGAGTGTAGACCTCACACACACACACACTCAAAATCAGTAATGAGAAGCTCGGCAGTGATGAGTTCTGCCCGCGACTTTTCCATGTCCATTTTTATAGGAAATGAGTAAAAGTTTGAATTCAAATTCAAACTTTTGGCTCCCTATGATCAAGCTCCTAAATCCTAGGAGATATTTCTTCAATCAAATGAGTTACTTTTTCCACGACTCACTTTGGTAGGTGATTACAAAAAGATTACAAGTCAATTTGACTTTTACAATGAGATAAAGTGGTAATTATCCACTAGCATATGTTCCTATGGTTCTTCATGTATGTATGTATTTCAATGCATCCTATAAGCCAAATGTGTAGGCTTGTGATTTACACCAACAGCTCCCCCTCAAGCCAAACATTTTGGCTTAAGTCTTCATCTTCAATCTTCAAGTATATCCTGCAATCCAATCATAGATTTAAACCTGCAAAGTTTGGTTCCATCCAAAGCTTTAGTCAGCAAATCTGCACATTGCATGTTGGTTGACACATAGGTCAGCTAAATATCTTTGCTTACCAACTTCTCTCTCACATAATGATAATGAACTTCTATGTGTTTGGTACTAGCATGATAGATAGGATTAGCTGCAAGGTGAAGGGAACTTGTATTATCTCCAAAGATGATTGGTGACCTAGTAAAGAATCCCAATTCTGTATACAAAATCTTAATCCATATTGCTTCTTGTGTGGCATTAACTAGTCCTCTATACTCTGCCTCTGTAAAAGACAATGCCACAATTGGTTGCTTCTTTCTAGACCATGAAATTGGTTTGTCACCTGCAAAAGAAATGTATCCTGAAGTGCTTCTCCTATCATCCTTGCATCCTGCCCAATCAGCATCTGAATAAATCTTTATGTCAATATCTGAAGAGTAAGGAAAGTACAAACCATGGTTCTATGTACCCTTGAGATACTTCAAGATTCTCTTGGCAGCCTCTAAGCGAGGTATCCTTGGATTGTGCATAAATTGGCTTAGCACACTAACTCCATATGCAATATCTATCCTTGTTAAGGTAGCATAGTTCAAGCTACCCACCATACTTTGATAACCTGTAATGTCATTGACTTCATCACCTTCATGAGCACTTAGTTTTAGGTTTACCTCCATTGGAGTGCTTGCTACTTTGGCATCCTGCAAGTGAAACTTTTTCAACATGTCCTGTATGTATTTTTTCTGAGTAATGTATATCCCTGAATTAGTGTAGACTAATTCAAGCCCCAAAAAATACTTCAATAGACCAAGATCATTGATCTTGAACTCCTTAATCATTTGACTTTTGATATATCTGATTCCATTGACATCATTACCTCTAATGATGATGTCATCAACATAAACACAAAGGTATATTACCTATGAATTACTTCTCTTGATGAATAGAGAAGTATCTGCCTTGCTCATAACAAATCCTTGGTCTTGGAGGTATGTGGTTAACCTGTAATTCCATGCCCTAGGTGCCTGCTTTAATCCATATAAAGCCTTTTTTCATTTGCAAACATGTGTTACCTTCTTAGGATCTTCATAGCCAGGAGGTTGTTACATATATACCTCCTCTGAAATCCATCCATTCAAGAAAGCATTCTTGACATCCAATTGGTACATATTCCAATTCTTTGATGCACCCACACTTACCAACACTCTGATTTTTGGCATCTTGGCCATAGGAGAAAATGTCTCTTCATAGTCAATGCCTTGGGTTTGTGAAAAACCCTTGGCTACCAATCTGGATTTGTACCTATTAATTGTGCCATCAGAATTCCTTTTGAGCTTATAGATCCATCTGGATCCTATTACCTTCATGGATTCCTTCTTAGGTACTAACTCCCATGTGTCACTCTCCTTGAGTGCATCAATCTCCTCATCCATAGCTTCTTTCCATTCTGATTTGGTTATTGCTTCTTCATATGATCTTGGTTCTTCATTTAACAAATCTTTGGCAAGATAAACTGAATGTTTAGTAACAAGAGATGTATCATACCCATATCTGATAGGTTTTTTACTTTCTCTTTGTGATCTTCTAAATGGTTGAGCTGAAGATTCAGGTATGTCTTCAAGCTTCTTCATCTTCATTTTGCCCTTGGACTTCCATGCCTTGAACTCTTCAAGGTTGATAGGGTCTTCATCATCTGAACTCAAGTCTTCATTCTGAGTAGGTTCCTCCTTTGCAAGTTTTGGAAACTCCTCTTCCAAATCATAGGGTAGTTTAACCTTCCTGCATTCATTCTCATACCAAGATTCATTTTCATCAAAGACAACATCTCTGCTTACCATGAATTCCTTATTGGTAGGGTTATAAAACCTGTAACCTTTTTTATTTAAATCATACCCAATAAAGATGCATTTTTTAGCCTTTGGGTCTAGCTTACCTCTTATCTGAGAAGGAATGTGTACATATGCTACACATCCAAATATTTTGCAATGGTCAAGTGAAGGTCTCTTCCCATGCCATGCTTCATAGGGTGTCATACCATCAAGTGACTTAGATGGTAACTTGTTAGATGAGGTAAGTGGCAGTAGAAACACTTTCTACCCATAGATAGTTAGGTAACTTTTTCTCATTCAACATAGACCTAGCTGTCTCCACAATTAATCTATTTCTTCTCTTAGCTACCCCATTCTGTTCAGGAGAATACCTTGTGGTTATTTCCCTTTTGATGCCTCTGTCCTGCAAGAAGTTTTCGAATTCATTGGAGAAGTACTCACCTCCTCCATCTGACCTTAGCCTCTTCAAATTCCTTCCTGTCTGATTTTCAACTAATGCAAGATATTTTTTAAAGCAATTAAATACTTCATCCTTGTGTTTCATAAAGTACAATACAGTCAATCTGCTATAGTCATCAATAAAACACACATAGTACCTTGAACCTGAGACTGAGGGGTCTTTGCTTGGGCCCCATACATCTGTGTGGACAAGCTCTAGGTAGTCTTCATGCATGTATCCTTTCCTTGAGAAAGGTAATCTGTGTGACTTCCCAAATTGACAAGCTCCACACTTGTAAATCATATGTTGCTTGGATACATTAGGTATCCCAAGCACACATTGATCCTTGCACATTTGCTTCAAGGTTCTTTCACCTATATGTCCTAATCTTTTGTGCCAAATCTCAAGCTCTGAAAGTGTTTGATCTTTATAACTGTATAGTGCAATATTGTTTGTATCTTCCAACTCAAAAGTGAAAAGTCTACCTGATTTTTCTCCTTTAGCAATCCTCTTGAATCCATGTCTTGGATCCTCCACATATGCTCCATATTGGTTGAACCTGACCTGCAAACCTTTCTCCACAATCTGTCCAACACTCATCAAGTTTTTGGTAATGGTTGGTACATAGAGTACCCTGCTCAACAAATTCTGATTACCATCACAAGTCTTAACATTTCCAACTTTAACTACTGAATGCTTTGTGTCATCACTTGTTTGGACTTGATGCTTACCTTTTGGTTCCTCAAGATCAGAGAGTAGTGCTACATTGCCAGCCACATGATTTCAGCATCCTGAGTCAATGTAGAATAGGTGATCATCATTTGTACCTGATTTTGAAGTCATATTCATGATCAGAAGGGAGTCATCCTGCTCCTCTGTGTAGTTGTTGTGGTCCTTTCTGGATTTGAAACCTCCTTGGTAGTTGCCATTGTAATTATTGTTGTAGTTGTTGTTGTAACCTCGGTGATTGTTGAATCTACCTCTTGATTGTGAGTATCCACCTCTTTGGTATCCTCTTCCTCTCTGATTCTTGTAATTCCTGAAACACTCATCTGTAGTATGATTTGATAAACCACAAATGTTGCATGGTGATGAGTTATAGGGTCTCCCCCTACCTTGCTTACCTCCTCTGCCCCTTCCTCTTGAAGATCTACTTCTCCCTGCATAGTTGCCTTCCTCTTCCATCTTCTTGCTTTTGCCTTTGTCCTTAGACTTCTTATCAGTGTATAGGGCATAAGAGTTATTAACTTTGGATGTATCTCCATTCTTGTTGAGCTTTGCTTCATGAGTGAACAATTGTCCCATGAGAGTTGTAAGATCTGGAGTGTGCATGTCCATGTAAAGATCCATTGCAGTGGTGAAACTTTCCCGTTTGTCATCAGCCATGATCCCATTGATTACTTGCCTTACAATCTGCTCTTCATCAATTTCTTCTCCTATGCTTGCTAACTGATCTGCAACATCTTTAATCTTGGTCACAAATTCTGAAACAACTTGCTTAGGTTGCTTCCTTAGTGTTGTGAATTCAATCCACAACTGATTTTTCCTAGCCCTTGTGTTGGAGGAAAAATATGATGACAAGGTTTCCCAAGTCTCTTGGGAAGTCTTACAATTTCAGATATGTGGTAAAAGGAAATGAGAGATAGAGTTGAGTAAATAAGACCTTGCCAATGCATCCTTAGCACACCATGTGTTGAGCTTTTCCTCTTCTTCTTTGGTTGGTAATCCTCTTTCTTTGAATGAGGGCAATTCCTCATCTCCTGAGATGTATCCATAGAGACTCCTTCCTTGTAAGTAGGTCTTCATCCTTAGAGACCATGCTTGATAGTTGTTCCTGTCTAATTTATCAATAAATGAAGGAAAAACATCTCCCATTTTACCTTTGTTTGCTCTGATACCACTGTTGGGAAAGATGGATGGATGCTCCAAGAGACTGAGTAGGTACTGCTAAACCTGCTTTGTACGAGCCCTCTTTTGCTTCAGACTTGATTAGTAGACCTCCTTAGATTTCCAATGACACCATAAAATGTCCTATGTACTTTGGAAATGATTTGTGTAATGTTTGAGTCAAAACAGATAACTCTGAAATTCACAAACTCAAGAAAACCTTCTATTTTTGTCTTGACACATGCTGGGTATTTTGCTTAGTATGAACAGTACAGTAGGAATTGGAAAAATTCCTTTTAGGGGTATCTAATTAGCTTAGTAAGCTAACTATTCCAAGTGGAGTGATGCAAAAAGATAAACTATGCTTAGAGAAATCAATTTAGCAAGTTAAGCTATACCCCCGACTTTTTAGGACTATAGTAGAAAATGACCAGGGATCACCTCGACGCAGATTTCTCTGAAATGGCTGAATAGAATCTCTTCAAACATTGTCAGCATGTATATGACTTCAAGCTGAATCCAACAAGCTTTGAATCACTGAATTTGGTGGAGATTTGACTGAGATATGCTCTTCACAAGTTGACAAACTTTTGAGTAGACTAACAAAGAACTCAGAGATGAACAATATGAATGTATGTATTAATGAACATTTGTATACAACTCCATTGGCATGAATAACATTGCTCAATGGTATAGAGAGGTGTAGGATAGAGTGTAGACCTCACACACACTCAAAATCAGTAATGAGAAGCTCGGGAGTGATGAGTTCTGCCCGTGACTTTTCCATGTCCATTTTTATAGGAAATGAGTAAAAGTTTGAATTCAAATTCAAACTTTTGGCTCCCTATGATCAAGCTCCTAAATCCTAGGAGATATTTCTTCAATCAAATGAGTTACTTTTTCCACGACTTACTTTGGTAGGTGATTACAAAAAGATTCCAAGTCAATTGGACTTTTACAATGAGATAAAGTGGTAATTATCCACTAGCATATGTTCCTTTGGTTCTTCATGTATGTTTGTATTTCAATGCATCCTATAAGCCAAATGTGTAGGCTTGTGATTTACACCAACACCGGACACCATTGTTTGGAGTAAGTGTGCCTACGTTTGATACCAAAGAAGAGGATAGGCTATTCGAATTGGAAATCCATAAGAGGCTGAACGCTATTTTCAAGTCAGAAGGTGAGCAGTCTGATCATACAGAATCTGAAGGACCGGAAACACCACCTCAGAACTCAGGAGATAGTAACAGTACCACTACTAGCACCATGAGTGGACAACAACAACAACAATAGCAGCAACAACAACCGCCACTTCCAATTTGACCTGTTCCAACAGGGGTAACATACACCAAGTTCGGTGGATTTCCAGGTGATGACCCTGATGCTCATGTACATACCTTTGAGATAAGTTATGCCGTACTAAACCATCCACCTAATCTAGCGTACAAGGCCATTGTATTCCAGTCTAATTAGTCAATGAAGTAGCCAGGTGGTTAACAGAGTATGATATCAACCATTTCGGCACCTATGAAGCGGTAAGGGATGCGTTTTTGCAGAGATTCCGGCTGAAGAAGAACCTTGCCGAAATTTTTGATTACCTGTAGAAAAATAGACAGAAGCCGCATCAAACTGTGCAGGAATATGCCACATTATTTAGAACTCATTTAAGACAATTGCCTCCGGCACATGCTAATTTACCGGATGATGTCATAACCTAGTGGTTCATTAATGGTTTGACCCCGCAGCTTAAACAAATCATGATCATCCGATGTGTGGGTGCTATGACACTGGATGTTGTCATAACGATGGCCCTACAACTAGAGCATAAGGTTGGAGGATTCACTGAAGACCTGGAGTGGCTGACAGCCAGTAGAAACGTTGCAGAGGATCCGGCTAAACAGATGTACTGCACTAAATGTAAAACTCCAAGGCATACCAGTGCTACCTGTGCCCTTAATCAGATGTATTGTGCTATTTGCAATACCACCGAACATTCCAAAGAAAATTGTGCATATAACGCCAAAGTGCAGGGACCAGTAACTGTAAATGCCATTATACAAGAACCGGGATAGCCAGCCACTCACTACGTACCACCGCAGATGTGAAACAATCAGCCGCAACGATACAAGAATTATCGAGGACAACGGAATACAAATTACAATACAAATTGTTGGCAGAAAGGAACATCACAGGAAGGTACTTCCTTGCCACCACCTCGATGTCATTTTTGTGGTGAGCTTGGTCACATCCGAAGATTCTGCAAGGATGCAACCAAATATGATAAGAGAAAGAAAGAGCGTCAGAACCCAATGACCAATATGGTTTATATTTTACCAGTAGAAACTCAAGGAGTAGTGATTCAAACAAGATTTGGTAAGTAGTTGCAACCAGCAGCAGAGGTGTTTGAACCTGGCATCCATGAACAACAGAGAATGTATAACAAGGCTAGCCAATGGACCACCAAAGAGCCTACGGTGTTCCCTGATCTAGTTCCGGTGACACAGGTTCCACTGCCAAAGGTAGGAGCACAGGAACAAGATTGTACCCCAGTAACAGGAGAATCATCATCGGAACCCGTGAAGAGTGCAATTCCAACAGACCAGGTGTGGGATATTCTCTCGAAGGCTTCAATTACCCTTCCCTTGGGGCAACTACTCGCCTTGGTGCCCGGAGTTCGGCAGCAATTCCAACAACAACTTAGTCCTGCATCTCCCAGTACCACGGCAACTGCCACAATCCAACCGGAAGCTGACTCTACGGTAGATCATGCGGTCCCCTTAATTATGGTATGGCACAAGAATCATAAAATTACTCAAGGGCTAATTGATGGTGGTTCCGGTGTAAACATAGCCACTGCAGCTCTTTGCAAGAAGTTAGGGTGGACCTAAATTGAGCCTGTCCAATTTTTTGTAAGAATGGCCGACCAATCCCGAGTCCATCCGGTGGGACTCGTACAGAATGTCCCGATCACTTTGCAGGGTACAACGTTTAAGATGACTTTTGTAGTCTTAGAACTACCGGAGTCCAGTCTCGACTATAATCTTCTTTTCGGTCGACCCTGGTTGAAATAGGCTAAGGTTATACATGATTGGTTAGTGCAGGAACTTACTTTCAAAGACAACCACCGAAAATATGTTGTCAAACTAGATGCTATTCAGCCCTGTGAACTACATGCCAGACCTTATGTAGAAGAGCCGGTCCACATGTTGGATGGTTTATCCGATGACGAAGAAGAAGAATTTTTGAAGAATAACAAAGATCTGATCTCTTTGGGGACTGACGATTTGCAATCTGTAGCAGACAACTAGAGTCCGGCAGCCTGTACGGTGATGCCCGTGACCGGAGATGCAGATACCAATGATAACGATGCTATGGATGGAGCCACTTTGCAGCAACTTTTACAGTCAGCTGAGGATTCGGCAAAACCTCGGCAATTCTATGTTCCCGAAGATCAGTTAATCACCTATAATTTGGGAGATGAAGTGAACCCGCGACCTATCAAGATAAAGGAAGGATTGTCTGAGGCGTTTCAAGCAAATTTGATCCAGCTTCTTTGTGAGTTCTCTGATGTTTTTGCCTGGGATTATCATGATATGAAAGGTCTGGATCCTCGCATCTATCAGCATCGGGTCGTGCTCAAACCAGAAGCAAAGCCGATTAAACAATCCAGCTACCGAATGAATCCTAACTATGCAGCACAAGTCAAGGCAGAACTCGATCGGCTACTGAAAGTAGGATTCATTGTCCCAGTTGAACATGCTGAATGGATCTCGCCAATCGTAATTGTTCCGAAGAAAAACAAGCAGCTCAGAATCTGTGTGGATTACTGGAAATTGAATGCATCCTCGGTACCGAATCCATTTCCTCTTCCCTTTCTAGACACAATGTTAGACAGAGTGGCTGGGCATGAGATGTATTCATGTCTCGATGGTTATAGTGGCTATAACCAGGTCCGAATGGCTGAGCAAGATATACCAAAGACAACATTTATTATGAATTGGGGTGTTTTTGCTTGTACAGTCATGTGGTTTGGGGTACGGAATGCTCCTAGTACCTTTCAGCGGTGTATGCAGGAAATATTTTCACCCTACCTCACTTCTTTCATGCAAGTATACTTAGATGACTTCTCTTTATTCGACAAAATTGTGGCACACCTGTATCATTTACGGTGAATACCGCGAATACCGACTTTGCTTGAACCCAACAAAATCTGTCTTTGAGGTTTCTTGTGGTAAACTACTTGGCCATATTATATCTGCACAAGGCATACAGGTTGATCTAGACAAGGTTGCAGCAGTGTTGGAAGCACCTGTACCTACCACACCGAAAGAAGTGATGCGCTTTCTAGGACAAATTCGGTGGCATGGTCGCCACTTACGATGGTTAGCTCATCTCGCTACACCACTTAATCGACTCATGACGAGCACTCCACGACAGTTTGAATGGACCCCAGAATGTCAAACTGCCTTTGAACGTTTAAAAGAATTATTGACCCAAGCACCAATTTTGCAACCCCCAGATTGGGAACGCCCGTTCCATGTCTTCATTGATGCCTTAGACATAGCAATTGGAAGTGCTTTAATGCAGCAATCTGATAAGTGGTTCAGACCTGTCTATTACATAAGTCGTCGACTCACTCTTGCTGAACAAAATTATTCAATAACTGAAAGAGAATGTCTCGGTTTGGTATATTCTGTAAAGAAATTCCGGCATTATTTGTTAGGTCAAAAATTCACCTTTCATGTGGATCATGCTGTGCTAGTGTATCTGGTCCGGCAGCAGCATTTAGGTGGCCGAATGGCACGTTGGGTTCTATTGTTACAAGAATTTGATTATGAAGTGATTCATCGACCCGGCACTGCACATGCATTAGCAGATTTTCTTTCTCGATTAGATTCCGGTGAAGCTCCGGTGGGTGTTGATGACACCACACCAGCAATTTATGTTGCTGAAACAACTAGTGATGAATCTGCAGAACCTCCTGTGACACCTACCTACTATGATCAGTTATTAACCTTTCTTACTGATGGATGTCTTCCCCCTCAAACTTCTCCTGCGATGAAGCGGAAAGTTGCAGTTTACAGTCACAAATTCTAGTTGATTGCCGGACAGTTGTACTACATGGATCATACTAGTGCATTGCTTCGTTGTATTCCACCACATGAAGTAAACTCCGTTCTTGCTATGGCACATTCAATACCTTCCGGTGGACATTTTGCAGTAGATTTAACACACCGAAAAATTCTGCAAAGTGGGCTCTGGTGGCCTACTATGTACAAAGATGTGACTCAGTTTGTGCAGCAGTGTGACAATTGTCAGCGATCTGGACAACCATTACAATGCCACTTCTTCCCTCTACAACCTGTATTACCTTTGGAACCTTTTCAGAAATGGGGTTTTGATTTTATTGGACCAATCACACCTCCAACAATCCTTAGCAACAATCGCTACATTCTAACATGCACAGATTATGCGACCAGATGGGCAGAAGCTTGGGCCTTATGGTTTGCTACAGCTGTTTCGGTGGCCAAATGTCTGATGAAGGACGTATTCCCATGCTATGGATTACCTCTGGAACTTGTGACAGATCAAGGAACACACTTTGTTAACAATTTAATGCGAGTGCTTACACACACTTTTCAGATTCTGCATAAATTCAGTTCACCGTATTATCCTTGTGCTAATGGCTTAGCTGAGAGTACAAACAAAACGTTGTTGACTATGCTTCGTAAACTGATTGAGGAATCACCAGAAAGATGGGATCAGTTACTACTTACAGTATTATGGGCATACCGAACTACATACAAAGTAGCAACCAGACTGACTCCTTTCAAGCTGGCTTATGGGCTAGAAGCAATAGTGCCAATGGAACTTGTAGTACCTAGCTTACGCGTGGCTATCACTCAGAAATTGTTACCAGAAGACTCTTTGTCATTTCGGTTGGACACACTCAGAGACTTGGATGAACATCGCTGGGAAAGTTTTCTGGCCCTTCAAGAAGTTCAGTTGCGGCAAGCTCATACTCATGATCGGTATCTCAAAACTCTAGTTTTTTCGATGGGACAGCTTGTGTTATTCTATAATGCTAAATCAAATCGTGCGGCTGGAAAATTCAAATTATGGTGGTTCGGTCCTTACCGAATTACATAACAAGTGGGCCCAACTACTTTTCGGTTGACTACATTGACCGGAGTTCCTCTTCCTAAAGTGATCAATGGTTCAAAGTTGCGGCCGTATCACCAAGCACCTGATTCTCGCTGATGTGTTCTTCGTTTTTCCGCGTGTTATTTACTTTCTTTTTTGTTTTTGCATGATTAATTAAATAAGTCTGTAAATATCCTCGTTTTGATATCTAATTATGATCAACAGCCGCCCTACATTATCGATTCTGCTCATGCATGCACGCCATAGTTATGAAGGTTATCATCTCAACACCACACGATGATTAGTATTTTTGATCGCCTCCCGTTGCCAAGTTTCTACTTAATCTTCTTCTTTTCGCTGTTAATCGCTATTGTGTCTGCGTGTTTTGTGTGCTTTGTGCTTTCTGTAATCACTGTGTAATCGTGCTACTTCGCGTGTGGATCATGGAAGCTTTAGCAAATTTTGCTACCTTCTGTGATGGACTCCCTCAGGATGTGAGTGAATTCTTGCGTGTCCGAGGTTTGTCCAACTTCGCTGAATTGCCCTGGCATTCAGTGGAGTGTCATCCATATTATGCTCAGATTATCGCTGCTATTGCTGCCACACCTGCTACGGAGTAGAGTTGACCTATTACGTGTTTCCCATCTTGTGTCGTAATCACCCTACAGTCATTTGTTGCCGCTTTCCGACTCTCTCTGGAAGGACGAGAGAATGGTCCTAACCTTCCGATCGCTACTATGATTGAATTGTTCCCTAGGCACTCTTCGAATGAGTATGCCATACTCTGTCGCCCTGATCCTGAACGGACTGCCCTTCAATTTTTAGTAGCCATACTGAACTTACAGAAACACACTTACGGGATTTCTTGCCCGTTCTACTTGATGATTGACATGGCTGCTAGACAGCGTGTCAATTTTGCTTCTTACTATTTCTGGCGCATTCACCGTGAATGCATTACGGTCATTAAGCATGTTAACAAAGGTGATCTTCCACGATCACGTCTTCCCCACATCCTGACATTTCTCTTTCTTGCCCTCCAAGCAGCGCAACCCCCACCAAGAGCTCCAATTTTGTATCATGAAGAATCTGCCCAGGTGCTCGAAGACGACGAAGAAGATGATGAAGACCTTTTCCAGCTCCTCCATCGAAAACACAGACGGATAAGCCCATATGAGAGTCAAGTCCAAGGCTCCACCGCCAAACATGAGGAAGAGACATTCCACAACACGGCCACTTCTATACATGTGGAATCTTCTGGTCAATCCGCTACGGATAAGCAGCAGGAACAAAGTGTTTCTAACATCAACTCTGATGCAATTTCTTCTCGAGAAGAGTCTCAGCAACAGTCTAAAGAAGACGTGCAAGTCCTTGTTGCAGAAATCTTTGAGGAAGTGATTACGGCCGTGGATACTCTCATTGCCAGTACTGAAGCGAATAAGCAGCAATCGACCGGAACCGCGTTAGTATCCAACACTCTTCTTCCCGTTTCTCCACCCATGCCTCCGATTGAGCTCATTGTCCCTGTTCCACCCTTTGTTCCTGAACAACCTGCCGCTTCATCCTCCTCACCCAATTACTCTCCACCGGATTCCACTCATCTCTTGACAACCTCTTCATCCCAGCCCATTCCTCCAATCCCCATGTTTACCGAATTAGAATCAATGGGCCGTATGCTCATCCAGTTTTCCCAGCAACTTCCGATGCAACTGAGGGAGATTACGGACAATATCTCACATGAATTACAACACAAAGTGGATGTATTAGAAGCAGATATTATTCCAATACAAGAGGAAGGGGATTCTGTAAAGGCCGAAAATCATGCTCTACATGTGTAGATTCAACAGCTCCAGGCTCACATTGCCGAACAAGATTCGTTGGTCAACCAAAGAGATGCTGCGTTGGCTGAATTAAGAGCCAAAGATGAGTTAGTAATTGCTGCTGATGCGGAAATTCTTCAGTTAAAACAGTTAGCCTAGGATCGAGAAGATGCCCGTATAGCATTGGGAAATCTGTTAGAAGAAACTAGAGAACAGTTAGATGAAGTCGTGCAGCGAGGACAGGAAATGGCGGATTTAGCCAAACGCACTAATGAAGAACTCCAGAGAACAAATTCTAATTTGTTTGAAGCAAATACTGCTCTTAAAAACCAAATGACATTGGTCGCTCAACTCTAGAAGGACATTGCAAGAACTCGAAGAGAGCGTGATGCTTATTACCAGACCATACAGTATCAATCACACGAATTGGAGAGAAGAGAAAAGCAGCTCGGAGCTCAAGCAGAGCGTTTATCCCGTGTCGATCAACAGATTGCCGATATGAAATTGAGCCGGGATGCGGCACTGGCCAATGACTTTTACCTGCAGGAAGCGTTTTTGCAGACTCGGGCTAAAATATTAATGAGTCAAGTAATTGCCGCTAGTTCAGTTCGTACAGATTCGCAGTTAGTTGAACCCGATATTTTAAAGCAAATGTTGGATTCTCTAAAGCAGAAAATTGCCAAAACATTTAAATTAGCTTGAACAATGTATATCCAGGGTATAGTCGATGAGCCCTAGATTTTATATACCTGCGGGTTCAAGTCCACCGTGCGTGCCACTGTAAGCCGTCGGATTGGCAATTGTAAATCTTTTTCTTTTCATATTCCACACGAACCGAAAGGTCGTTGCGTAGAGTTGTAACTATTTATAATCTAATGAAAGGACGCTTCGAAAACAATCAGGAGAATCGCCCGACTGTCTGTCTAGGCGATTGCGTTCTATGACGTTGCCATAGCGCGATGTTGACAAATCTGAGAATTACTGTTCTTGTCTCTGTTTGATTATATTAGCTTGTGTTTGGGCACAGTTCCTTTGAGTTAGAGAACGTAAGTCTGTATTACGGGAATGAATAGCTTCGGCGTTGTGTATTGAGAACGTATCCACCGGAGTGTAATCGGTAATGTTGTAGAAGAACTAGCAATAGTCTGGTTGCAGACAGTAAGACTGTGAGAGAACGAACCAGAGTCTTGATAAGTAATTCATATTAACAGATATTTTAACATTAAGGTACAGTGATGTGAGTGAGTTAATTGGGAAAATCAAGTATAGGGCCTCTGATTATCAGACCCCTTCCACTCCCAAGAACCGAAAAAGAGCTTAAGCACGCCTGTGACGGCAACATGCGTTTAACAATATATATATATATATATATATATATATATATATATATATATATATATATATATATATATATATATATATGAATTACAATATGAATTATATATATGAATTAGGATATATATATATATATATATATATATATATATATATATATATATATATATATATATATATATATATATATATATATATATATATATATATATATATATCCTAATTCATATATATAATTCATATCGTAATTCATATATATATATATATATATATATATATGTGAATTACGATATGAATTATATATATGAATTAGGATATGTGTGTGTATATATATATATATATATATATATATATATATATATATATATATATCCTTATTCAAAAACCCTATTATAAATATTCTAATTCGAAAATCCTATTTCAAAAATCCTAGTTTGGAAACACTAACTTTGATATTAGGGTTTCACAAACCCTTGATTAGAAACTCTAATTCAGCCTTTTAGCCAATTATTGAAGCATATGTACACATTGCATCTATTCCTCCGACCACCTACAAGAGAGATGTCTCTCCTTCCAACCTTATGCCTCTATATATAGCTACTCGAATCAATGAGGATCATAATATATATAAAGATACATACACATCATGTAGATACACATACATAAATATAAAATGGAGTAGATACATTATGCATCACACATACATGCTTATATGCACACATGTATACATATACATGCATACATATTTACACATACACATTTACACATATACACATATACACATATACATATATACATATATACATATATACATGTACACATCACATATACATGCCTACATGCACAAATGTATACTTATACATGCATACACAATTATAAAGACACTTGCATATATTACAAAAATGCATATGCATATATACACGTGTTCATACTAACACATGTATACATATATCACACACATGCACACACATACATATACATGAAACACATATATGTGCATACTAACACATGTATACATTAATACACATGAATACATACACATGGATACATACACATGAGAAAAATTTGCTCCTCGAAGATAAAGCTATATATAAAATAATTAGGCATACCCCCAAGCTTCATGTTCTAATGTAAAAGGACATGATTTCATCTCTCTAGTAGGATTCATCGATATTCTAGTTGAATAAAGAAGAATCTATTATTTGATAGCCATTCAAATGATTCAAGTTATTGATCGATAACTAGAGTAGAATTTACTATCTAATCTGCTCATATGTTTTCATTATTGCCATCATTTTGGTAACCATCAATATAGTCTCATCTTCATTATCCTTATTGATTTCATTTATTTCCTCTATTGTTAAATCTGTGTTCTCATGAATGACATCATCTATTAATGGATTAATATTGATTTTTGATAATTCCTCTTCATCATCAATAGAATCAGCATGTAGAGTATTATCCTCTTCATCAAAAATATTATTATCATTATCATGTATAATGATTTTAATTTCTCTTTGGGATGTTGATGTATTAGTATTTGATGGTGAATCATCAAGAGGAATTTCTTCGATCTCTCTAACAATAAACTGTTTAAACAATGGCCTACCTCTAGGTTGAACATGAATGACTTTTCTCCAAGGATGAGCATTTGGGTTTTTATAAAAAAATGCTTGTTCAATATGCTTAGGAAGAATATATGGTTCTTTAGTAGATCGCAAAGGATGAGCATCTGGGTTTTTATAAAAAAATGTTTGTTCAATATGCTTAGGAAGAATATATAGTTCTTTAGTAGATTGCATTACCTTGGAACAATCAATTGCCCAAAACCCATATAATTTCTTTCTCAATGTGGAATTACTACCTTTATACTTGGTTCGAAACTAGTCAACCTTCAAAATGACCTGTCAAAATATATAAAAACAAAAAACCATTATTGGGTGTTTAAAAAAATAATAAACTCTATCACAAAAAATATAAACTTTTTTCTACCTGTTTCAATGTATGAAATGATATTTCGTAGATACCAACAACAGTTCCCACATAACCAAGTTCGCCATCTATAAGGTTCATGTCTTTTGAGCTAGCATGTGATAGTTGCTTGAAAGAAGCAACAATACTACAACCCTCTGTTTTACGTAAAAAATTAATGGCTTTGATTCTAATATGTTGTCCAAAAGCCCACATATTAGTGAACATTCGAGCCTACAAAAGAAATTAATAAGTAAAGAGAAACTAATATACATATATGAAAAAAACAAAATATTATTAAAATAAAATTACCTTTCGTTAACAACCTATCATTAACTCTCTCTGCTCATCTGAGATTTCTTCATTATTTGCATTTGCGCATTGCAAATGACTATATAGCCAATCTGTGAAAGACGATATATTTGTAATCTCATTATTATCGAGATTACGGCTATATCTTTTGTTTCTCTATCTTTTACTTAGGAGATTTTGAAGTTCTTGTTCATACTCACTAAGGAATGCTTGCACGCATTCGCTATTATATGCTTCAAAAGTAGAAACATCATTTTTTTCTTGAAATGTAAATAAAAATGGAACTCCCTTTTCTGATAATACCTCATCTGTTATTTTTGAAGAAGACTCGTTGGTCCATGCACATGGAGCTTTTTCATGAATTCTTTCAAGGTACTCACTAACATAGTACATGCACTCTTCAAGCATCCGACCCTTTGCCATGGATCCTTCTTGTTTGCTCTTTGTCGCACATAACCTTTTAATATTCCCATAAATCACTTGACCCAAAACATCCATCGAGTGTTGACAACACTTGCAATCTCTATTTCATCTACAAGATGGAATAATAAATGAACATGAATATCAAAAAATGAAGTAGGAAGCTCTTTCTCCATCAAACATAGTAGCTCTTTGCATTCACGTTTTGTTTGTGGGATCGAATTTTTGTCAATATCTTTTGATGTAATCCACCTATACATATCAAAAAAAATTATAAAGAAGTTAATTCAAAAATAAAAGATATCAAATATTCATATATATTAAATATAAAAGTATCATAATTACCTTATAAGAAATCCAAGACGATAGGTCACATCTCGTACTCCTTTCGTTGTACATCCATCGATAACCAAACGTAAAAATATGTTTCAAAAAGCTATGCCGATCATGGGTCCTTAACCTAGATAAAATCTTATCATCCATAGTAAATATGTTTTGGAAAGACGCTCCATATCATGTAGGAGTCTGAATCAATTGAATCCTATTGTTGATAGTCAGTATCTCTTTTGTCGTAAGAACCCAATGAGCAGTTGCATAAGTCGTTTCCTGTCGATGTCTATCAAAAACTGGCCATAACTTTGGTTTTGAGTTTTGATCCTTCAAATCCTTCCTTGATGCTATGGTATCTTTTAGTCCAAGAAGATGCTGCCATAATGAATAACCAATATTCTTGAATATATGCATAGGATCAAGAAGATGACATACTTTTAACTCTTTCCAATACTCCAAAGAATACCATATTGATATATTCTCTTCGAGTGCCAATTTTCATTTACCTCTCTTCACATACTCATTATCTTCATCATCACTGAAGATTTCTGATTTTGGATCTATCAGAGATCTATCTGTCCATTTTTTATACCAATCCATAGGTGTCATAGGTTTTGGACATTGACCTGTTTCAAGCTTTCCATTAAAATGTATCGCTTCTCTTTTAGATCTTAATGGATGATCATCAAGCAAGAATCATCGATGTCGAAGATAAATATTTTTGTTGAGATTCTTACTATAGATTGATCTCAACCAATCACCACAATATGGACAAGCTTTATAATCCTTAGTAGATATTCCTACATCATGAAAATGATAAAAAATATAATTAGATTAACTCACATTTATTTGTATGCATATTGAATAAAAAAATTACATCAATACTTGAACAAACACCATATCATGGAAAATCGTGAATAGTCCAAGCCACAATGCCATGAACCATAATATATCTTTCATTGATGCTTTTCGATACATCAATGACATTAATACCTCTCCATAGCTCTTGGAGATCTTCAATGAGAGGAGCAAGATATATTTCATATCTTTAACTTGTCTTTTTCTTGGGATTAAAAGTGAAAGCATTAAATGTTCCTTCTTAATGCTAAGATATGGCAAAAGATTGTAGCTTATGACTACCACTGCCCATGTTGACCATTTACTAGATTTCATGCAAAATGGATTAACCCCATATAATGTAACTCCTAACTTTAGATTCTGTGGATTTTGTGCAAAATTAGGCCATGTAAAATTAATATGCCGAAAAGCAATACTATTATGAGGAATTTTGATTATTTCATCAGTACTTTTATGATCATGGCCCCATGTCAAAAGCTTTGATAATTCGGGGCTTTGAAACATATGTCTAATCCATGGAGGCAATGGAAAATGTCTCAATACCTTTTTTGTTATTTTACCTTCTTCGTCCTTATATCGAGGAGATTGACATTTTGGACATGTCAAAGAGTCTGCATATTCACCTCTATATAAAATACAATTGTTGACATGCATATATACATTGATAATCTATACCAACATTATTGATTACCTTCTTCATTTCATTATGTGAGGTAGGAAGAATATTCTGAATTGGTAAAAACTTTTCAGATAATAACCTATAAGTTCATGAAAAAAAGACATATTAATAAAAATAAATAAATAAATAAATAAATATATATATATATATATATATATATATATATATATATATATATATATATGCATCTAATTTTATATATGTGTATGCTTATGTGTATGTGTATGTGGAAGTGTATATGCATGTGCATGCGTATAGGTATGCATATGTGTATATGTATGTATGTGTGTATATGTGCTTTATATGTGTATATGTATGTATATATACGTATGTGTGTGTATGCATATATGTATGTGTATATATGTGTATGTATGTATATGTATGTATGTGTATGTACGTATGAATATGTATGTATGTATGTATATGTATGTATGCATGTGTAGCTGTGTATATTTGATTTCGTTTTTAATTCTTTTTTTGTTTATTGTGGTTTGCAGACTTTCATATCTAGACCACTGAATAGTTTGGCTATCTCCCATTTTATAGTCAATCTATTACCTGCCTTGCTAACCAAGACTTACATATTTATTTAAAAAGATTAAGTGTCAATCAACTGTGGATGTATTAGGTCGTTTGGAAAATAAGGCAAGCAAATTTCTCTCGACGATTTTGGAAGATGGATGAATAGTTTTAAAGTATGGGTAGACATAAAGTGTTCATTCAATGCAAGTTCTTGCTCTTATCGTAGCTAAGGTAAAAACAAAAACCTGCACTGAATGAACACTTTGTGTTTGCCCATCCTTTAAAATTATTCTTCCATCCTTCAAAATCTTCGAGGTAAATTTACTTCTCCTATTTTTCAAACGACTTAATACCTCCACAGCTTACTCATACTTAATATTTTTATGCAAAGTTCATAAAAGAGTTAGCAGCGCAGATATTAGGTACACTAGAATAGGAGCAGAAGATGTGTCAGGAAGATTCTAAAGGTTGGGCAGAAAATTCCAAAGGCTAGATGGACAAAATATCTTCATTTAATACAAGTATGCATAATTTGACCTTACTCTCACAACATGTGTATGTGTGTATATGTGTGTGTATGTTTATATGTGTGCATACAGTCATGTATATAGATGTGTATGTCTATATATGCATGTATTTATATGTATATATTTATGCATGTATATATATAAATAGATAGAAAATTAAAAATTATACCTTAATAGTGCCAAAATAGATACATTACTCCATCCAAAACGATTTTGAAGATTGAGAAGAAGTAAGCTCGCACTTATCCATGTAAAATGACTTCCTTCATATACATGCTTTAGACATTCCTCTCGAAGATATTTCTCATTTTTAGAAATATCAATTCTCTCTGTCATTTTGATACGAATCCTCAATAAAATCTGCCATGCCATCATCTTCATCATTGTTGCATAAATCTTGTACTTTATCTTCTTTTGAATATAGGTCTTTCAACCTTGCATATTCCATAGGATCACTTTTGCGTAGCCTCCTCATAGAAGCTTCTGATAAATGAGGTCTTACTGGCAATTGTGAATGGTGTGGAGAAATATCATCGACATCATACATTGGAATCTACACACACGAATAAAAATCATCACTATTCCATAAATGAATAAAAAGTAAACTTTAAATATAAAATTAAATATATAAGTTATTAAATATGGATAGAAAATTTCCATTATCTCTCTTGCTAAAAGATGTTCTTGGAGGTCTACGCCATCAATAATTCATTAATAATTCATCACCAGCATGTAATGTAGTAATAGCATTGACAACTATGTATCTTGATACATCTCTACTCATGTATGGTGATTCATGACTATTTTCACGCTCCTCAAATGTGCAATAAGTCCTTTAACTATTATGTAACCCTCGACTACTATTTATTAAACCTGCTATATTTCCATGCATGTAAGGTCTTCCATCAATATATAATCTTTCATTTTCTGCATGTGAAATCCTTCTACTAGTGAGGGATGCTGCATTCAAGCATATTCCATAAGTACACATGCTTTGAACATAGCGTGCAAGTCGATGTCAATCTCCCCATCCATAAATAGGACCACAAAATGACATAAGAGTGACTTCAAAGTTCGGAGGCACATACAAATTGTCTACAATAAAGAGACCACGTCCAACATTAGTAATAGTGGACAGAGCAATCATATAGTGATTACCCAAAAAATTCAAAACCTCTCCATCTAAAGGAAGTGGTCCTCTATTCCGTCCTCCATATCTTCTTCTATCATATGTTTGTACTAGAGAACGATCACAAGCTGGCAATGGATAATCTCCAGCTACTTCAGTCTCTAAACCAGGAGGTAGAGGATTTCTAGAAACCTCTGCTTGTAATTGATGAACAATAAGTACATGATGTGTACAAGGTATATTAACATTATGAGTATGAGAGTTATTATCGTCATCATCATCGAGCAAGTATTCCTTTATATCAACAGTAATTTGATTTTGTATATGGCTTTTAATAAAATAATGGCATTAATTTATAGAAAAAATACATACCCAAGCATTATCACGTTGACCAGGTGGTGCACGCTCAAAAGTACCATACTCTGTCTCATGTTTAGTACATTCCAATCGTGGTCTTCGATATGTGCCATAGCACGAGTTACACCAACATATAATATGCTCTTGATAGTAAAATTCATCATAATTCCTATAGGAGGACACATGTGAAGTCATTGCATGGATAGGAGGTGGTGGAGTGCCCTCTGATTGATCACAATCTAATTATAACAAGAAATAAAAAATAATATCAGTTATGTATCTATCAAATATATTTAAAAATTAAAAGTTTGATATACTTACAGTATATAGTCCTTGCATGATTAGGACACGGTGGTGGAGTTCCATCTGATTGATCAAAATCTACAAATAATGGTATTTGATATTAAGAATCTAATTATTTACATACATAAACATTCACATATACATATTTACACATACACATATATTCACATATACACATTTACACATACACACATATTCACATATACACAAATACACATTATTGTGGGATGAATGCATGTATTTTGTATGAATGAGTGTATATGCATGCATGTGTATATGTGTATGTACATATGTGGATATGTATATGTATGTTTATGTTATATGTATGTTTATGTTATATGTATGTATATGTGTATATGTATGTGTATATGTTTGCATGTACATGTGTATGTGGGTATGTGTATGTGTGTGTATATATGTGTATGTATATATGTGTATGTATTCTGATTCTTTTTTTTTTGTTTCAGATTAAAATAACAGGAGATATTGTATGGTGGAAAAAAATACGAGGCAACCTAACATACCACCTGAGACATGGCAGTTTTTTTGTAGACATCTACGTCTTCATGAGTCATTTCCTCAGCAAAAGGTATACAAATTAATAGTTAATATTTATAATTCTCATATATTATATTAACTTTTAACATTTAATTTATGTATTTCTTTTTTCTTTAAATAAACAGGCTACTGCAAAGAAGAGAGTTGAGTCGAGCCACACATTGCACCTAGGCCAAATGGGCCATCATGGTTTTGTAGCTACATTTGTAAGTATATGTGTTATTGTAAGTGTATTTTTTATTTAGTTAAAATGCAAGAAACTAATCATTTTTATTTGTTTCAATGAAGCGAAAGGATTATGGTCGATATCCTACAAAACATGAGATCGAGTATGCTACACATTTTGGATATCGGCATTTGAGCAAGTATATACGAGATCATCCGGATGTATTTGTGAGTACTATTAAATTTTATATAATTATTTTATTTTTACGGATGTTTTAATTGTTTTACTTATTTATGTTTGTTGTATATAATACAAGAGTATTATGGAGAGGCAGATATGGATGAGGTGGAGAGACAGACGTAGGAGGGATGATCTCGATCGTCACAAGGTGCTCACATAGATACATCAGATCATGCGGATGATCGTGATTATGAGGATGAGGATGATGATGATGATGATGATTAGGATTCTTGATTATGACATTGGATATGTATTCACATTGATATATATATATATATATATATATATATATATATATATATATATATATATATATATATATATATAATCTATATATTGTTTATATTAAGCATGTGTTTTATTACTTTAATTATATAATTCATTCATATTTATGCATGCTTGTGTGTATATAAAATGTATATATGCACATGTAGGTGTATATCTATATGTGTAAGTGTGTCTATATGCATGTATATGTATGTATCTATGTATATATGTGCAGGTATGTATGTGCATATGTATATGTGTATATGCATGTATCTGCATGTGCATGCATAAGTGTATATGCATATGTATGTGTATGTGCATGTGCATGTGTATGTGTGTATATGTATGTATGTATGTGCATGTGTATATGTGTAATATGTGAGTGTACGTATGTGCATGTATATATGTGTGAAATGTGTGTATACGAATGTATGTACATATGTATATGTGTATATGCATGTATGTGCATGTGCATGTGCATGTGTAAGTGTATATGTGTATGTATGTGTATGTGCATGTGCATGTGTATGTGTGTGTATATGTATGTATGTGCATGTGCATGTTTAAGTGTATATGTGTATATATGTGTATGTGCATGTGCATGTGTATGTCTGTGTATATGTATGTGCATGTATATGTGTAAGTGTATGTGTATAGGTGTGTATGTGCATTTATATGTGTATATGTATGTATGTGCATGTGTGTGTATGTGTATATGTGTGTGTACGTATGTGCATATATATGTGTATATATGTATATGTGTGTGTATATATACATATGTGCATATATATATGTGTATGTGTATAAACATATACATGTGTATATGTATGAAACATGCATGTGCATGTGGATGCATTTTCGTTTGCATCCATGTGCATGCATGTGGATGTGCATATACATGTATTTAAGTATATGTTAATGTGTGTATGTGTATGTATATATGCATATAATGCATGCATGCAAGTATTTTTATGTGGTTATAGAAATGTTTTTGCATATGCATGTCTATGTGTGTGTATGTAAGTGTATGTGCACATATATGTGTGTGTATGTGCATGTGTATATGTGTGAACGTGCATCTTCATCATTAGAGAGGGAGAGATAGAGAGAGATAATTCAAAGAGAGAAAGAGGTAGAAAGAAGAGATAGAGAGAGACAATAAGATAGAGATTAGACAAAACAACAATTTTGCAAGCGATTGTTTCAGCTCATAAGTGTAGCGCAATTACGAACGTTGGAGAGCTCTTCGATCAGATGCATGAAGATGCTGATCGAAGAGCCTCCAATGTTTTAATATTTTTCATCAAAAACCTATCACGTAAGCGATGTTAAGGTGTCATAAAGGCCCATGCAATTAGTGTCACATAAACAACGTCAATTGACATCGCTTATGCGATACAAATTAGTGTCACTTATGTGATACAAATTAGCATTGCTTATGCGATGTTCTAATCGTCACTTTAGCGATACTCAATGTAAGCATTGCATATCCCATCATGCCACATGTCGATAAAAACATTGTATTTCTCATTGTTTAACTGACATTTCACGCTCGACGCTTCTTGTGACGCTTTATGCAATTTTATAGCGATAAAATTGTGTCGCGTTAACCGTCGCTATGCACCTATATTCCTTGTAGTGCTTGGAGCCCAAATGTCCAAGTATATATGTCCCAACACCATTGATCCCATATGTCCATGGATACAAAACCACATGGATGCCATATGTCCATGAAAACCAAGGGATGTCATATGTCCCACACTTGGATGCCATATGTCCAAGCTATGTCTAAGGTTACCATATGTCCTTGGATCTAAAAACCCAATGGACTAAGTGATCCCATATGTCAGTGTTTCCCAATGCAAGAGAACAAAGACTATGACCACCACGTGCTAGAGAGATGAATCTCCTCCCAACCATATGCCTCCATATACAACTCTCTCTGAGGGACTACCTTCTTGGGCAGGTCGATTCTAGCCATCCATGTGTCATCCGTGTAATTGCATGTGTACCAAGTATCCTTGTTGATTCGAGTTAACTCAGGTGGATGCTTGTTGTTCTAGACAATGGCAAGTACCATGTCAAGAAGCTCCACCTCCTTAATTGTCAATCCACAGAAGAGGTAGGATGATGTGAAGATCATGAACAAGTGATGTACGCGAAGGTGAATGTGAGAAGCACACTACTGCACACACACATAGACTTAGCCACGCAAGGTGGAGGCAAGAGGAAACACAATGGAAGGAGGAAAATACACTAGCATTACTGAAATAGCTCTTACAAAGCTCATTGCTCTCACTAACTATCAATCTAACTTTCTAGCCTTTAAAAATGAACTTTTTAGACCTTTTTATAGTTTTTTGACTAGTTTTGATCGGTTTCAAACCTAGTTTCTAGCCAACTTAATGTTGGGGATGTAAGGGTCATGTGACCTTACCTCCATATTCATATATATACATCGTATATAGAGCATTGCCTCAAGAGAGATCATTATGTAGGTTCGAGGCTCCCACGCATCTGTGCACGTCTCTCCTCTCTTCTCTCTCCTTCCACCTCCTCCTTGCTCCTCTTGCTCTGCACACGAAAGCCCTTCCTTGGTATCAGAGCATGTTGACGGCTTGTGTGCAAGAAGCTTCAATGGAAGCTTAGGTCACAAGAGGTGGTAAGTGCAGGTCGGCATCTTTCAGTAGCAGTTCAGTATTTTGGCCATGACTCGAGCTAGGAAGCTTCGATTGATGCGTTTTAAAGTTTTGTGCATAGGTAACATAGAGCGTTACAACTTCATAGAAGGCTGCAAAACCTGATTCGGAGTCTTAAACTGCCAAAAATTCAAAAAACGCAGACTATTGTAGAAGACAAATCTACATTCAATAGGATAGTAGGTCAGCTTTTGGATCATAACTTGAGTTTTACACGTCCGATTCATGTGATTCAACTTACTGTGCATAGCTTGGAAAAGAGACTAGAATTTTGTAGGATCTCACAAGTCTAGATTCTGAGTGTTAGGTTACCGAAAGTGCAAAATACAGAGCAACAGTATTGTAGGTGAAGGTGAAATCGACAACTAATGCTTGTTTTGTGTATGTCTTGAGCTACGCACCTCCGATTGAGGTCTTCTTTATCTCGTTACATAGCCAAGAATGAGATCTTGAAGTTCATTGAAGAGAAAAGTTCAGATTCAGAGGTTATCACCTCTAAAACAACAAAACACAGAGCATCATATCCATAAGAACCCTAATTGCTCTTGGAGGTTGAATTTTCTTTGGAACTTCTTCTAGACAGATTTTTTGGTGTGCAAGCTCTTATTTTCAGAGCTTCAAGGCATTGTACATGTATGAGCACTGTGGTAGCTCCTCCATATGAGAGTAGAGCATGATCTTGTCACCTGTTTGGCATGTAAGATGACATTGTGGTATACTCTTTTTGGAGGTTTACATCATCATGAGTTCAATCATTAATGTATAGTGGCATTGTGGTCTATATCTTGCTTATGCCACTTGGTTATGGATTTAGCTACCAATTGCATACAATTCTGTGAGAGTTGATTGTGGATCTTGGTTGGTACCTTTATCTTTGTTTTCTTTGCAGGTACACGATTCAGATTGGAGCCTTAATTACACATTCATTTGTCACCGTTATTAGCATTTGGTCATTGATTGATATGTATTTGCCAGTGTGATTCTTGGCATATGTGGAAGGTGATTTCCACATGGTTCATTTGGTTCAGAGTCTTTATAGAGGAGATGCTGCCGAAATTTTGTCGGGTTTCATGCTAGAAGAGTATTCTAGTAGATCCTTTATGTTTGTGTGATAGCTTTGGATCATTGCTTATCTCCATTCACTTGGATTTGGTCACACATTGTTCGTGACAGGTTTGACCATCTTGCAAGATTTATTCTTGAGTGCGAGGTGTATCACCATTGTATTGGCGTGTATTGCCATCAGTTTTTAGCATATGTATTTGCCATTATCTTAGGTTGGATCAGTGACAATTGGTGACAGATTACTCATTGTTTTTTTGCTATTGGTTATCTTGTTTGATTGCTCAATTTACATGGTATACCCTATCAAATTTTTCCCAGGATTATTTTACATCTACTTGGTCACTTTGGAGACTTGGTGAGCATGCTTATGCTCATGGTTTTATGTGCATGCTAGATGCATGGTTATGTGACAGGTGTTTCACATGGTTTCTTCTCCAAGGAGACAGTTGTGATTGGAGTTATGCATATGGATATGTAGGTGTGATCCTATTGAGGATAGAGTATTGTTTCTAGTCTCTTGTTACATTGCTAGTCTCTTGGATTGCAAGCATGGTGTCTTCTCGATTTGATGGCAATGACTTTCCGAGATGGAAAGCTCAAATGTGGCATACATTGGTTCGTGCAGGGTTACACATGTATGTGCATAGAGATGCACAGAGGCCTCGTGACATGCCCGATCATGTATGGATGGATATGGATGCATTGGCCAGTTCCACTATCCGGTTATAGCTTGTGGATTCTATATATAAGTTAGTTATGTATGAGGAGATGAGTAGTGCATTATGGCAGAGACTACATGATATGTATGTGAGTCCATTGAATCATGTGAGACATAGATCACATCGACGACTTTGATGTTGGCATTATGGTCATGAGGGCCATATTCGACAATGTTGCTTCAGGCAGATACGACAACGAGGTCAGAGACATGCATGTGATGCAAGTTAGGTAGTGATTTCAGGAGAGTCTATGGAAGTTGATTATGCTAGTAATGATGATACCACTTTCTCCTATGCATCATCTCAGGATTCCTCTTGTTCATTGGATAGCACACATATGGCTTGGTTGCTTGATGCATTAGCCAGTTTTCATGTTACTCCACATCGTGAGTGGTTTTATCGATTCTTAGGTGAGAGTCATGGATGTCTGCACTTGCCTGATGGTACGACATATGACATTGAGGGTGCAGGAGATGTATGCCTTATGCTACCTAGTGGAGCATCACTTATACTCAAACATGTACATTATATAGCTTCATTCCCTGTGAGCTTGATTTCAGTTAGCCAGTTACAAGAGAGCAGATGTTATGCATTCCTTGGTGAGCATTATTTTCAGTTGCAGTTGGGACAACATATGCTTGTCAAAGGTGCTAGGATTGGGCACATGTATCCACTACAGGTACTTCATGCAAGAGACAATCTTGTCTCAGTGGGAGTTCAGCCTTATGTGCGATGTGAGACTCGTCATGTCTCATTTTGTCTACCTACAGATAGGTTTCTTGACATTCATGATGCACATGTATGGCAGGAATGAGATGCTGAGATGGATGCATATGTAGAGCATGTTTTGGATGCTCATGATGCTTATATAGAGCATGGTTTTATTGATCATGTGGATGCTCATTTAGAGCACACTTTGAATGATCATTTGGATGCTTTAGAGCATGATGTGGATGGTGATGTAGAGCATTGTGATGATACTCAGTTAGAGTTTGATCACTTTGACCTTGATGTTGATGTTGTGCAGTTAGCTCATGTGGATAATGATCATACACTTGGTGTGGTAGAGTGGGATTGCTCTCATGGTACACAGTGTATGATAGAGCAGTTTAGATCTTGGGATGCACAGCTAGACATATCCTTGGTTGAGAGGATGATTGATTTAGATGTTGATGAGTCAGCGATCATGCAGTCATTCTTGGATTTCCTCATGCCAGATGTTGACACAGATATATCAAGACATGTTGGTCTTGATGATGGTATTTTAGATGCCTTGGATATAGGCATGGCTAACATGCTTAGGTTAGCCGGGATGGCATAGGTTTCGTCAGCATTCGGGAGTCTGATGTATGAGTTGTTATGCTTGAGACCAGACATTGCAGTTGCTATTGGAGCATTTGCACTTGGAGTTGTCAGTCATTCGATGATTGATACAGGCATAGAGCGAGTGGGAGCTTTGTAGGAACTTCCACTACAAGGAATACGGGCGTGTAGCGACGGTTAACGCGACAGAATTTCGTCGCTGTAAAATTGCAACTTGCGTCGGAAATACCGTCGAGCGCGGACCGTCGATTATACGACGCAAAAAACGACGGTATTTGCGATGGTATATGTCTAACGTCGCATAAACGACGCTTGTTAATGGCGTCGCTTAAGCGACGCTCTTTAGCGTCGCTTATGCGACGCTAAAAAGCGTCGCTTATGCGACGGTTTATAAGCGACGGTCTATTGCATCGCTTATACGACGACGCGTTGCATCGCTTATGCGACGATCTGTTGACGGACAAAAATTAAAACGTTGGAGGCTCTGCAATCGGCATTTTCACGCATCCGATCGAAGAGCTCTCCAACGTTCGCAATTGCGCTGCGCTTACGAACTGAAGCAAGTATATGCAGAATTGTTGTTTTGCTTAAGCTCTCTGTTATTGTCTCCCTCTGTCTTTGTTTCTCTCTTTCTACATCTTTGTCTCTTTGAATTTTCTCTCTCTCTCTCTAGATCTCTCTCTAGATCTCACTCTCTCTCTCTAGATATCTCTCTCTCTCTAGATCTCTCTCTCTCTCTCTCTCTCTCTCTAGATCTCCCTCTCTCTCTCTCTCTCTCTCTCTCTCTCTCTCTCTCTTTCTCTCTCTCTCTCTCTCTCTCTTCTCTCTTTCTCTTCTCTCTTTTTATTGCAGGTTATTCAAGAAGCTAACCAAGCAAAAACTATGGATCACAATTGTAAGTACAATTTCTATTATTTGTAGATCATTTGAATTGTGTTATTTTCATTACATACCATACTCACACTTATTGATATGCACTCATACACTTATACATGACGAAGAAGCACACACACATGCATATACCTACATATACACATATACATGCACATACACACACATACACATAGAGTTATACATATACACACACATACACAAGAACATGCACATATTGATACATACATATACACTTATACATGCACATGCATATACATACATATATGCACACATACACATGCACATATACACATATACATGCACATACACACACATACACATAGAGTTATACATATACATGCATATACATATACACACATACACATGCACATGCACATACTCATACACACATATGCACTTATACATGCACATGCACATACATACATATACACACACATACACATGCACATACATACATATACACACACATACACATGCACATACATACATATACACACACATATATACACTTAGGTACACACATATGAATGAATTATATAATTAAAGTATTAAAACACATGCTTAATATAAACAATAATAAAAATCAATAGAACAAAACTCTTCATTACTTAATACCATACACACAATTCAAAACATGACTGAAATGAAAAATATATAGATAAATATATGTATATATCAATGTAAATACATAATCCAATGTCATAATCAACGTCTAAAATCCTAATCATCGTCATCATGATCATCATCATCATCAGCAATATCATGATCAGATGGATCTTCCTCATCCTCATCCTCATGATCACCCTGTGACGATCGAGATCGTCCCTCCTGTGTCTGTCTCTCCACCTCATCCATATTTGTCTCCCCATAATACTCCTGTATTACATATAACAAACATAAATCAATAAAATAATTAAAACATTCATAACAACAAAATAATTATATAAAATTTAAAAATACTCACAAAGGCATCAGGATGATCTTGTATATACTCGCTCAAACGCCGATATCCAAAATGTGTAGCATACTCGATCTCGTGTTTCGTAGGATATCGGCCATAATCCTTTCGCTGCAATGAAACAAATAAAAAACATTAGTTGCTTGCATTTTAACTAAAATAAAAAATATACTCACAATAACACATATACTTACAAACGTAGCTACAAAACCATTATGGCCCATTTGGCCTAAGTGCGATGTGTGGCCCGACTCCACTCTCTTCCTTGCAGCAGCCTGTTTATTCAAGGAAAAAAATACATAAATTAAATTAAAAAATTACTAAAATATCTAAAAATTATAAATATAAACTATTAATTTGTGTACCTTCTGTTGAGGAAATGACTCCTGAAGACGTAGCTGTCTACGAAAAAACTGCCACGACTCAGGTGGTATGTTAGCTCGCCTCTTATTTTTTTTGACCATACAATATCTCCTGTTAATTTAATCTCAAACAGAAAAAAAAGTCAGAATACATACACATTTATACACACATATACACATACACATACACATACACATACCCACATACACATATACATGCAAACATATACGCATGCATATATGTATATATATACACATATACATACATATAACATAAACACACATATACATATCCACATATATACGTACACACACATGCATGCATATACACATTCATACAAAATACATGCATTTATCCCACAATACAATATCTCCTGTTAATTTAATCTCAAACAAAAAAAAAAGTCAGAATACATACACATTTATACACACATATACACATACACATACACATACACATACCCACATACACATATACATGCAAACATATACGCATGCATATATGTATATATATACACATATACATACATATAACATAAACACACATATACATATCCACATATATACGTACACACACATGCATGCATATACACATTCATACAAAATACATGCATTTATCCCACAATAATATGTGTTGTGTATATGTGAATATGTGTGTATGTATAAATGTGTATATGTGAATATGTGTGTATGTGTAAATATGTATATGTGAATTTTTTATTTATGTAGATAATCAAATTATTAATATCAAATACCATTATTTGTAGATTCTGATCAATCAGATGGAACTCCACCACCGTCTCCTCATCGTGCAACGACTTTATACTGTAAGTATATGAAATATTTAATTTTAACTATATTTGATGGATACATAACTTATATATTTTTTTTATGTTTCTTATGATGTGCAGATTCTGATCAATCAGAGGGTACTCCACCACCTCCTACCCATGCAACGACTTCACATGTGTCCTCCGATAGGAATTATGATGAATTTTACTATCAAGAGCATATTATATGTTGGTGTAACTCTTGTTATGGCACGTATCGAAGACCACGATTGGAATGTATTGAACATGAGGCAGAGTATGGTACTTTTGAGCATGCACCATCACCTAGTCAACGTGATAATGCTTGGGTATGTATTTTCTATATATATTAATGTCATTTTTTTATTTAAAAACCATGTATAAAATCAAATTATTATTGATATACAGGAATACTTGCTCGATGATGATGATGATAATGATTTTTCTCATAATGTTAATATACCTCGTACACGTCATGGACTTGCTGTTCATCAATTACAAGCAGAGGTTTCTAGAAATCCTCTACCTCCTGGTTTAGAGAATGAAACGGCTGGAGATTATCCATTGCCAGCTCGTGATCGTTCTTTAGTACAAACATATGATAGAAGAAGATATGGAGGATGGAATAGAGGACCACTTCCTTTAGATGGAGAGGTTTTCAACTTTTGGGGTAATCGCTATATGATTGCTCCATCCACTATTACTAATGCTGGTCGTGGTCTCTTTATTGTAGAGGATTTGTATGTGCCTCCGAACTCTGAAGTCACTCTTATGTCATTTTGTGGTCCTATATATGGATGGGGAGATTGGCATCGACTTTCACGTTATGTTCAAAGCATGAGTACTTATGGAATATGCTTGAACGCAGCATCTCTTACTAGTAGAAGGATTTTACATGCAGAAAATGAAAGATTATATATTGATGGAAGACCTTACACACATGGAAATATAGCAGGTTTAATAAATAGTAGTCGAGGGTTACATAATAGTTCAAGGACTAATTGCACATTTGAGGAGCGTGAAAATAGTCATGAATCACCATACATGAGTAGAGATGTATCAAGATACATAGTTGTCAATGCTATTACTACATTACATGCTGGTGATGAACTATTAGTGAATTATGGATGGCGTAGACCTCCAAGAGCACCTTTTAGCTAGAGAGAATAAAAATTTTCTATCCATATTTAATAAGTTATATACTTAATTTTATATTTGAAGTTTAATTTTTATTCATTTATGGAATACTAATGAGTTTTGTTTATATGTGTAGATTCCAACGTATGATGTTGATGATATTCGTCCACAACATTCACAATTACCAATAAGACCTCATTTATCAGAAGCTTCCATGAGGAGGCTACGCAAAACTAATCCTGTGCAATATGCAAAGTTGAAAGATCTATATTCAAAAGATGATAAAGTACAAGATTTGTGTGACAATGATGAAGATGATGGCATGGTAGATTTTATTGAGGATTGGTATCAAAATGACAGTGAGAGCATGGATATTTCTAAAAATGAGAAATATCTTCGAGAGGAATGTCTAAAGCATGTATATGAAGGAAGTCGTTTGACATGACTAAGTGCAAGCTTACTTATTCTCAACCTTCAAAATCGTTTTGGATGGAGTAATATATCTGTTTCGACACTATTAAGGTATAATTTTCAATTTTCTATCTACTTATATATATGCGCATCTTTTAAAACTATTAATGCATCTTTCAAAATATTCATAAAAAATTTGATTGTTTGGATGGCAGGATACGATTGTTTGTTTTGGAGGATATGAAGTATGTATCTTCATTGAATGATTTGTCGATTCACGCATATGTTCAATTTGAAAGTGTGAGAAGCGGATTTATAATTTGTATTCAAAGAATTTGGCACTGTTTATAGGCCATACAATGGTGACCTGGATGCATCGCATGCACAGAGGTTACTCAAGATAGAGCAATCTGATTATAATGGACTAGTGCCAGCAAGATTCCTAGGGTATGCAGTAAACCTCTTGCATGTCAATGATGAGGCGCATTTGAAGTTTAGGATACAAAGTGGAAATCATGGTGGCTTGAGAGGATCACACATATACATGCAAGAGGTTTACTGCATACCCCAGGAATCCTGCTAGTACTAGTCCCTTATAATCAGGTTGCTCTATCTTGAGTAACCTCTGTGCATACGATTCATCCAGGTCACCATCGTATGGCCTATAAACAGTGTCAAATTCTTTGAATACAAATTATAAATCCGCTTCTCACACTTTCAAACTGAACATATGCGTGAATCGACAAATCATTCAATGAAGATACATACTTCATATCCTCCAAAACAAACAATCGTATCCTGCCATCCAAACAATCAAATTTTTTACGAATATTTTGAAAGATGCACATAAGCATACACATATATAAAATTATATGCATATATATATATATATGTATATTTATTTATTTACTTTCTTTAATATATCATTTTTTTGATAAACTTACAGGTTATTATCTGAAAAGTTTTTACCAAGTCAAAATATTCTTCCTACCTCACATGATGAAATGAAGAAGATAATCAACAATCTTGGTATGGATTATCAATGTATACATGCATGTCCTAACGATTGTATTTTATATAGAGGTGAATATGCAGACTCTTTGACATGTCCCAAATGTCAATCTCCTCGATATAAGGGTGAAGAAGGTAAAATCCCGAATAAGGTATTGAGACATTTTCCATTGGCTCCACGGATTAGACATATGTTTCAAAGCCCCGAATTATCAAAGCTTTTGACTTGGGGACATGATCACAAAAGTACTGATGGAATAATCAGAATTCCTCATGATAGTGTTGCTTTTCAGCATATTGATTCTACATGGCCTGAATTTGCACAAAATCCACAGAATCTAAAGTTAGGAGTTGCATTAGATGGGGTTAATCCATTCTCCATGAAATCCAGTAAATGGTCAACATGGCCAATGGTAGTCATAAACTATAATCTTCCGCCATATCTTAGCATTAAAAAGGAACATTTAATGCTTTCACTTTTAATCCCAGGCAAAAGACAAGTTAAAGATATGAATGTATATCTTGCTCCTCTCATTGACGATCTTCAAGAGTTATGGAGAGGTATTAATGTCATTGATATATCAAAAAGCATCAATGAAAGACATATTACGATTCGTGGTATTGTGGCTTGGACTATTCACGATTTTCCTGGATATGGCGTTTGTTCAGGTATTGATGTAATTTTTTTATTCAATATGCATGTAAATAAATATGATTTAATCTAATTATATTTTTATCATTTTCCATGATGCAGGAATATCTACTAAGGGTTATAAAGCTTGTCCATATTGTGGTGATTGGTTGAGATCAATCTATAGTAAGAATCTCAACAAAAATATTTATCTTCGACATCGACGATTCTTGCCTGATGATCATCCATTAAGATCTAAAAGAGAAGCGATACATTTTAATGGAAAGCTTGAAACAGGTCAGTGTCCAAAACCTATGACGCTTATGGATTGGTATAAAAAATGGACAGATGGACCTCTGATAGATCCAGAAGCAGAAATCTTCAGTGATGATTCAGATAATGAGTATGTGAACAAAGGTAAAGGGAAATTGGCACTCGCAGAGAACATATCAATATGGTATTCTTTGGAGTATTGGAAAGAGTTAAAAGTATGTCATCTTCTTGATCCTATGCATATATTCAAAAATATTGGTTATTCACTATGGCAGCATCTTCTTGGACTAAAAGATACCACAACATCAAGAAATGATTTGAAAGATCAAAAATCCAAACCAAAGTTATGGCCAGTTTTTGATAGACATCGACAAGAAACGACTTATGCATCTGCTCCTTGGGTACTTACGACAAAAGAGATACAAACTATCAACAATAGAATTCAATTGATCAAGACTCCTACAGGATATGGAGCATCGTTTCAAAACATGTTTACTATGGATGATAAGAGCTTATCTGGATTAAAGACCCATGACTGGCATAACTTTTTGAAACATATTTTACCTTTGGTTATCGATGGATGTACAACGAAAGGAGTACGAGATGTCATCTATCGTCTTGGATCACTTATAAGGTAATTATGATACTTTTATATTTAATATGTTTGAATATTGGATATCTTTTATTTTTTAATTAACTTCTTTACAATTGTTTTTATGATTTGTATAGGTGGATTACATCCAAAGAGATCGATAAAAATTCGATCCCACAAAAAAAACGTGAATGCAAAGAGCTACTATGTTTGATGGAAAAAGAACTTCCTACTTCATTTTTTGATATTCAAGTTCATTTACTAGTCCATCTTGTAGATGAGATAGAGATTGCCGGTGTTGTCAACACTCGATGGATGTTTTGGGTCGAGCGATTTATGGGAATACTAAAAGGTTATGTGCGACAAAGAGCAAAACCAGAAGGATCCATGGCAAAGGGTTGGATGCTTGAAGAGTGCATGTATTACGTTAGTGAGTACCTTGAAAGAGTTCATGAAGAAGCTCCACGTGCATGGACCAACGAGTCTTCTTCAAAAATAACCGATGAGGTATTATCAGGTAAGGGGGTTCCATTCTTATTTACATTTCAAGAAAAAAATGATGTTTCCACTTTTGTAGCATATAATAGCGAATGCATGCAAGCATTCGTTAGCGAGTACGAGGAACTTCAAAGTCTCCAAAGTAAAAGGCGAAAAAACAAAAGATCTAGACGTAATCTCGATAATAATGAGATTACAGATATACCTTCTTTCACGGATTGGCTATATAGTCGTTTGCAACGCGCCAACGCAAATAATGAAGAAATCTCAGATGAGCAAAGAGAGTTAATGATGGGTTGTGAACAAAAGGTAATTTTATTAAAATATATATTTTATTTTTTTCATATATGTATGTTAGTTTCTATTTACTAATTCAATTTATTTTGCAGGCTCGAATGTTCACTAATATGTGGGCTTTTGGACAGCATATTAGAATCAAATCCATTGATTCTTTACGTAAAACAGAGGATTCTAGTATTGTTGCTTGTTTCAAGCAACTATCACGTGCTAGCTCAAAAGACACGAACCTTATAGATGGCGAACTTGGTTACGTAGGAACTATTGTTGGTATCTACGAAATTTCATTTCGTACATTCAAACAGGTAGAAAAAAGTTTATATATTTTTTTTAGAGTTAGTTTTTTTTTAAGCACCTAATAATGGGACGTTTTTGTTGTTATATATTGTGATAGGTCATTTTGAAGGTTGACTGGTATCGAGCGGAGTATAAAGGTAGTAATTCTACAATAAGAAAGGAATTATCTGGGTTTTGGGCAATTGATTCTTCCAAGGTAATGCGATCTACTAAAGAACCATATATTCTTCCTAGGCATATTGAACAAGCATTTTTTTATAAAAACCCAGATGCTCATCCTTGGTGGCAAGTCATTCATGTGCAACCTAGAGGTAGGTCATTGTTTGAATAGTTTATTGTTAGAGAGATTGAAGAAAGTCCTCTTGATGATTCAGCATCAGATACTGATACATCAACATCTGGAATAGAAATTAGACTCATTATACGTGATAATGATACTAATCTTTTTGATGAAGAGGATAATTCTCTACATGCTGATTCTACTGATGAGGAAGAGGAATTACCAGAAATAGATATTTATCCACCAATAGATGATGTGATTCATGAGAACATAGATTTAACAATAGAAGAAATAAATGAAATCAATAAGGATAATGAAGATGAGACTATATTGATGTCTTACCAAAATGATGGCAATAATGAAAACATATGAGCAGATTAGATAGTAACTTGAAGCTTCTGAATGGATATATATAATAGGTTTTTTTTATTAACTTGAATAACGATGAATCCTACTAGAGAGATGAAATCATGTTCTTCTAAGTTAGAACATGAAGCTCGGGGGTATGCCTAATTATTTTATATATAGCTTTATCTTCGAGGAGTAAATTTTTATCATGTATGTATGCATATGTGTGTGTATTCATGTGTATTATATGTATACATATATTAGTATGCATATATATGTATTTCATGTATATGTATGTGTTTGCATGTGTGTGATATATGTATACATGTATTCATGTACGTAATATATGCAAGTGTTTATAATTGTGTACATGTATATATGTATATGTGTCTATGTGTAAATATGTACATGTAAATATGTATGCATGTATATATATGTTTATGTGTGCATGTAGGCATGTACATGTATGTGTAAATATGTACATGTAAATATGTTAGTATGTATATATATATTTATGTGTGCATTTAGGCATGTATGTGTGAAGCATAATATATCTACTCCATTTTATATTTATGTATCCTATCTACATGATGTGTATATATCTTTACATATATTATGAATCATGATCCTCGTTGATTCGAGTAGCTATATATAGAGGCATAAGGTTGGGAGGAGAGACATCTCTCTAGTAGGACGTCGGAGGTGTATATATACTTCAAACATATGGCTAAAAGGTTTTATATGTATATGTATATACATTTTTATTTTAGATTTTTTTATATGTATATATATATATATATATATATATATATATATATATATATATATATATATATATATATATATATATATATATATATATATATATATATATATATATATATATATATATATATATATATATATATATAGATACATACATACATACATACATAGTTTTTCCATACGTGAAACATACTTCCAACGCATACGGGTATGGAAGTATGAAAAAAGTATGGAATTTCAAAAAAAATACCATACGTGATATCATACGTGTGAGAAAAAAAGTATTAAAAAAATCTGAAAATAATATATATATATATAATAATAATAATAATATATAATATAATATAACAGAAAACAACCATAAAATATATAAATATGCAGCTGAACATTCAGATTTCAGATTTCAGTTCACACACTTCAGAATTCAGATTCATAAAATATATAAATATGCAGCTGAACATTCAGATTTCAGATTTCAGTTCACACACTTCAAAATTCAGATTCATAAAATATATAAATATGCAGCTGAACATTCAGATTTCAGATTTCAGTTATCACACACTTCAGAATTCAGATTCTAATCTCTAGATAATCATGATTTGTAAATATGCAGCTTCAATTTTGTCGAGATACATAGATGTATACATACATGATACACATGCATACATACATACTACAAAAATAGAAACATGTATATTAGATACATATATAAGTTAATATACATGCCTTTCAGTAAACATAGAGTAATAGATTTTAGGAATGACATAATACATACATAGATGCATATATAGATACATACATACGTACATACATACATAGCTCTCTCTCTCTCTCTCTCATATACATACATACCGTGCATTGTCGCGACGATGAGCCATAAGTGTCCGCATCTCTTTTAAACACCACTTAAGGGACCATCCTGTCCCAAACTCTGTCTCAAGTGAACTAAGCACGTACTTTTTATCCCTCTCATCATGCTCACTACAAAAATAAAAAACATAATGTAAATAAAACATAAGATATACATTTCAATTTATATGTAAAACTTTTACTTACTTCCATGGTAAGTGGATAAAGCGCAGGTAAGAGTCGCATAGTGCCCGCATTCTTCTCTTGAACTCCAATCCATTCCCTATGTACACAATGTTCCCCTCCGGCTCTATGTCGCACTCTAGTCCTAAGGTGCCTATGCATGTCCTCATAGGCAACTCTGCTCTGCTATCACGTGCTGGAGGTGGTATAGGTGTCGTAAAAATAGATAGATAGAAATAAATAAAAATATGTGCTATAATATCATTAAAAAAAATTATGAAAAAAAACATACCTATGAGCAGATAGCTCTCTTCCTGCATGTGGATCCGCAGAAGAGCCCTCGTCTGATCGCGTAAGCATCTGGATCGTATAATCCAGCTCCTCATCGGACATGTCTGCGTAGTCCCGCATTATGGCCCCTAGAGTATCTGACGGAACTCTTGCTCTCATAAGACTTTTTATGAGAGTGAGTTTCGCCTTTCTCTCTTTACTGGGATCCATAATACCTAACATATAAAACAAAATGGTTAGAAATCAATATATATATACGTGTATGTGTGTGTATGCATGTGTATGTGTGTGCATGCATGTGTATGTGTGTGTATGCATCTGTGTGTATGTGTGTAGGTATATGTGTGTGTTGTCTATGTGTATGTGTGTGTGTCTATGAGTGTGTATGTGTTTATGTATATGTATGTATCTACGTGTGTGTATGTATCTATGTGTGTATGTGTATGCATGTATGTATGCATGTGTGTGTATGCATATGTATGTGTGTGTATGCATCATTATGTGTGTCTATGTATGCATTTGTACGTGTGTATGCATCATTGCATGTGCATGTGTCTATGTGTGTATGTGTGTGTATATGTGTGTGTGTCTATGTGTATGTGTGTGTGTTTATGAGTGTGTATGTGTTTATATGTATGTATGTATCTATGTGTGTCTATGTGTCTAAGTGTGTATGTGTATGCATGTATGTATGCATATGTATGTGTATGCATATGTATGTGTGTGTATGCATTATTATGTGTGTCTATGTATGCATGTGTATGTGTGTATGCATCATTACGTGTGTATGTATCTATGTGTGTATGTGTGTGTGTATATGTGTTTGTATGTGTGTATGCATGTGTGTGTGTATGCATGTGTATGTGTATATGTGTATATGTGTGTGTATATGTGTGTATGCATGTGTGTGTGTGTATATGTGTGTATATGTTTGTATGCATGTGTGTGTATGCATATGTATGTGTGTGTATGCATTATTATGTGTGTCTATGTATGCATGTGTATGTGTGTATGCATCATTACGTGTGCATGTGTCTATGTGTGTATGTGTGTGTATATGTGTGTGTGTCTATGTGTATGTGTGTGTGTCTATGAGTGTGTATGTATGTATCTATGTGTGTGTATGTGTATGCATGTATGTATGCATATGTGTGTGTATGCATATGTATGTGTGTGTATGCATAATTATGTGTGTATGTGTCTATGTGTGTATGTGTGTGTGTATACATTATGACAGTGTATGTAAGCATGTGCATTATGTATGCATATAAGTATGTATGTATGCATATGCATATGCATTATGTATGCATATGCATATGCATTATGTATGCATATGCATTATGTATGCATATGCATATGCATTATGTATGCATATGCATATGCATTATGTATGCATATGCATATGCATTATGTATGCATATGCATATGCATTATGTATGCATATGCATATGCATGTGTATGCATATGCATGTGTATGCATATGCATGTAAGTATGTATGTATGCATATGTGTGTGTATGCATATGCATGTAAGTATGTATGTATGCATATGCATATGCAATATGTATGCATGTATGTATATGTGTGTGAATGTGTGTGAATGTGTGTGTGAATGTGTGTGTACATGTGTCTGTATGTGTGTATGCATGTGTATGTGTGTGTATGCATCATTATGTGTGTATGTGTGTGTACATGTCTGTATGTGTGTATGCATGTGTATGTGTTTGTATGCATCATTATGTGTGTATGTGTGTGTGTCTATGTGTATGTGTGTATGTGTGTGTGTCTATGTGTATGTGTGTATGCATGTGTATGTGTGTATGTGTCTATGTGTGCATGTGTGTGTATATACTATATGTGTGTGTGTCTATGTGTATGTGTGTGTACCTATGAGTGTGTATGTGTTTATGTGTGTATGTGTCTATGTGTGTGTATGTGTTTATGTGTGTATGTGTATGCATGTATGTGTATGTGTGTGTATGTCTCTCTATGTGTGTGTGTATGCATATGTGTGTGTGTATATGTGTGTCTATGTGTGTATGCATGTGTATGTGTGTGGATGCATCATTATGTGTGTATGTGTCTGTGAGTGTATATGTGTGTGTATGTGTGTGAGCGTCTATGTGTGTGTATGTGTGTGCGCGTCTATGTGTATGTGTGTCTGTGTGTGTATGTGTGTGTATCTATGAGTATGTATGTGTTCATGTGTGTGTATGTGTCTATGTGTGTATGTATCTGTGTGTGTATGTATCTATGCATGTGCATTATGTATGCATGTAAGTATGTATGTACATTATATGCATATGCATATGCATTATGTATGCAAATGTATGCATGTATGTGTTTATGTGTGTATGTCTCTCTATGTGTGTCACGTGTGTATGCATATATGTGTGTGTATGTGTGTGTATATGTGTCTGTATGTGTGTATGCATGTGTATGTGTGTGTATGCATGTGTATGTGTGTATGTGTCTATGTGTGCATGTGTGTGTATATACTATATGTGTGTGTGTCTATGTGTATGTGTGTGTACCTATGAGTGTGTATGTGTTTATGTGTCTATGTGTCTATGTGTGTGTATGTGTTTATGTGTGTATGTGTATGCATGTATGTGTATGTGTGTGTATGTCTCTCTATGTGTGTGTGTATGCATATGTGTGTGTGTGTATATGTGTGTCTATGTGTGTATGCATGCGTATGTGTGTGGATGCATCATTATGTGTGTATGTGTCTGTGAGTGTATATGTGTGTGTATGTGTGTGACCGTCTATGTGTGTGTATGTGTGTGCGTGTCTTGTGTATGTGTGTCTATGTGTGTATTTGTGTGTATGTGTATGTGTGTCTGCGTATGTGTGTGTGTGTGTCTATGCGTGTATATGTGTGTGTGTGAGTGTGTGTGTGCGCATACCTTGTGTATGTCTCGCTTCTCTCTCTCCCTCTCGCGCGCTGTATGTCTCTCTCTCTCTCTCGGTCTGTATTCTTCCTCGCGTTCAAGGCCCGGCACAAATGTGCCGGGAGAATTGAATTTTTTTTTTTACATTCCAGAGCGTCGCATATGCGACGCTCTGCAGTTTGCCATCGTCGGTAAGTGCGTCGCTAACCTGCGACGCTACTAGCGACGCTTCTGGTTTAGCGTCGCTTATGCGACGCTATCGTCGCTTATGCGACGATGCTCGGCCAAAAAAAAAAATCCGAAATTTTTACCGTCGCTTATGCGACGGTTTCGTCGCATAAGCGACGGTTTTCGTTTTTTTCCCGATTCGGGGGCGTCGCTACACCCCCCTTTTTCTTGTAGTGTTCATCAATTCTTACATTAGTCATATGTGAGCTCGACTCTTGTCGATATGAGTCTAGAGGAGCTTGAGGTGCATGGATACACCTTGTTCGAGGCAGTTGGTGTAGGCTAATCTGTATGGGTTGAGATCCGGACTCTTCTTGTACATTAGTGTATAGTCCTACATCATTCTTTGTATATGTTACCACTTATGGTCACATTGACCCTTAAGTGGGAGATTGTTGGGGATGTAAGGGTCATGTGACCTTACCCCCCATATTCATATATATACATCATATATAGAGCATTGCCTCAAGAGATATCATTATGTGGATTCGAGGCTCCCATGCATCTGTGCACGTCTCTCCTCTCTTCTCTCTCCTTCCACCTCCTCCTTGCTCCTCTTGCTTTGCACACCAAAGCCCTTCACTTAAAAATAGGTCCTAAAGTTTATTTGGAGGTCCAAATGAAGTCCAGAAATTATGAAACTTGGTATGAGTGATCTATATAGGCTCCTTAAGCTCAAGGACTCCTCGGCTTCCACATGTACAGCCACCTATTTTGGACTATCTTCATGCATTCTTTCTTGGGTACTAGTTCCCAAGTGTTGTTCTCCTTAAGGGCTTTGAACTCTTCATACATAGACTTCCTCCACTCTGGTTTGGTCTTTGCCTCCTCATAAGAATCTGACTCCTGATCTGCAATGACCTTCATCATGTATGCATAGTGCTTTGCCATGAAAGAACCATATGTATACCTTTGTGGGGGTGCCTTCTTCCTTTTAGACCTCCTATATTGACCTTTGGGATATTGCTTCTTGAGTCTATTGAGCTTTACATTAGGAGTAATGAACTCTTCAAGCTCTTCCTCTTCTGACTCCACTTGAGCTTCCCTAGTGTCATAGTCTGTCTCTTTTAGTCTTCTATACTTTGAAGTAGGGGATGATCTTTCATAATCATAAGTGTAAGAGTGATCATATGAGTGTATCTTAGATGTAGAAGCTGCTGGTCCATTGATTGTGATTGACCCTTGAGGTTGAATCTGCACATCAAAGTTTGCATACTCCTCTTGATCCTCTTCATCCAACTTTGCCTTGCCCTTGTCTCCATACCAAGACCTTGACTCATCAAACACAACATCTCTTGACACATATAGCTTCTTTGAGAGAGGGTTTTAGATCCTATAGCCTTTTTGCTCATTTTATTAGGCAGTGAACACACATTTCTCACTCTTGGGCTCTAACTTTGTTCTCACTTCACTAGGAATATGAACAAAGCATACACATCCAAATACCTTGAGGTGCTCCATGCTTGGTTTCTTGCCATAATAGACCATGTGGAGTCAAGTTGTGCACACCACCTATTGGAACCTTGTTTATCAAGTAACAAGCTATATTCACAGCCTCAGCCCAATAAGGGAATGATAACATACCTTCATTTATGAGACATCTAGCTATCTCAACCAAATGCCCATTCTTCCTCTTTGCACACCATTTTGTTGAGGAGTGTACCTACATGTAAAGTTCCTCTTATGCCATTGTCCTCCAAGTACTTTGTGAATTCCTTGGAGAAATACTCTTCCCCTCCACTTGACCTTAGTTTCTTGATGTGTGCATCACATTCTTTCTCAACAAGGAACCTACACTTTTGAAAGCATGAAAAACACTTCTCATTTTTCCTGGGTAGCATATAGCCATACCTTTCTTGAGTGGTCTTCAATGAAGGTGACAAAGTACCTAGCTCCTCCCAATGAAGCCTCTCTCCTAGTGCCCCATATATATGAGTGCATAAGCTCCAAGAGCTTAGAGGATCTATACTCACTATTTGGAAATAGCTTCCTTGCTTGCTTACCTAGTTGATAAGCATCACAAAACTCATGTAGACTTTGGCCTTCAAGATTTGGTATTCCCTGCACTAAACTTGCTTTGCACATGCAATATTGATATGTCCTATCCTCTTGTGCCAAAGATCAATCTCTGCAATTCTTTTGTTACCAATCATCACATAACATACCTTGTTGTGTGTAGGAGCAACATCTAGTTTGAGCAATCTACCTTCTTTCCTTCCCTTGGAAATAACCTTGCATCCTTGCTTCACAATGCACCCTTTTGCATCAAATATATCCTGCATACCTCTCTCTACTATCCGTCCTACAAAGATAAGGTTCTTGGAAATAGATGGAACATGGAGCACATCTCTAAGAGTCTTGATAGATTTACCTTCACCTAGCTTCCCATCTCCTACGTGTAATGGGATGCTCAGTGTTATCTCATGTCTCCACATAATCTTTTGATCTTGGGACCTACATATGAACAAAAGATTCCTCCATACATGACATGTGATTAGATCATCTAGATTCTATGTACCACTTTGTGTCCTTGGGATCACTAGTATAGCCATGTCTCATGGCTAGGAAGGTCTCCTTCTCATCATACTTCTTGGATTTGTTAACATAGTTCTCTTGCTCCTTCTTCTTCTTGCCTTTGTCATCCTTGAACCCAAAATTTAATAAAATATGATTTTTCTTACCACATATAAAACAATTTTTACCTTGATGATGGTTATTCTTCCCTTTGCCATTCTGGCCCTTCCTTGAAGATGATGCCTTGCTATCTCCTTTTGAATCTGAATCTTCTTCCTTGGAATACTTCCACTTGCTTTTTCCTCCTTTCCGCTTATTGTCAGTCTTGCCTTTGCCTTTGCTAGCATAAAGGACCTATGAGTGACCATCCTTCTTGGATGTGTCTCCTAGGAAAACCTCTTCTTCCACAAAATGTGGGATCAACTCCTCAAGAGTTGGTAGAGGATCTCTATACAAGATGGTAGTAATGAGGGGTTTCCACTTGTCTTCCCCTCTTAGCCCATTGAGAGTAATCTGCACAAGCTCTTCCTCATCTACTTTGTAGCCAATGGATGCCAATTGCTCCCTGAACCCCTTCACCTTCAAGGTGAAGTCAACAATAGATTGACCACTACCCTTCTTCAAGGAATGGAGTTCATTCTTAAGATGCATCTTTCTACTTCTTGTGGAAGTGGCATATATCTTCTCTAAGCATGCCCAAACATCTATAGCATGATCAAACTATGATATATGACCAATCATAGTGTTAGAGATTACCTGTCATATGTAGAAGATAGCTCACCTATGCCTTCCCTCCTAATTCTTCAACATCTTCAATTCTTGATTAGTGATCTTTGGATCTTTGGGATCCACATCAAGCTTATCTTTATCTCCACACACAATAGGCCATAAACCTTTGCTCATGAGGTATTTCATGACTATCAACCTCCATGGCTCATAGTTTTCTTTGTCAAGCAACTCCAATTTTTTACCTACATCTACCATAATGAATGGGAAATTAAGGTAACACAAAAATGTACCTCTTAGCCTTGATGTCCAAGCTTTTGTTTCCTGCTCCTAGAGCCTTCAAAGGATTTTTCCTTCTCTGATACCAACTAATGGAATTTAATCCCTCATATTTGGACACTAGAAGTGAAATGAACTCAATACCTAGGTCCCTTCATACACCTTTTCCACTACCCTACAACAAAAACTCTAATTCACCTGCGTTATACTGATCCAAATTACCTACGATTCTAGCCACACTTGATATGGTTCATAATCTTTACAAAGAGCTATAAAACAAGGTTATAGAAATACACCAATTTTTTTGCACATAAAACTGATTTCAAGAATCCCTCTTATGAAAAGTAATAGACATGCAAGCTTTAAAATGCACCTTAAATATCTTGAATTGGATATGTACACAAAGAGTTACAACTGCTATAAGTAGACTATGTCTATACCTATAAGAGATGAGAGGGAATGTGGGCTTGATAGCTCCTCCTTGCTCCTCGTCTCTACCTGTAATGCCCTCCTCTGCATTTTTCCTAGCTTGGACTGTTACATTTCAGCTCCTTGAGCCTTGGTATGATGAAATCCTCTGTGTCAACATATGAATTCAAAACCACTGTCAAATGTGCAACTAAACATATATTGATCCCTTGAATAGAGTTTCAAATCAAACAATTTTCCTTCAGAACTTAATATAAAATCTCAACGACTATGTACATGCTTAAATACATTCATATATACAAACATACACATATACATATATACACATATGCAAACATATCTTTTAACCTTGAGCAAACATCTACATTTGAATGCAAACATATGAAATATGCACAAACATATCACATATGTTTCACATATGTAGCAATATGTATATACATGCCTATTCATGCTTTCATGACATGAAGGTATCCATTTCAATGTACATTTCACATGTAATGCAACATTTCCAATGCAAACAGATGCAACAAATGCAGTCAACTTCCATAAGAGCAAATAAACAGAAACAATGCAAATGGTTGCAACAATACAAATGAATGCAACTCGATGCTAATGAATGCAATCAAGTGCAATTTCAGTCGAGTTATGCCTAAGGCAATCACAACTAACACGTGCAAATGAATAAAAATCATGAATTCATGTACACAAATGTGTTAAATGTTAAAAGTCAAGCTTCAAGCTACAAATTCGTGGGGAATCTCTTATGGACATGTGGAGCAATCAAAGGAAGCCAAAAGTCACGAGATTCCATCAAGAAAAGTCACTGAACCACTCCCCAAGTCATCTCAACTAATTCCTCCAAGTTAGGAGGCTGATTTGGAAAGGTAGTTCCTAGATTTTAGGGACACACTTCTCACTATAAAAGGAGCATGTATCCCGACTTCTTTTGGGCCATCTTCTTGGAGTTTTAGCTCATGTAAAGTGAGCACTAAGTGCTGGAGTTGTGATAAGCAAGCCCCTTGCTTGCTTGTTTGTTTTCTTTTAGTAGGCATATCTATGTGTGTGCGTAGACAGTGTTGCAACTCTCTACCCCTGCGTTGTTAGCATTGGTTCTCCCTCCTATTGTATCCATTTGATGTAATTCTTGTCTCATTGGATAGCTATTAGAGTCTATTTTATTCTCACAATATTCTCTGGAGCATTCTCTGAGTAATCTGGGAGCAACATTCATTTTAGTGAAGTTGTGTGATTGATATCTCTCTTTGTGTGTAGGCTCTGTTGGAAATATTTTGCTCTCTGTTGTAAGGGCTAGTTCTCCTTCTCTATTTATCCCTTTGATATGATTTTGGTGTCATTTGGGTAGCTATTAGAGTGCTCTAAATTTGACCCAAGTTTGAGATTCATTCTCTGTATAATCTCTAAGAAAAGCTTGTTGGAGTGAAGTGAGGTCTCTGCTTGACTAGCAGTTGTGAGCATTCAACTAGCTCATGTTGTAGACATTCTATCTCCCATTTGAAGTAAAATTTGTTTTGTTGGAAAGCTCTTGGTGTCTACTACAAGTCTACAAAAGCTCACTAGAGTTCTCTGCATAAGCTCTGAGTAAGAGCACTTTTGGTGGGCAGAGGTCAAAGAAGGATACCTGTGGAGGTCATTCACGCTTTGCCGTTGCTTAGGGGTTGAGATACTTCCCCCATCAGTGGTATCAGAGCATTTGGCATCTTGGAGGCATCACATACAAGCAAGAAGACCTCTTGGAGTTGGTGGTTGAAGATTTGCATCAACAAAAGCTTCTTGGAGGTAGCTCACATAAAGGGGGAGCTATTCTACTCAAAGTTTCAAGAGCACAAGGTGTCCATCTAAGGAAAGCTTTGGATTGAGGTAACCTCAGAGCCTCATTTTCATTTTACACACATTGGAGCATTAGCCAAGGGCTAGGTCAAGTATCAAAGACTAGATATGGGAGACTTCAACACTCAAATTGAAAAGCTAGACAAAGGGAACTATCAACCATGGAGATTTAGGGTCTCCAACTATCTTATGGGCAAGGGCCTTTGGGGGTTGATTAGTGGAAGTGAACCAAGACCTAGTTTGGATGAGAATCCAACCAATGACCAGAGAAGGGCCTTTAGGGAATGGAATGAAAGAGACAAGAGGGTTATCTTTATCCTTTCCCAACACATTAGCAATAGCATGATCGGCCATATCCAAGACTTGGATTCAAGCATGAAGGTATGGGAGACACTTGAAAGGGTTTATTCAACAAGCACCAAAGCAAGGAAGATCCAACTCAAGAATGAGCTCAACAACCTTAGGAAGAGCTCAGGGAGTAGCATAAATGACTACATACTTAAGGTCAAGGAGTTATCAGATGCATTGGGATCCATTGGAAGCCACATAGACGATGACGATCTTGTTGCTTATACTCTCAATGGTTTGAGAGATGATGAGAAGTGGAAACCCTTTACCACTTCAGTATATGTAAGGGATAATCTTCCCGATTTTGAGCAATTGGTTGCTCTCATGGTCACCGAAGAAATGAACATAGGTGGAAGTTCAACTAAAAGCAAGGATGCACAAGTTTTCTATGCAGGTAATCAAAGGGGCAAAGGAAGACGAGGACAAGGAAGGGGCAAAGGAAGGTTTGGAGGAAGGCAAGGCCACTCAAGCAATCAAGGACATGACCAAGGCACCTCATCACAAAGAGGGAGAGGAAGAACAAGAGGAAGAGGAGGACGACATCAACAAAATAGGAATCAAGATGGCGAAGATGTTACATATGTGGCAAGTTTGGCCACTATGCTAGAGATTGCGACCCAGGAGGAAACCAAAGGAGCTATAATCAAGGTTCTTCATACAAAGGCCAAGGTAATTATGCTTCTACAAGTTCAGAAAATGACAATCCCTTGATGATGCACATGAATGGGAATTCAAGCAAAGTAGATAACACTTGGTATATTGATAGTGGATGTAGCAACCATATGAGTTGCAATGCTTCTTGGTTTACTAATCTACATGTTCCCAAAGGTAAAGGACATGTAGAAACAGGTGATGATACAGCCCATGAGATCTCCCATGTTGGAGATGTAGCTTTGGATGACAAGGAGGAAGGAAGATGTCTCAAGGATGTCTTGCATGTACCTACTATCACAAAGAAATTGGTGTCCGTTGGGCAAATGGTTGAAAGAGGCTATCAAGTAAGGTTCAACAAAGCTGGATGCTTTGTGGAGAACCCTAAGCAAGGTTACAAGGTCATAGCAAGAGGAAAGAAGCAAGGGAGACTCTTCACTTTGGAGGTAAATTCTCATTCCACTCAACATGTCTACTTCACATATGGAAACAAGAGGATTTTGGAGTTGGACTTGTGGCACAAGAGGATAGGTCACATCAACATACAAAGAATGAAGGAAATGCAATTCAAGAGGCTGGTTGAAGGTCTTCCCAACTTCCAAGGACAAGGTATGAAGCATTTATGTGAATCTTGTCAACTAGGGAAGCAAGCGAGACTTCCATTCAAGAAGAATGGCTACATAAGCCAACATCCATTGGAATTGATACATACAGATGTGTGGGGGCCAAACAAAGAGCAATCCATTGGAGGTAACAAGTACTTTATCACTTTTATAGATGATTGCACAAGGATGGTTTGGGTTTATTTCATCAAAAACAAATCAGATGTGTTTACATGTTTCAAAGCATTCAAGGCAATGGCAGAGAAGGAAACAGGTACATATATCAAGAAGCTAAGGTCCAATGGAGGGGGAGAATATTTCTCCAATGAGTTTTTTGATTTTTTAATGGATCAAGGCATCAAGAGGCAAGTAACATGCAGGTACACACCCCAACAAAATGGAGTAGCAGAGATAAAGAATAGATACATTGCCGATATCGCTAGAGCAATGCTTAATGAGATGAATGTACCTAACATGTTGAGTGATGCAGCAAATACCGTCGTGTATCTTATGAATAGGGCTCCTACCTTAGGGATCCATGGCTTGACACCATATCAAGCCTATTATGGTAAGAAACCTGATCTTTCCCACTTGAAGATATTTGGATGTACTTGTTATGTACATGTGCCAAGTGAATTGAGGCACAAGCTACAACCAAAGGCAGAATAGTGTGTGTTTCTAGGATATTCAAATGATCATAAAGGTTACAGGTGCTTCAACCCAAACACAAAGGACTTGAGGATATCAAGGGATGTAGCATTTGATGAGTTACTCCCTTGGTATAAGAAGTATGATTGTATGCAGGACTATGAAGAAGAAAAGCATGGACATGATGAAGAACAAATCGACCTAGAGCTAAGCGGCCCAAGGTGTTCCATCAATGAAGATAGTTCAAGCATGAACTCATCATGGAGGGGGAGATCTTCATCAAGCTATGAAGCACAATCAATCAACAAAGGCAAAGCAACATTGGTGGAGTTGGATGAAGAAGGTAATGAAGTTGAAGATGATGAAGGACACATGATGGAGAAAGAAGCCACGTCAAAGAAAGAGATCAAGTTCCCAAGGCAAAGGAGGTTTATTCCTCCAAAAGGTGAAGAAAGGAAGTCTTCTAGAGTTAAGTATCCAACTCAAAGGTTTACTTATGATTCATACATGGCAACACATTATGCATATATGAACAAAGTAGTAGAAGATCATGAGCCCGATTGCTATGAAGATGCAAGCAGGTACACCGAATGGAAAGAGGCAATGCAAGAAGAGATCGACGCACTTGAGGAAAATCAAACATGGACTCTAGTGCCCAAGAAGGAGAACATGAAGGTAATAGGTAATAAGTGGGTGTATAAAGTAAAGAGGAATTCAGATGGATCTATTTCTAGGTTCAAAGCAAGATTGGTGGCCAAGGGTTTTGCACAAACCTATGGAGTGGACTTTGAAGAGACATTCAACCCCGTGGCAAAGATGAGCACCATTAGGACACTCATTGCAATGGCTGCTAGCAAAGGATGGAAGCTTTTCCAATTGGATATCAAGAATGCCTTTCTCAATGGAGACTTGGAAGAAGAGGTATACATAGAGAAACCACTAGGTTTTGTTCATAAAGAGTTTCCACATCATGTTTGTAGGTTGAAGAAGGCACTTTATGGCCTAAAGCAAGCTCCAAGGGCTTGGAACCAAAGATTGGTGGACTATTTGATCAAATGTGGTTACAATCAATGCAAGGCGGATCCATCTCTCTTCATCAAACAAAGAGGAGAACTTGCAGTCTACATGTGTGTGTATGTAGATGATCTTATCATTACAAGTAATGATACAAAGGGCATTGAGGAGATCAAGGCAAAGCTTGGAAAGGAGTTTAGGATATCTGATCTTGGAGATCTTAGGTATTTTCTTGGCATTGAAGTTGTATACAAAGAAGAAGGTATTATGCTCATACAAATGAAGTATATTCTAGACCTACTTGAGAGGTTTGGGATGCTACAATGCAAGCCTATTTCAAATCCCATGGAAGTTAATGTAAAGCTAAGCTCCATTGATGGAGAGCCATTAGAGGATGTAACTTTTTATCGCTCTATTGTAGGATCTTTCAATTATGCCACAATAACTAGGCCTGACATAGCATATGGAGTTGGAGTGTTATCACAATTTATGCATAGTCCAAGGACTACACACTTGCAAGCTGCAAGAAGAATGTTACGATATCTCAAGGCCACTATAAATGAAGGATTGTTCTATTCATCTGATGATGATATGCAGGTCAAAGCTTATTCTGATGCGGATTGGGCCGGTTCCAAGGAGGATAGAAGAAGTACAAGTGGTTACCTAGTCATGCTAGGTAGCAAGATCATCTCATGGATTTCAAAGAAGCAACCCACGGTGGCATTATCTTCCATCAAGGCTGAGTATAGAGCTTTGGCTCAAGTCACATGTGAGCTAATGTGGATTAAGAAGTTATTTATGGATCTTAATTTGCAGGTTGACACATATCCAATTTTTTATGACAATATGAGTAGCATTCATCTAGCATCAAATCTTGTCTATCATGCTAGAACCAAGCATATTGAAGTGCACTATCACTTCATAAGGGAAAAGGTGATATCGAAGGAAGTTTCAGTACATCATATTGGTACCAAGGACCAAGTTGTCGACATGTTTACAAAGGCTTTGGATGGAATGAAGATTTCAAAATTGAAGCAATGCATCAACATGAAGGAGCTTGAATGAGGACGAAGAATTGAAGCTTGAAGGGGAGTGTTAAAAGTCAAGCTTCAAGCTACAAATTCGTGGGGAATCTTTTATGGACATGTGGAGCAATCAAAGGAAGCCAAAAACCACGAGATTCCATCAAGAAAAGTCACTCAACCACTCCCCAAGTCATCTCAACTAATTCCTCCAAGTTAGGAGGCTGATTTGGAAAGGTAGTTCCTAGATTTTAGGGGCACACTTCTCACTATAAAAGGAGCATGTATCCCGACTTCTTTTGGGCCATCTTCTTGGAGTTTTAGCTCATGTAAAGTGAGCACTAAGTGCTGGAGTTGTGATAAGCAAGCCCCTTGCTTAAGCTAGCCCCTTGCTTGCTTGTTTGTTTTCTTTTAGTAGGCATATCTATGTGTGTGCGCAGGCAGTGTTGCAACTCGAGGTCATGCCTATTTGACGATATTGATTTGTGCTCAATGGCTCATTGCACCATTGGTATAGAATGGAACAAGAAGATGGAAACCATAAGGGCCATAGGTCTCATGAGATGGAGCAAAAAGACACAATATCTTCCAATTATAACTCTTTTGAACGGGAACCAACAGCTCCATCCCTATATAGATCACTGGAACAATACACAAAGTCACGGTAGAGATGAGTATTACTCTAGCTACATCAATGTTTGCGAAATCTTGGATTTGTCAAGACCCAAGCAAGCGGTTTGAGGATACGATAACAAAGACCACACCTTGATTCCTCTATGGAGTAAAATGATTACAAACTTGGTCAACACATTCGGCCTGCTAGGCAATTCACCTTGGGGTGTCTCTGATGATACATCTTACCCTAAATTAAAGAGGAAATTCAAATCTCATTTTTTGTTAATGGATGTTTGGCCAAAACCTACTCCCTCGGGTTTTAATTTTGAAAGAACCATTGTGCAAAGTGAATAGGCATAGTACTCAGGAGATCGCTCGTATCTCAGAGAGCACAGGTTAAACATGGTGATTACAATGGCTCAAAGACAACACGAGGATACGACAACTTGTTAACTGCTAGAAGACATACATGGTGTCCAACCGGTGGGGAGGGTCGAACCCTCACCTCCAAATGCATTGTATGTATTAAGTATAAGGCTACCGAGAAAATCACATATGTCTTTCCACGAACAATCTTCGTACCCCGATCTGTGGTTGGAGCTTATCATGTGCAGTTTTCAAGACTTGTTAAATGCTATCGTCGCATCTAGTTTCCTTTTAAAGAACTGAAATATTTGAGTTCATATTTCTACTGAATAAATGTCGATGAAAAAAATATATTGAAAAAACTTATCTAGATGCTCTCAAAGAGAAGCGGAACACCGAACTGAGGTTGCAGTATTGTGTAGTTAATTGGAGAGTGGCGGTATCGCGGAGAGACCATGATACGATAGCGGAGCAAAATGGAAGCGATGACAACCTTGGCCTCCTGGAGAGCGAACAGCTGACCAATGCAGAACTGAGGACCTGCCGAGAACGTTAGGAAGACGGGCGACGAGGATTGAGATGCCTTGGAGGCTCCTTCGCTGAATCTCTCCGGACGGAACTCATTTGCGTCAGGTCCCCAATACCTCTGGTCATGGTGGAAAGCGATGATGGGCAACACGAGCACAGTACCTTTTGGAACAAGCGTCTTCCCCACTCGAATATCCTTATTTGCCATTCTAGTCATGAGCGCTCCCGGTGGATACAGTCGAAGGGATTCATTCAGAACGATGCTGAGCTGCATATATTCTCTCTCTCTCTCTCTCTCTCTCTCTCTCTCTCTCTCTCTCTCTCTCTCTCTCTCTCTCTCAATAAACACTTACAAGGTTTAGACGATGCAGAGAGCCAGGTGCTGGAACACTTGACGCATCACACACAGTCCGAGCTTCATCCCTCACACGCGCCTGCCATTCAGGGTAAGCTGCCAGCAGCATAAGCGTCCATGATATGGACGTCGCTGTGGTCTCATGCCCGGCCATAAAAAAAGTTTTTGTCTCACCAACAATATCAGCGATTCCCATGCTCAACTTCTTGTCCAGCCCAAGAGCACGATTATCCATGGCGTCTATCATCAGTCCCAGTAAGTCGTCACCATGCATATCTTTCTGGTTCAACTTTCTCTGACGAATTCGTCTTTCAATCATTTCAGAGGTCAATTCTTCTATTTTCTTCTCGACTTTCCAGCAATGACGGTGGAATGCTGTTGGGATAAACCTAGTTTCATTAAAACACATAAAAAGAAATCTATTTTGAGTGTTGCTGAAGATAAGTTCTGTATCATTCGAACAGAATTCCGGTGGTATATGTATCTTAATTCATCGAAATGCACTGCATACGAGTTCCAGAAATTCGGAGGATCTAGAAACAATCTTGGGCTGATGTTACAACCACAACAAATTGTATGAACCTATAATATCTGGTCATCTACGCATATACTGCAAGTCTTGGGCATAGTCCTATTCAATCTAATTTCGCATAACTATCTGAACAGTATAGAGCGGATACAAAAATAGAGTCTTAAATATCTGATGTTTCTGACCTGAGTCCCGGGATGCAAGGTTTACTGCCTATCTGCTTTGCAAGGCGTAGCTGTTCTTGCTGTAGCTCAAAAATCTGTTTGGCTTCTGCGTAACTGCTTCCAAAGGCGGTGTGGGCGATTATGTCAGCAGTTAATTTTTTAAGCTCAGTAAATACATCGATTTCGTGCCTTTTAGCTTCGTTTGCTTCTTTCGAACTCCACTTCTCAATCATCTCCATGGTGCATCCTGCCATTATGGGGACCATCTTCTGCAAAATCACGAAAAACCAAAAAAGCGCATGAAAAAGCCCTTGACTACGTGTGGAACTCTCAGACATATCTGTTGAAAGAGAGTTTAATGTGCATCTGGGAGGCGATTGCATCATCTCCAGGAAGATGCAAGCGTCGAGCTTTATCAGCTCAGAATGGCTAACACTCATATCGAGAAGCTTTATGCAAGATCTTTGGCGTAGAGATTGACCTTCAACTTGTCTGGCAGGAAACCGGGGTTCAAAGTCCGCCTATGAAAGGCCCAATCTTCTCCTTCTAACTGCAGAAGCCCATTGTCAACAAGATTCACCATGTCTGGTCGGCGCTGGAGCCTCGAAATTTGAGTGGACCTTGAACACAAAACTTCCTTGACATCGTCCGGATCGGTGAGGAAAAAACGAGCTTGCGCTCCTTGCCAAAATATGAATTTGTCACCTGTGGGATTTCACTGCGAATATCATACGCAAAAGATTGGCAATGAAACAAAACGTGCATACCTGTGCAGGAGTAAAGCTGGAATGCACTAAGTTGAAATTTCGATATCTGTGGTCGTGTTTTATGCTCGGCAAAGGTTGAGACTGGACTTCCTTGCTGAGAGCAGCGAGTTCCGGGAGGTTTCCGATTACGAAGCGGTAGGGTAAACATTTGATACCTTGCCTCTCGAAGGCGTGCCTAATTCTGCGGGGCTTCAGCCACAAGTCCTCCACAAAGGCCCTCCACAAGCTATGAAGGAAAGGAATCACTAAAGCCACCAGAAGGGTCACGGTTATGACTTCCAAGGGCAAACCCATGCTTCTGTCTTTTCTACAAATCTTCGTTTTCTTCTTCTTCTCCAGTACTGCTCTACAGATATATGTCTGACACGGACTTCCTCTCTGTGGAGGACGCACATCAAATGCTCACTGGGAGGCAAGATGACTGTGGCGTTGTAGACTAAGGGTTGTGCCGTAGAGGTTGGAACTCGGATGAAATGACCAGGACGGCTTCTATCGAGCCGAAAGCCAAATGAGAATCATTCCCTTGTTGCTCAAAGACAACATGAGACTTCCAACTACAAGGCCCACCAGCAGCAGTAGAATACATGAACAGGAAGGTAGTCCCCAATTTCATCGGGAAATCTGCTGTCTTGTAGAGATAAGGGTGGGCGGGTGGATCGGGATCTTGGGATTATATGCATCGTCAAGATGGCTCACAAGCTGACTGATGAATTCATACACCTCATGAAGCTCAGTACAGAGATCCAGAGGGATGCAGCATTTACAGAGACACCAATGTCTAGATGCACTTCCACGTAGCAGTGGAAAGCACTTTTAACACATGTAAATGGTGCAGGTTTACGCATCCGTACTACAGACGAAAGGTCGATGCGTATTGCGACGCTTCACGAGTTTGCATTTCTCACAACTCAAAGGATCCGTATAGGATGCGTCTGTTGTTGATGTGGTCATCCCAACCACTTGAAATCCCCCGATTTCTGCACAGGGAAATATGGACCAATGTCAAAGTCAATAAGACCTACTGTGCTCTCCCATCATCCATGCTGTAAGCTAAGTTATGCTTTACTGGTAGGGAGGATTTAAGTCGCCTTTTTTTTTTCTGTCCTAAAAACATCCTGATTCTGCCCCAGGTCGTTAAGGCAACTCGTTGGGCCTCTAGTCTCTTGAGGCGGGGGCGAGAGTTCAATCTCTGTCGGCCACATGTAAGGGACATGTATAACCTGGAGTGATTAAGCATATGGCTGATGTGCCATCGTTTGACTAGCTTTGCGGTAGTTGTGACCGCCGTTCAACCCAGCCTTGTAAACCCCTGTTCTTGTGGGATAAGGGGGGTCCCATGGGTATTATGCCCTTCCTTGTACAGTTGCAATTTCAAAGTTAAAGTCGAGGAGTAGGCCTCGGCCGAACCTCCATTTAAAAAGAAAAAACATCTTGATTCGAAACCATCGGTTACTCGTTTGCTTTGTAGAAGTGGTAGGGAAGATTTAAGTCATTTTTTCTTTTTCTGTGTTGAACATCCTCATTTGAATCCATGGGTTGCTCGTTCTTTTTTTTCGAGAGTAGAATGAATTGGAAAGACACACACATCCGATCTCGTAAGATAGAGACACACGTCCGATCTCGTAAGATAGAGGCACTCATCTTCGGAAGCACATGGACATTTATCTTAGGAAACTCATTGATATGCTCAACCATTATTTGATCTGAGGACTTTTTCTTAGAGATTCAAAGCATCAACCACTAAACTATTCAGGCTTGGACCATGGGTTGCTCCGTTATTTCTTAGAATAGCATTAGAAGTGAGGTGCTGTAAAAGATTTGAAAGGAGAGATGTTCGACCAATTTCAATAAGCCTCTCAGAAAATGATCGATTGAAAAATCCTTAATGTGTCTAGGTACAAGGAGCTGATTGTAACTAACCTCACTTTCCCTTTGACACCACGGGTGTTCATTTAAGAAGCAACAAATGGAAACACAAGTGAGTTCCCCACGAAGGAAAGGAACAGGTTATAAAACTTGCTTCCTTGTTTATAATTTTAAGCACGCTTTGAAAAAAGAATCCCTTATCCAAAAATGTGAAACAAAGTCCACGATATTGAATGCTTGAAAGTACAAATTTTAAAGAGCTACGATTGAAGCATCACGTCCGTTGCAATCTGTAGAAAAACTCAAATGTTTTTCCAAGAGCAAGAAAAAAAACTAACTTCACAGAAGAAGAAATATTACAGCTAAGCCGCAAAGGATGGGAGTGAGGCATGCTATGAAAAGAGAAGTTAAATCGCATCTCAAGATTAGAGTGACCTTTGTTTTCTTCAGTAGAAGACAAGCATGCAACTTTTCTAGTTATTTCTTTTTTAAGACTTTATATATAAGAGCTTTGTTTTCTTCAGTAGAAGACAAGCATGCAACTTTTCTAGTTATTTCTTTTTTAAGACTTTATATATAAGAGCTAGCTGGACATATCAAAAGCCCCTTGCATATTAAAGCTTCGAGTTTGAGCTACTCCTTGAGCCCTTTTAACATAGATATACGAGACCATAAAATGGGTGTTTGAAGACAAGAGAATTCCTTTGTATCAACATGCCTAGAACATCTTAGTGTTAAAGATTCCAAAGAGGAACATCCATCTTGATGTAGGTACGGAACATGGTTTCAACTTTCATAAATTTCATGATGCACAACGCAGACAGGGCAACTTCTTTATCATGTAAGAGGATATTTCATGCTATAAGTAATTGGGGAGCACCTTTCACATAGAATGTTGTAGATTAACTTTTACAGCTATAATAGGTGGCCCAATCATACATTCAGTGACTTAGGATCTATGACAGTACGATCAAGCCTACATAACCATTCACTAGAATCTCATGGAGGGCCATTTACACTCTTCTAGTCATCTTGGGCTTCATATGCTAGTTTAATTAAGGGGAAAAATGAACCTTGAATGGGCCTTTTAGATTAAGGAGTTATTAGTGATGCACCAATCAGAAGAGGGTGGTGGCCACAGTCTATGCCCTATAAAATACTAGGCTGAAGGAGGGAGAGGGGACATATTTCTCTCTTATTTAATGAGATGCCTCTAGAGAGAGAAGGAATCTCGTAATTTAGTTGGGTCCAAAAATTCAAATTTTCTAAAAAGTTAAAAAAGTCATCATAACACCTAAGAATGGACCTCCCATTACTTTTTAGGGTCAAAAGTACTCTTTCTTACCCCAAATTCAAAATCCGTGCATGTTTTGAGCTTAAAAAAATGGTTTTTTTCAAAAATACTCAAAAAAACGTTATTTCCCTTCTAAACCTCACATTTTCATACACAGGTCCCAAAAAGTCATATTTTCCCACTACTTTCACTCTGTAGCACACCATTGAAGCTCCTGTTTCTACACTCCAACCTACCTGCATCTCCTATCTCAAATTATTATTATAACTTGAAGACCTTTGGCTTCAATGGCAACATCTAAAGCTTTTAGGCGATCGAAAGATGAAATCCTCACATTAAGATGTCACAATATCAAAGCCACATATCAATGGCTATCACATGAGTACTCCACAGGTGCATGGGTGTACATGGAACCCTCTAGAGTTGGGCCTCATCAAGTTAGAGATCGTGGAAACTTGGATCTTCATTGGAAGGGAAAGTTACTTGGCTTCAGGAAGTAGAAAGACAATGGGATGGTTGCTATTGTACAACATGCTTTTACAATGGCAACTATGAAACTTGAAAACTCTAATAGAATGAGATATCCTATGAATTGTAAGTATTACTCTAGAATATTGTATGTGTTCTAGTGTTGAATATATTTTTGAACTATTTAGATATGTTTTTGTTTGTTTCAGATATATTTCCTTCTACTTTGGTGGAAGGGCAACCACTTCATAGTCTTACACGTACTTTCCAAGCATTGCATGCAGATGTTGGTGCACTAGTCTTTCTAGAAATATCTCTTGATAGAATTTTCTTTTACATTATATATGGTCTGTATCATCGACTTTGAAGAAAACTCTACCATGATAGAGTTTTCTTTTACACACATACATATGTTGTACCCTCTACAATGAATGGTTTTGGAAGGTTAGAGAGAATTGAAGTACATTCTCTTCTTAGCTTGGTGCCAAAACATGATATATGGTTTGTATCATCTTTGAAGCAAAAGATGGTAATGGATATACATAACTCTTTGAAATTCACAAAAGTGTCTAGGTCTGTAGGTTTGCACTGGTCTTTTCCCATTCATTATTTTGTATATTTATTCCAAGGATTCTCATTCCAAGAGACTTCCACCATGTTCATGTGTAAAGATATCACATATGAGCAAGGCGAAAGTCTTCTTGGTGAAAATTGGGGTTTGATAGAAGGAATTGCAAAAGGTGATAAATATCTTTGTAAAATAGGTGGAACAGGTATAGGATTTTGATATTTGAAACAAAGTACTTCATTACACATTAGGTTCTATAATGATCGTTGGATGTGCAAACTTGGCAAATGGATACCATTTCAAAGTTCAGAGGATCTTTACATTGATTTGAAATAAATCTTAGATTGCCCAACAATGAAACAAAAACTATTTTAGTGAATAATCATTAGACCTTGGCTAATCTGAGAGAACACGGTGATTATGTGGTTTGAAGGATTTACTCAATCCAAATTCAAAATACAAGGACATAAGGTGAGAAATGTTTTGTGCTTTTGTTAAAGTAATCTTTTCATTATTGCTTATTTTACTTTTATAACTTCAATTTCTTGCAAATTGATTACAAGTGGGCAGAAGATTGGAATACAAAATGAAAGTCCCTATAGATTGGAGCAAAGATGGAATAGAACTCTCATTGTCATAGTTCTTTTCCAACCTGATAATGTCACTTCCTAGGTCCTTATCATTGTATCTCATGGTTTTTGCACTTTCAAGAACCTTGTAAAAAGTAGTACAATCAATTCATGTTAGATATTGTATATACCTTCTTATCTGCAATGGTAATTTCAAAACTTTTGGAATGTAAAAAATTCTATGTTCACTACTTTGAAATGTGGTTGCTCATGTTTTTCGTTGTGTTATGTTTAGACATTTGCTTTGAAGCAAAAAAAAATCATATCCTTCGGTGTTCTGTGCATTATTTTGTCATCAGAAACACATTTTTTGAACTTGCACTACTTTATTCTGTACTTTTAAAAGTGGGCCCAGTCAGTTCAAAAACTTGAAATTGCTATAAAAACGGGTTCTATGTGCTCATTTCTCACATTTGCACTCTCAAAGAACTAGAAAGCACAGACAAGCCAATAGAATTCTCATGTGCAAGCAATGGATGCTAGCACTTCCACTCCCATGAAATCTCCTTGAGATCTATTCATGGAGTTTTTGGATACTACAGACTACAATAGTCGTACGGGTTTCTATGACCTAGTCTGTAGAGTCCCTAATCTTGAAGGGACAATAGCCATGAACTCCAATGTGATCGATGAGATCACAGATGTTATGGAATTCTATATATTAAGATATGCTATAGATATTCCAGCATATGAGTGTAAATGGGTTCCTTGTGATCTACTTTTGTACATTCATAAAGGAGATGAGGCATTTCCGAAGCAGTTAAAGCATTTCATGGCTGTTGCTGAGGATGCAGGACACCTGTTAGATGACACCGTGCCCGTAATTAAACAATTAAATAAGAAGAGGAAAATGGGAGGAAAATATCTTTCCTATGTTGCAACAACCATCTTTTTTGTCAATGAGAAGCCCGAACCTACACCCATGGACCTACCCCATCTTTTTATTGGGGGTTTGTAGATGAGAAAAAGAAACCTAGATAGAAGCTCTCAACTTATTATAAGAGAGTCAAAAAAATTGCAGAGAATTTCCACAAGAGTAGTGGACAAATTAAAGGAAGCCAGTACAATGAATAGTCCACCCTCCAACTTAGAGCCCATGGAACCCACTCTACCAGAGGTAGAGATGGAAATGTTTTCAGTGGTACTTGTCGATGAAGAAGAATTTTTCTCCTGCATGATATTGAGAAGGCATTCAGTCTACACCTCGACAAATGCCTAGGTATTTTTTGCTCGACCTCGGATGTTCCTATGGACAACACTTCGGACATAATAAAAAGACAACAATTCCACTTGGTGATTGGGTTGCAGACACCATTGCATTTGTGTGTGAAGAGATTTTGAGTGATGCCAACCAAAATGCCATTGAAGAAGATCTCGCTGCAGCAAGGGAAAGAATTTTGGAGAAGAAGATTCCAACATCCCCTATTATGGAGCAAAGTGGCATGGCTCACTCATCAATTCCACTAGATCCAATGGGAAGAGGAGAGGATGAAGATAGGCTTCAAGATGTAAGTATCTAATGACATTTATGTTTGTCTCATATTCATACAAGATGTATCTATTGAATTTTATGATTATCTATGTGCACGAAGCAATTGAAGTGGATAAATTTGCAGCAAGGAGTGGTGATGACCATGTTGCTCGAGGCCATGGCTCTTCCTTGGCACATTACATTTGGAAATTGCCAAAGGAAGATTTTTTCATAATCCACAAGGACTTTTACCCTCAAGGACACTTCATGACTTGGTGTCTCAAGGTCTTGAGCAAAGTTTTGTGCCTATCTACAATAATGCAAGGGACAAATTGTATATTTCTAGTTAGGAACTCATTTGCTCTTACTACCCTAGGAGTTAAGTTTAGAGGAAAAATATTAGGTCAAATAGGAATAGCTTTGGATCTTGGATTGACAAACCCTCAGTTAATATCCCAATCAATTTTGACTTAACAATTGCCACTGTGTTTTCAGAGAAGAAAGAATGTAGTGGAGAGGGTCAAGGCCAAGAGCCAATTGTAAAAACTTTATAATACCAATTATTGTTTTTCCGATTTCCATGTGCATTGTCTTTATGTTTTTGACAATCTCTTAACTTTTGCAAAGTTTAATCAGTCTTTTTCCATTAATTCTTGTAAGTTTTGTTGCCCAAAATGCATGCAAAAGCACCTAGGAATGCAAAAAAAAGGCCTGCCACAGAAACGCGAGGATGGGAACTGCAAACGTTTTGCAGGGCCCATCCCCGCATTTTTGTGGCAGGCCTTTCTTTTGCATTCCTAGGCCATTCCATGCACTAGGTTCCCTATACTCGAAGTCTATGTCCCTCAATTACAACCTTAACTTAGGAAATTGTGGAAGAATCTTCTTATGTGCAATGATTAGAGAATATTTAGACACCTTTGGGTGCATATAAGCATGCAACAATTAATACGTTCATTTGAATATTCACCAACATTGTTTATCTATTGGTCTGAGGGTTGGCATGCATTGCACCTTATCTAAGGCCAATCATGTGCTCCAATGTGCATGGCATGTGGTTTCATGGCTTAGAAATGCAAAAAAAGGCATGACACGTGGGGATGGGCTTTACAAAACTTTTGCAGGGCCCATCCTCACGTTTTTGTGGCAAGTCTTTTTTTTGCATTCCTAGGCCATTGCATGCATTTTTAAGCAACACGATTTACAATAAATATAGTAAAAAGAGTGATTAAACTATGCCAAACACTTTAAAGAGGTACTAGAAAAAGACACTTAGATACATAGGAGAAATAGACTTCAAAACATGTATACTAAGAGACAAACACTTGGGAGAGCAAATATAATAAGAAAAAGATTATATTCATCATTTGGGATTTACAAAATATTCATCATTTGGGATATAAAAAAAGTTCTCCAAATAAGGGAGTACAAATATTTGTTAAGGGTTATTCCCTCTAATTCTTCTAGCTAGCTGCAAACCTTTAGGTTGTATTGCCACTCTCTTTGCATGGATGGCACACAGGTTAGAGTCCTCCAATTGCCTCTACAACTTCTTGGAGGGCTTCAATGGCTATCCCTTGGATACGAAGTCCAGCGCAATAGCTTTGGATCTCTTACAAATGACCTTCGTGGAATAAGAAGCTCCATAGACTTTTGATAGTGTCGAATCTTTGCAAAGGCTCTGGTTTGCTTTCTGCACCTTTTCGGTGCTCTTGCATTTGGGGGGATGTTGGGTTGTGGTCTACGACGCGGTTGATAGTTTTGCAGAATCAGGAGGAGTGACAGCCATGGTTTCCATGATTGGTTTCATTAACTCTGGTGGTGAATAGGGCTTCTTCATCTCTAGCACTATGCACATCAATATTTTCTTGCTCCTCATCCATGGCAATTTTGTGACGCACACTCCATCTCTCAAAGAGTTACCCAAATGCATGAGCAAACGATGCATGTAAGGAACTATCTCTAGCAAGAGGTGCTCTACATACCTCACAATCTCTATCTCTAAAGCACAACATATAAACTTAATGGATTGTTGTTCAACAAATTTTACGAGACACTATAAGGAACTCATAATACAACTTGTAGCAAGTTAAATTTGTGAAGAAAATGGACATAGTGCTCATAAGCACTTTTATTATGAAGGGAGGGAGGGAGGGAAAAAAATGTATCTATGATGAAAGATAAGATCATGAACTCAAAAGAAATGTACCTATGCTCTGATACCATGTTGAAATGAAAAAGGACTACTCCTACTCTACTAGTAATCACACAATTAACAAACTATGGAGGAAGAAATAAAAGATATGAAAACATGATGGAATGAATTAAAGTAGAAATGGAAATGACTTACATGAGATGCTCTATGAGCATGAGAACTCCATGAGGAGAGGATGCACACTCTTGGCAATGAGCTAGAGTGGAATGACATGTGTGGAGTGAAGGGAGGCGTTGCTTATATGGAGTTTGGGAGAATTCCCTTGTATGTGGGATATGTGTGCTTGCAAGATAATGAAAGTGCTCTTGGACAAAAGGGTGGAGCATGGAGCTTCTCAACAGATAGTTCTTCTTTCTTCTTGTAGCGTGCTTCGATGGTCCTGCCTCATCATTTACTTGCTCTGCCCAACTTTTCTCTCTTTCTTCATTGGTTGGTCTTTGTCCTTGTCTTGCGGGGAGTGTCTTGCCTCCTTGTGTTACTCGATGGTTCATGTGGATATGATCATGGGTCCATGGTGGCTCATTAACACTTTCTTCATCCAAGGAACTCTCTAAATTTGATGTTGTCTCCATTGCAACTTGCATCCGCCCTCATTGTTTGGGCCTTGCCTTGAGTGGTGTCCTCAGTGGGGGCTCATCATCACATATAGGAGGGGAATAATTTACTTCTTGTGTTACATCTCTCTCTTATGAAGCTTCATCCCCCCATGATGGAATGCTACCAAAGTGTGTCCTTGCACTTGAGTTTCGTCTAGAAGAGTGGCTTGTGGTACGATGCTTCTTGTGGGGTGTCATCTATGTGGGGCGTTGAATACCTTGCACATGGCTAGGGTAGAGGACATGATCCTTTCTAGCAGTGTAATTTGTGCATGACATTCTCTTAGGATTTAAAGTGGTAAAATGAGGAAGGAAACCTTTATTTATAGCCTTTCACTCAAGAATTATCATTTTCACATTTAAATGGATAAAAATTAGTTTTAAAACATTAAAAATATGTTCACAAAAGCATTGAAAGTTTATTTGAAGTGAAAGGAGTTATAGAAACCTTGAAAAAAAATACTGCATTTTAAGAGTTGGGAAACTATTTCCAAGCAAAACCCTTGCAGACTCTTTGTGCATGCCATTGGGCATGATGTAGCGGTCCTGATGATGACATCAAATTCTCTCTTGCAATATCATGTTGTAGCTTTCACGTAATCTTTGCTATTTGTGACTCACATGCTCGTTCCATTACATATTTACTACCGAATGTCACATGAAAAAACGAGTTGAACATTTCTTCTAAATAGTTTGATTGGAGTAGACCACTCCCATGATGAGTGTTTTTAAAGTAAGCACCTCTAGCTCTATTTTAATAAAGTAAGTCTATGATCTAAGGGTGTGGCCAGTTCAGACATATCTGAAATTAGACACCGTTTGGTCACTCGTATGTAGGACCAAAGACCTCAAGAATAGACTCGAGCATAAGCTCATGTGCTCTCATATTCAAGTAATCCACTTAGCCTAGTGGTTAAGTCTCATGGTTGTGAAGGATGAGGTCTTGGGTTCAACTCCCATGGGGAGCATGGGAAGAGAGTTTTGCCCAAGGAGCTCTAGAGCCTTCTAACTCAAGTTAAGGTGAGTTAACTTGAGTCCAGGGAGACTTACCTCAAGAGGTGAGTATCACAACCACTAGTGGACTCTAGTGGAAGGTATGAAACGAGTGGAGGTGATTGCACATGCACTTGTGGACTCTAGTTACATTGTGGTCCTTGTTGATTTGAGCAGCTATATATACACACATAAGGTTGGGAGGAGAGTCATCTCTCTAGCATGTGGTGGTCGTAATCCTTGTTCTCTTGCATATAAAATAGGGTGGTATGGGACACCAGATTTTATACTCAGATTGATGTAGGAAAGATGGTATGGGACATCGGACCGTGGATGATAATTATCCTAAAGTCTAAAGATCTCTTGATAGACCTATAATGTGACTTCTCCATTGCTTGTGTACTAAAAATGTCCAGTGATGCATATCGATTCATAAAATATGATCCATGTGCAAAACGAATATGCTATGATCTAGTCAATAAGATATACACATGGTGTTTAAGACCCAATAAAAAAATATAAGCAAAACTTACTATCTAATGTGTAATGTTGCTTTCTCCCCAAGATAAGATGAATGACTGTGTAAAATCCTTCAAAGTCACTAGGAATAATTTTGGTTGTGAAGCTTTAGTGGAAACCAAACCCATCAAATGTAACAATTGATCTATCGAGGACCAAACCTTCTTTCACTTATTAATGAGATCAATGTGACTATCATTGTCTTACGTAATTGAACAGAGTTCCTTCCAAAGCTCCCATTTCCCATCATCTTGACTATTCACATCTCTTTTAAAGAAACATCTTGCCTTCTTCCCAGTCATTGAAACTTGTTGTAAAATCTCTTGAGACTCACCATACTTCTTAACAACTAAAGATACATGGCCACCATGACAACCAATAGAATTCAAAAGATCTTCTATTTTTTGGATTGCTATTGTAGACCTCTCTAGTGGTTTCATTGCAAATGCATATTCAACATGGAGCTTCAAAAGCCTATCAAAGATCCTCATGAATGCATGCAAAGTACAAAAGTGAACATTGACTAATGGAAATGGAATAATGGGGTTCCAATCATTGTTTATTTTATCACGAGTCAGTTCCTGTAACATTCGACACCTCAAAAGTGATATCTCCTATTCCCTATGATTCGATGAGTCTATTTCATCAATTTCTTCAGAGTCATCAACTCTCATCATTGCCCTTGCAAGTTTAGACTGTCTCTTAGATCCTTTGTAACCTTGTGTACTATATAGGAAAGGATAGAGAGAAGATGCTCCTTGTTTACAACCTAACATGCATTTTATACTCTTAACATTAGGGCGAAGAACGCTCGATAAGGGGCTGTTTGCTAATGAGGGATTAAGGAAATTGACAAATAGAGTCTTTCCACGTGTACAAGAATATAACATTACTCTCTCTTTTAACCGTATGAAGAATTTCTTTTTTTAATACAATTTTCTCTAAAAGCGCCGCTAAAGTGATGAAGAGTCTCGTATTTAGTGTACAATTTTTCGGTTTGATGCAAAAAAAGATACTTTGGCACACTACACAAAGCATATTCTGGAATTTCCAACAAGGAATTGATTTTTGAAGATACAAAATATTTTTGGGTTCACAAAATTTCATGATCATTTAGCATCAGGTTTTACATCAAATCAAAAGTGTCCACGTGTACAAAGCCTTTTTCTCTATAAATACTGCCAAAATTTGTGAACATCGATTTCTCACTTTAAACATTCTTCTTCTTCTAAGTTCAAATGGCTTCTTCTTCTCGTCGTCCTTCGAATCGTGTAATATCATGTGAGGTTTACAACAGAAGAGATGAAAACCTCTTTCTGTGAAAGTAAATGAATGGGTACCTATGCTTTTTAGCTGCAGAGGTGCCCATAAAGTCAAGCGTGCCAAAAGAGACAATACAAGAAACCACTGGAAGGGACGTATTCTCAGTTTCAAATTGAAGAGATGCGGTTGGTTTGCATGAGTACAACATGTGTACACCGCTAAGGATCTTGTTGAAGAAAATCATCTGCAATTCCCTTCGTACTGTAAGTGAAGTTTGACAATGCTCTTCTATCAATCCAGTTGTTTTTGGATAATAAAACATATGTTTTTGTACTGCAAATATCTTTCCTTCCAATATTGTGGAATGAAAACCTATTGAATGTTTAACAGGAACATTCAGAGTTCTTCATAAGGAATATGCAGAACTCATGTATGCAGACAAATCTGTTCAATTTTTCAATAGCATAGAGTTATTTGTCCATTATGCAGATTATCAAGTGCCATTAGGGAGGAGTTCTTATGGAAATCTTGTACATGTACCTGGTCCTTGCATCTCTTCATTAGATTGGGATGCTCCTGATCATTCAACAGTTTCAAGTTTTCTATGCAAAATTAAATTTGACATCCAAAAGGCGTCAACAGGCTGAATTTCGAGAAGGATAAATATTCAATGGTTTTTGCCTATTCATGTCTTTGTAGCATGCTTTAAAAACATGTTATTACAGAAAACAAAAACAATGTGGTTGAATAGGAGAGTCTCTATTTCAGAGATTGATGATGTTTTAGGTCGGGAATGGGATAGCAAAGAAGTTCAAAAGCTTGGTGACATTATTTTATGTAAAGTTAGTCCCAATTCTCTTTCAATCTCATATCAGATATGTCGACAATCTCTGGTTCTAGGATATGACTATAGAAGGTGGAAAAAAAAGCTTGGACTTTGGATAGCCTTGGACTCAGAGGAGAGTTGTCCAGAATTTGAGTTAGAAGTATTGATTCATCCAAATTTTCAATCAAGGAAAATAATTGTCACTGCAAATTGGAATCTCAGAAATGTAAGGGAGCTCCTAGAATACCTTGATGAGGTATCAACTCAGTGTAGATTCTCAATTGATGATGCAATAGTTAACATTAGATCAGAGAAATCATTATCTTGCATAAGTTGCCTGCCACCAAGGGTGATTAAGTTCCAACCTTTAAGATTGTAAAAAGTTAACCCTGACATTCTTACATAATGTATCTTCCTCTAATAGAAGCTTCTATTGATACTTCCATTGAATTTTCTTTGCAGGATGGTGACAAAAAATGTGTGTTAAATTATGAATTTTAAATGTCTATATTCATATTTGCATTTTTTAATTTATTTTCAAGATTTTGATGAGGTTCTTGTTGATATATTTAGGTAGTGATGTGTGTGAACACACTAGGACCGCCGGGGCACTTTTTTCCCTCTTTAGGAGGTTTTTTTCCCCCGGCTTGTATATACGCCTATTGCCCTAATGGGCTACTTATCTTTGTACATTCTCTAGTAATACATTTAGTATTGTGTGTTTTGTGCTCGAAGCTTCTTCTTCTTCCTTGTGTTGTTCGCGTGCTTCTGCAGACGTCTAACTCCAACAATTGGTATCAGAGGAGGTCGTCGCTTCATCTAGGGTGCCGTCGACACTCCTCCGTTTGCAGTCTTAGATTCACACGAAATTTGGTGAGCATACTCAGGGTGATTCAGAGATCAAAATAGCTTCTTTTTGTTGTGCCGAAATCGCGATCTGAGCTCGTTTCGGCCTCTGAATGCACTATCGCAGCGCTTGTGCAGGCTATTTCGTCTTTTTGTACCAAAGGTATATACCAGTTTTTGTTCGCCAATTTAAGCGTCTCGAAGTCTGCTACAAGTTTAGCAGAACTCGTCAGGGCAGTTCCGTTTAATGTTTTGAGATAAAGTCAATTTTTTGCATCAAGGTATTTTAGTCACCGCCCATGGCTGAAAGTAGTGATGTATTCCGTATGTTGGTTGTTGAGGATAAGTTGGATGGTACCAACTACCCATTATGGGCTTATATGACACGACATGTATTGGTTGCAAAAGGATTATGGAACATTGTGCAGGGTGTTGAAAGATGTCCTGTTACACCTGTAACAACAGGTACTACAAATACAGGTGCTGGAGCTGATGAAGATGGTGTCCAAGATGATATAGTGCAGATTCCTATTTGTGCTGCTGTTTTTGCTGCACCTACTGTAGAGCAGATTCGTTGGGATGGCAGAGATGCCCAAGTACATGCATTGATAGCTTTGTCTGTCAAACGTGCCATTATTCCTCATATTCGCTCTTGCAGAATAGCTAAGGATGCTTGGGATACACTTACCACATTGTACCAAGCTAGGAATGAGGCTCGTGTTGCTTACCTCCGAAAACAGTTGGAGAGTGAGCACATGAATGAAGGTGATTCTATGGACAGTTTCCTAACAAAGATCAAAGACTTGAAGGAACAATTGCTAATGAGGTTATACCAGATAGCTACCTTGTGCAGACCATTCTGAATGGTCTTCCTGATTCATATCAGAGTTTTGCTTCTACTCTTCGGTTGATGATGAAAGGCAATCCAAATGCCTTGTCATTTGAGGAGTTAGTCTCTGTTCTGTTGCAAGAAGATCAGTCCAGGCAGAACAGGTCCATTATGCGTGTTGCAGATCAAGCTTTCTTGGCTAGTCAGAAGGGCAAAGGAAAATGGATTTCTTCTACTAGTAAGCAGAAATCTACAAATTCTGCACATTCGAAGAACCAAGACAAAGATGAGAAAAAATCAGAAAAGCAGAAATTGTTTTGTAAGTACTGTAAACGGAATGATCATATCATAAAGAACTGTCCAAAACTGGCTGCACAAGAGGCAAAGAAGAAAGAGGCTAGAATGGTTGTTGCACAGGCCTCTACACCAAAAACAGAGTCTGCAAATCTTGTGCAGGAAGAAGAATGGGTGTTTACTACTGTCTGCAGTTTTGACCCATCTTCTCATGAGCAGTGCATGTCTGCAGTAGACTCAGATGTTTGGTATTTTGACAGTGGAGCGACCAAACATATTACCTCGCAGCGCAGTTTCTTCTCTTCACTTGAGCCTACGCCTACAGGGAATACTGTTACATGCGCCAACAACTCCTCTTATCCTGTTATGGGAGTTGGTAAGATCATTTTGACTACTGCTGATGGTAGTTCTTTCACTTTGTCAGATGCTTTATTTGTGCTAGGGATCAAAAAGAACTTCTTATCAGTTTCTGCATTAGCCAAGATTGGCTTGGTTGTGAAATTTGTTGATAACAGGTGTACAGTTCATGATCTGTCAAATGGCGATGTGATTATTGCTTCTGGCATTTTATGTCGTAGGCTGTATAAGCTCATAGACTATGAAAGATCTGAAAATGATTTGGCATGTGCAGTAAATGATTCTCAGGCTAGTCAGATGCAAAGCTTTGGCATGCACGCTTTGGTCATCTGAATTTTGCTAGTTTGCTACGCCTGTAGAAATCTGAAATGATGTCCTCTTTGCCCAAACTTGAGACACCTGGAAAACATGTTTGTGAAGGCTATATTTTGGGCAAAATGCAGCGTTCCTCATTTCCAAAAGATGGTTCAGTTCGGGCTACACAGAAATTGCAGCTTGTACATAGCGGTCTGTGGTCCTATTCAAACACCCTCTTTTGGAAATTACCTTTACTTTGTGAATTTCATTGATGATTTTTCCAGGCATGCATGGGTATATCCACTCAAAGCAAAGTCCGAAGTGTTCATGTGCTTTAAACAGTTTTTGGTTTTGGCTGAAAATCTATCAGCATGTAAAATGGGCACCCTCTGTTCTGATCGAGGGGGGGAATATATGTCTTCTGATTTTAATGCATTTCTGGGTGAACGTGGGATAAAACACCTGTGTACAGTGCCATATACACCTCAACAAAATGGAGTTGCTGAACGAAAGAACAGGTCACTCATGGAGATGGCGAGGTGCATGGTCAAAAGTAAGGCTTTACCACATAGCTTGAGGCTGTCATGTGTGCAGCATATGTACTGAACAAGTGTCCCACTAAAGCGCTGCAGTCTATCACTCCATATGAGGCTTGGCATGACCGCAAGCCATCTATTGCTCATCTGCGGGTTTTTGGTTGTTTGGCATATGCACTAGTGCCTAAACAACATCACAGAAAATTGGATGATAAGGCACTAAAATGTATTTTTGTTGGGTACAACTCTGAAAGTAAAGGCTATCGTCTGTATCATCCATAGACTAAACGCATTCTGGTTAGCCGTGATGTTGTCTTTGTGGAAGATGCTATTCAGCCATTGCTTTCATGTACTAAGGAGACATCTGCTAGCTCTAAAGACATGTATGATACTTTGATGCCTCTTTTTACAGGTGGACAGTCTAGTGCTAGCCCTAATGAGGCAACTTCTCAACCTTTGCAGGTTTCATATGATGATGCAGATCATTCCATTTCTGATGCAGATTTATATGATGCACTTGTTGATGAGAGAGCTGATATTGAGCAGGCAAAAACTATGCCAAAATCGGTGGTGCAGACTTTGTGTGACACCAAATTAGATGCGCCTTTGTCATATCGTACTCGTCTAGGCTCTCATAGTGCCTCCTTTCCATCAGATTGTTATGCTATGGCTGCCTCTAGTCTCTCTGATGAGAATGAGCCTGTTTCTTTTGATGAAGCACATAATTTAGAAAATTGGATGGCTGCTATGCAATCTGAATATGATGCTATAATGAAGAATGGTACATGGTCTTTATGTGACTTGCCTCCTAGTAAGAAGGCCATTGGCACTAAGTGGGTATAGAAGCTGAAGCATAAACCTCATGGTACAGTTGATAGGTATAAGGCTAGGCTTGTTGTAAAGGGTTATGCGCAGGAAAGAGGCATTGATTTTGATGAGACCTTTGCACCTACATGCCGTATGACTCTTGTTCGGAGCATTTGTGCACTTGCAGCCCATCGTGGTTGGAATGTACATCAGTTGGACATTCAAACAACATTTCTGAATGGTGACTTGCATGAAGAAGTGTATGTTTTTCAGCCCCGTGGCTTTGTGCAGAAAGGGCATGAAAACCAGGTGTGCAGGTTAAAGAAGGCATTATATGGTTTAAAGCAAGCACCACGTGCTTGGTATGAGAAGATACATGCCTATCTGGTTGCACATGGTTTTGAGAACAGTCCAACTGAAAGCACCTTATATGTTAAGCGTGCTAATGATGTGCTTATGATCATTGTTGTCTATGTTGACGACATGCTGCTCACTGGTCCGATTGAGAAGCATATTGCTGATTTCAAGGCTGATTTGCATGCCTCAGTTGAGATGTCTGATTTGGGGCATTTGCATCACTATTTGGGTATTCAATTTATGCAAGTTGATGATGGAATGGCTTTGTGTCAAACGAAATATATTGACACATTATTGCAGCATTTTGGCCTTGAAGATTGTAAGCCTATTGCCACTCCTATGGAGACAGGTTTACGATTGAGTCTTCATGATGTTGGAGATGCATTTGATGCTCTTCTCTATCAGCAGGCTGTTGGATGCTTGATTTACTTATGCATTACTTGACCAGATATTCAGCTTGTTATCTCATAGATAAGCAGGTTTATGCATTGCCGAGGAGTCACGCATTGGAAGGCGGTTAAGTGCATCTTTCGCTACTTGAGTGGTACTCAGCTACTTGGGTTGTTTTATCCCAAGGGGGGATCACTACCGCCAGATTTGCATGCTTTTTCTGACTCAGATTGGGCTGGTTGCTATGACACTCGTGTGTCCACCAGTGGTTTTTGCTTCATGCTTGATAGCTCATGTATATCTTGGTTGAGCAAGAAGCAGCCTACTATGGCCACTTCTAGTTGTGAGGCTGAGTATAGGGTAGCTTTCACAGCGACTATTGAGTGTGTGTGGATCAGACGCCTTATGGCTGATTTGGGTATTGGCCAGACTTTTGCCACCACCATCTTCACTGAAAGTCAGAGCGCATTGGTAGTTGCGAGGAACCCTGTGTTCCATGCTCACACTAAGAACATTGAGGTGCATTATCACTATTTCAGGGAGAGGTTCTCTGCTGGGGAGATCAGCTTGGCATATGTGCCCACACAGGAGAACATAGTAGACCTTTTCACAAAGGCTCTGCCTAGGGAGAAGTTTGAAGCTTTCCGCAAAGCTTTGGGCTTACTTCCTTTTGTGGAGTGATTTCCACATAGCTTGGCACTTCCTTATTCATGAGTGCCAGCTCCTTGTTCACCGCATCACTCCCAGGGGGGATTTGTTGATATATTTAGGTAGTGATGTGTGTGAACACACTAGGACCGTCGGGGCACTTTTTTCCCTCTTTAGGAGGTTTTTTTCCCCCAGCTTGTATATACCCCTATTGCCCTAATGGGCTACTTATCTTTGTACATTCTCTAGTAATACATTTAGTATTGTGTGTTTTGTGCTCCAAGCTTCTTCTTCTTCCTTGTGTTGTTCGCGTGCTTCCGCAGACGTCTAACTCAAACAATCTTATTGTACAATGATAAGAATATAAACCAAGACATTCTTAGATATTTTTTAGGTCCTTTATTTCATATTTCCATTGATTTTTATTTGCAGGAGTGAATTGATGACTTCAATTGTTCCCCTTCATCTAAACTGATATTGGCATTTTTTTGTTTAATCTTAACATTCTCATGAGGTTCCAACTAAGAAATAAATATACAGGAACTTGCATAAGTTAATTCTAGATGAACAAGAGATATTGAATTCAATATCTAATTTCAATTTAATTATTATAGTCTATCAAAGGTGCACATGAGTCTCAATTAAATAATTTGATTCTATCCAACTTTTCTGTCCTCAAGTAATGCAAGAGAAAATATCATGGTACACATAACAAGTAATATAAAAGAGGGTGGAGAACCTGGTGCAAATTCCAATCGAAGGTTTGGTATTTCAAAATTAGAAGAGCATGACTTAAGGCATAAAACAGAGGAGACGAGATAAGAGAAGACGATTGATGCAAGCGACTAGTGCAATCTGAACTTGTCGGATGGCCCTTATCGCTTAGACCAGTCGTGTTTTAGCAAACTACCATGAGAGACTTCAACAAGTGACCTTGCGTAAAGATTTGACTCATGAGTATAAAAACAATTAGCAACAGCGATGAAAGTGATAATACGACTGATGCAAGCGGTAGGGGCAATCCAAAATTCTTGGATTCCTCGTATCGCTTGTATCCGTCATGTCCTCTTAATTCCTTTTATCCTTCTGTATCTTCTCCAATTTAAACTTTCCAACAGGAATGAAGTAAGAAACCCACAATGCAGTCATATTTGTGACACAAACAAATTTAATTGGACCATGCAACGAACTTTTGTTTAACTCTCAAGAGGTTCAATACAACTGTATATTTCTCAAGGCATATAAATATTGTAAAGGCAAATAAATATGGTTACAATGACCATCTTCCTGATGAATATTGGCATAAGTACGTACAATTTGTACATAAATAAATCTTCCAACCTATGTTGGTTTTACAATAGATTTCAATCTAAGACTCAAAAATGATTCAACCCTTTCTATCCTTTTTGGAGCCATGTTTTCTCTGTTGCTTCTGTCCCTTTTTGGAGCTTTCAGCTTGACTCTTTTTGTTGGTCCCATGCTTTAATGGTGAGTGAAAAGGAAGCCCTTTCTTTTTATCTTCAGACTTTTTTTTATCAGGTGGAGGGGTTGGAGGTGAGTCTCGATCATAGGGGCAGATTGCATGTTTCATGATGCCATTTATTGCTCTCTCTTTGATCAAGATGATCCAAGCATCTGGGTAGTCTGATAAATTCAATTCAGGACTGTAAAACCTTCTTTCCAAGAATCTTATAGCATTTGCAACCACTCTCCAGCCACATGATGTTGAGTCTCTCTGCAATGGCACATGAATTTGTATGTATCCAAATTTCTTTTGTTCATTCAATTTAGCAATTCTAGGAAAATTCTGATCAATATGCATCTTGAGAAGCTTTGCAGCACTACATTGTAAACTAAAAATCAGAATGGATGGCATGGCTCTAAAATAGAGAACAACAAAATGTATAGAAACTTACACTGTGCAATTCCCCTGTCGTGATTGAAGAGAATTGAGGAAAAGAGCTTGATATGCATTGAAGTCAACAATAATCAAACTCCAATGGCCCCTGTCAATGAGTTGCATGTAAATATACTTTCTTAAATGAAACAAATATCTTTCCAAAATGAAGATGAATACTTACTTTTCAATATATGGGTAGATAACACATTCTACCTCTTCTGTAAAATCTTGGAGAAAGGACTTGGCATCTCCATGTTTATGCAAAAAACACTGTGTCACCAGAGGATCTAAAATAAATAATTTTTTTTGAACCGCTTCCTCACATTGTTGAAGAAGAACCCTACAAATCAAGAAATAAAAATTCAGTTAAGGAACTAGAAAATTAAGCAAAACAAGAGCACTTTAAGGCCTCTAGATATACCTGAGTGAAATGTTGACCACACTATCTGATATTTCAACATGAAGCTCCCTCAACATTTTTTTGTCCTCAGATCTAATGTCAAGAAACCAATCTTCCTGCCATGGCATTGCAACATTAACTATTATCCGCCCATCTCCTTTCTTAAGGAGCTCTTTATTTGCTTTCTGTAACTTTTGAATCTAGGTTAAGATGACACTTTCCTCAGTAAATAATCCCTGCTTTTTCCTCTCCTCCTCACTATTTGCTGCAGTTCTAGTTTCATGATCATGAGTGACCTGAGGGTTGATCTCTTCAATGACGACTATTGTTTCGGGTGCTCGAGCTGGAGGTATATTTAAAATACCGAAGAATTTTTTATCATGGTGATCAATAGGAACCAGAGATTTATCAAATTTATATCTTATTCTTGAAACAATAACATAATCCTTTGCCATTAGTGTTATCCTATGAGAATGAGCAGCACATAAATAGGAATCATTCATAAAATCAATAGAAAAGTCCTCTGCAGCTTCTTGCAGGCATAGCAGTGCTTGAGTTTGCCACCTCACATTGACAAAGGATGAGGTCTTCATCAAAGAGTAGAGGTTGGCTGAGATCTGCTTGACAACTCTCATAAATGGAAGTCTAGGGATCAACAATCCCATAGACTTTTGAGCTCTTCTAATTTCCCTCAAGGACTTTACATGGTACTTGACCCTTTTTTTTAAGGCTTGTCTGGTACATTGGCTTCAAACTTCTGGGGATTTTGCTCTTGGACATTTTGCCCCTGGGCATTTTGTTCCTGGGCATTTTGTTCCTGACCCTCAGGGTACAACTTCCTTGTTGTCTTTTTGGTCCTAGCCATACTCTGCACAAAATGAGAGTCTTTAGGCAAGGAATTAGAAAAGTGGAAACTTACTCTCAAGAAGCTATGATCAATGACTCTTTCCACAATCAGAGACACGATCGATCCAAGCGATAGGAGTCATCCGGAAATGCCTGGATGTCCCTGATTGCTTGCATCGGTCGTCCTTGAATTCATCATCAAATATCAATCAAATATATCTTACAATGCAAAATAATCAACTATCACTAAGAAAAACATAATTTGAAAGCTATGATCAATCACTCTTTCCACTATCAGAGACACGACCGATCCAAGCGATAAGAGTCGTCCGTAAATGCCCGGATGTCCCTAATTGCTTGCATCGGTCGTCCCTGAATTCATCATCAAATTTGAATAAATACAACTTGAAATATAGGTAACAATGCATAATACTCAAGCGTCACTAAGAAAACCAAAATTTGCAAGCTATGATCAAGGACTCGCTGCCATTTAAGAAACATGACCAATCCAAGCGATTAGGGTTATCCAAAAATCTCGGATGTACCATGATCGCTTGGATTGGTCTTGTCCATATTACCTAACGCAGAGAGCGCTCTCTATACAAATTGTGAAGATGCACCTTAAAAACTTAGTTGCGATGGAACCTCGACGCTTGGAAAGTGTTGACAAAAAAAATGAAAGAAATGAATAGGGAAGCTTAAATAGGTCCCATAACTGAGTTGATGGTTGGTGCCATGTGGCATGCCACAATTGGTCCACATCATATAGCCGTTGTGAATTCCAACATCTTTTGCCACATGGCATGATTTGATTGGTCCACATCATCTATCCATTGAATCGGCCAATGTATGCTTTGCCACATGGCAGTCAATGATTGGTCCACATCATTCAACCGTTACTTCTTCCCTCCTCGCCTATAAATAGCTACTTCCTTCAAAAACCCAAATCTTGAACCTTCAAAGAATTTGTATCATTTACATGCATATTTTGCTTTCGTCCCCGACATGACCGATACAAGCGATTTTCCCCGTTTGACCTACGTTGACTTGCTTTAGTCGCTTGCATCAGTTGTGTTCTCCTCATAGACATACAGGAGAAGCTGCAGCTAAGATGGAGGGAATGAATGAGATCCTTAGTGTCTCTCCATCAAAGAAACTTCTTGATTTCATGGTTCAAGAGGGTTTAACTGTAGATTATTTTCCTGATGCAATGATGATATTCAACCCCAAATTTGATTTTGAAAAACTCCTAGAGAAATCGAAAAGTTTTCTTAAGGATGAGTGGGAGACTTTCTTGGGGTTGATCAATGGAAAGATCCTTTCTATTTCTCAGAAAACCTATGTCCATCCTCACATCTTTGGGAAGGATCCAATAGATAGGGCTAGAATCACAAGAAAATGCAAAAGGATATCCCCTTTGCCAGGGAAGCTTGATTTATGCCCAAAGCATGAAAACGACTGCTGCTTGCTCCCTTTAAACATTGCCTTCTTGATATGGCTTGATCATATCTCAGTTGAAAAGGAGGAAAATGTTCATGTTGAAGACGAGCCTTTCTTAGAGCTGACACTTGAGGGAAGCTCAAAAAGTATGAAAGGTGTCATGGAGATTGTTGAGGAGATCAATCTCCAAGCAGAAGAAGAGCATGTCAAAGGTTTTGATGTGGCCACTTTTAAAACAGAAACTGCAATAAGGGAGCCAACTGAAGAAGTTCAAGTGTCTGAGAAGTCCCTACTTCTCCCAAATCTACCTTTTTACTTTATCTCTGAAAAATAGTTTATCTACTTTTTACTTTAGTTAGAGATCGATCACGACCGATGCAAGCGATAAGGCCCATCACATATTTTCTGTTGGGCCTTATCGCTTGTATCGGTCATGTCTAGGAGTTGCATGCAGCATTGATAATAGATATCTGGTTGTAAGAATTGTTGGAGAAACAATCACTAATTGGACATATATTTGAAGTTCAAATCTTAGGAAGAAAACCCCATGCCTATGTGAAGGGACAAATTCACAAGTGTATCATATTTGTAAAGTTAGTTCACTTTAGTTCTAGAAGTTTTTTAAAAATCACGGGAATGAGAAAAATCTATATAAGTTAGTTTGTATCAACTGACGTGAGAGAGAGCGAGAGAGAAGAAGTAGAATAAGGAGTTCATTTTATACGACTGAGTATAGTCGGGCTTCTCTGAGTGAGAAAGCATCTGTAAAACTTCTGAGTTTTTTATAGTTATGAGAAAGAACTGAGTAAAGTCCTGTGTATGAGTCTCTCTCCATCATCTCCATGCTTGCCTACTGTGTGATGAATTCAAAAGTTCATGTTTTCTGAGCAATTCGATGCCTGGCATCGAATCTTGGCTGATAAGTCATTTTTTCATTCTCTGTGTGTTAACTATTGTTGAATCTTCTAAAAATATGAAGTTTGTGGAGCAACTCGATGCCTGGCATCGAGTTCCAGCATAAAATGGATGCCCGGCATCGACTTCTAGCATATAAGTCATCTTCTTCATGTGTGTGTAAAATAGAGTGTTTCTGGTGCAGAAAAATAGCCAAAAAAAAGCCCAAAGTCGATGCCTGGCATCGACTTGGATTGAAATTCGATGCTAGGCATCGAATTTTTTATTTTTAGACACCCAGGAATACTAAAACAGGTAAAATTTCCAGTTTGGGAAGGTCATACAGGGTCATCTTGTGAGGGCCATAACTTGAGTTCTAGAGATCCGTTTGATGCATATGATAGCTTGTTGGAAAGCTCTACTCTTGTAGTTTCAGCATATAAAGTTTCATGGAGAAATAATACTTGAACTAAGAGAAATTAGCAAACTACGGAAGGTATGTCATTTTGGTGACTAGGAATTTCTGTAGAAGCAAAGTTCTCACTTTAGGCTATCATTTCTCAAAGTTTGGAGTGGCAATGAGTTAATGGTGACCATAGAGGTGTTCTAGTGTCACATTAATTCATTTCTTGTGGTGTTTCATACATCAACAAGTGGTATCAGAGCAGAAAGATTCTCGAGAGCAGAAGACGACAAAGGTACGAGAAGTTTTGTAAAGTTTTCCATTAAAGTTTGAAAGGTGAAGCATTTGAAGACACAAGGCATCAAAAGGTTACTTCAAAAGTATCCTCATACACAAAGAACTTCAAAAGGTATTATCCTTTATCCTTTAAGCTCACAGGCTGCAGCAGAAGGAAAGAACTATGGCAGATCATATCTCCATTGACAAACTGGACAGAGATAATTACCCCGCATGGGTAATGAGAATGGAAGCCTTACTTATGAGTAAGGATCTCATGATATATGTTACAGGTGAAGAAGAGAAGCCAGTATTTGAACATGAAAGCCGACCAAAGAAAGAAGAACTTGATGCTTTAAAGCATTGGCAGAAGAAGGATGCAAGTGCAAAAGCCTACATCTACAATACAATCTCTGATCATTTGCTACCACACATCAAAGGATTGGAATCATCTGAAGATATATGGAATGCATTGGAGTATCATTTCCAAAGTACTACTAAAGCACGGAAAGCAAGTCTATGGTCAGAGTTTACAACATTCAAGAAGAAGCCAAGTCAAACCATTAGTGATTATGTCACTAAGATGAAGGATCTAGCAGATAGTCTTGGATCCATAGATGAAGATGTTGAAGATCACAGATTGATTGCTCAATTACTTGCAGGTTTGAGAGGGGATGAAAGGTGGAAACCTTTTGTCTTATCAACGAAACTTTCATTAAATCATTATGTTCCAGATTTGAGCCAGTTGGTTGGTTTGATGCTCACATATGAGCAAGACTTGAAGGGAGATGGAGATAAAAGACAAAGTTCTGCAATGTACATGAAGAACAAGAAGAAAGGAGATAAAGGTAAAGCGAAGGATGAAGAGGAGTCTAGTTCTCAAGCTTATTATACAAGAGGTAAAGGCACTAGTAGAGGAAGAGCAAGAGGGTTTGGAAGAGCAAGAGGTAATCAGAATAACAACAAGAAGGCTTGCTGGATCTATGGATTGAGTAATCATTTGGCTCATGACTGTTGGCACAACCAACAAGGATCAAATCAAAATCAGAACAACAATAGCAGAGGCCGAGGTGGAAGATATCAAAGTAATTTTCAAAGAGGTAGACAAAGTCAAAGAGGAGGCTATGGTAGAGGTGGAGGAAGAAGTTGGGGACAGAATCAATCCTACAACACCACCTACTACAATTATGCAAATGACACACAAAATGAAAGTCATACATCATTGATGATGAACTCAATCAACACATCAGATAAAGAAGATCTAAAGGTATTTTACATTGACTCTGGATGTTCTAATCATTTGTCAGGAAACATAGAATTGATGTCAGAATTGGAAAAAGGTATTTCGAGTCACACAGTTCAAACTGGTGATAATACAAGACATAGTGTACATTCAATTGGAAAAGTGAAATGCAAGAGTGGAGCAGATTTGCTAACCAATGTTTTGTATGTTCCTACAATACCTAAAAACTTGATTAGTGTGGGACAGATAGTTGAAAAAGGTTTTCAAGTCAGGTTTACAAATGAAGGAGTATTTGTGGAAGATCCAGAGAATGGATATAATCAGATTGTCTCTGGTAAGAAAGAAGGTAGACTCTTTACTTTAAGAGTGCAAGGAAACATTGGTCAAGCTTTGCTCACACATGGTGAAGCAGTGATTACAGAACTTGATCTCTGGCATAAGATATTAGGTCATTTCAATGAAAGAGGAATTAAAGCTATGGTTGCTAATCAGTCTGTACTAGGATTACCAAATGTGCAAAGTCAACATATGGTTTATAAATGTGAAGCATGTCAAATGGGTAAAGCACACATGTTACCATTTCAAAAGAAAGGATTCAAACATGATGGACTACTAGAGCTCATTCATACAGATGTATGGGGACCAACAAAAGAAGGATCTATTAGTGGCTCAAGGTACTATGTTCTTTTCATTGATGATGCTACAAGATGGATAAAAGATGGAAAGATCAGAAGTGTTTGGAGCTTTCAAGCATTTTCATGCATATGCAGAGAGAGTAACAGGTCAAAAGCTTAAAAGACTAAGGTCTGATGGAGGGGGAGAATACTTCTCCCAAGAGTTCAATGATTATCTTTGGAATGCAAGTATTAAGAGAGAAATAACTTGCAGGTATACACCACAACAAAATGGTGTAGCAGAAAGAAGGAACAGGACTTTGGTTGAGTTTGCTAGAGCTATGCTAAAGGAGAAGAACTGTCCAAATTATCTTTGGGCTGAGGCTGTAAATACAGCTACATATCTTGTGAATAGATTACCATGTGCAGCTCTGAAAGGAATGCCTCTATATGAAGCTTGGTGGGGTAAGAAACCAACACTAGATCATTGTAGAGTGTTTGGATCAATTGCATATGCTTATGTGCCATCACAGCTTAGGCATAAACTTGAACCAAAGGCAGAAAAATATGTGTTCATTGGTTATGATGAAAAGCAGATGGGTTACAGATTGTGGAATCCTCTAACCAAACAATTTATTGTTTCTAGAGATGTTACATTTGATGAACAGAAAAGTTGGTATGCAGATCAAAGTAATACAGCTGAGGAATTTGAAGAAGAGGTAAGAAGATGTGAGAAAGGAAAATCAATTGTGCAGGTAAATAGAGATGAAGACTATATGCAAGCAAGTACATCCACAAGTGGATTAACAAGAAGGAATGAAGAAGCTCCTATATTTGATGAAGAGGTGTATCCAGACACATATGAAGAATGTGAACCAAGAAGGTCAAGCAGGACTAGAAGACAACCAGAAAGGTATTCTTATGATACTTCTTACATAACTCAGAAGAACTATGCATATATGGTCAAAGATGATGAAGAACCTCAGAACTATGATGAAGCTAAAGGTAAGAAGCAATGGGAAGAAGCAATGAAGGAAGAGTTCAATGCACTGGAGGAGAACAAGACATGGGAACTTGTTCCTAAACCAAATGGTAAGAAAGTAATTGGAAATAAATGGGTTTATAAAGTGAAGAAGCTTGCAGATGGAAGTATAGCCAGATACAAAGCTAGATTGGTGGTGAAAGGCTATGCCCAGACTTATGGCATAGATTATGATGAGACATTCAGTCCCGTAGCTAAGATGTCAACTATAAGGACAATCATTGCTATTGCAGCTTCAAAAGGATGGACTCTAAGTTAATTGGATATAAAAAATGCATTCTTGAATGGATACATATCAGATGAGGTATACATGGAACAACCTCAAGGGTTTATAGATTCCACGTATCCAAATTTTGTTTGCAGGTTGAGAAGAGCATTGTATGGATTGAAGCAAGCTCCAAGAGCTTGGAACTATAGACTGGTGAAGTATCTCAATGATCTTGGTTATCAAAGTTCAAAAGCAGACCCAAGTCTACTTATCAAAAGAACAGAGGAAGGTACAATCTACATTTGTATTTATGTAGATGACATTATAATCACAGGTACTTCAGATGAAGGAATCAAGGAGGTAAAGAGATTACTTGAGAAAGAGTTCAAGATCAGTGACCTAGGAAAGTTGTCATACTTTCTTGGAATGGAAGTTACTTATACAGATCATGGCATATATGTGTCACAAGAAAGGTATCTTCTGAACTTGTTGAAGAAGTTTGATATGGAAAATTGCAGAGAAGCTTCAACTCCACTTGAAGGTAATCACAAGCTCAGTAAATATGATGGTGCAGACTACAAAGATATGAGGAAGTATCAATCTCTTGTGGGTAGTTTGATTTATGCTACACTAACAAGACCTGATCTTAGTTATGCAGTGGGAGTTTTGTCACAATTCATGCATTGTCCAAAGGACCCACATTGGATTGTAGGTCAAAGAGTTCTCAGATATATCAAAGGAACTATAAAGGAAGGATTATATTATCCTTTTACATCAGATTTGAAGTTGAGAGCCTATAGTGATTCAGATTGGGCAGGTAATCAAGATGACAGAAGATCAAGTCATGGTTACATGATATATATTGGTGATAAGCTTGTAAGTTGGTGTTCAAAGAAACAACATACAGTAGCATTATCATCAACTGAAGCAGAGTACAAAGGACTTGTGGAAGCAGCTAAGGAATTCATATGGATGCAGACATTGTTCAAGAGCTTAGGCATTGATCAAGGTACACCTACAATACATGGAGATAATATGAGTTCACTTTATCTTGCAGCAAATCCAGTATTTCATGCAAGGACAAAGCACATAGAGATACAATATCATTTTCTCAGAGAAAAGGTAATGGAGAAGGAGATTGAAGTGGAGTACATTTCTACTAAAGATCAATTAGCAGACATAATGACAAAGAGCTTGGATGGTGTGAAGACCAGCAGATTCAAAAGCATGGCAGGAGTAAAAGAAAAGAAGAAGATATGAAGAAACAGGGAATGTCAATTAGTGATTGAGGGGGAGCTGTTGGAGAAACAATCACTAATTGGACATATATTTGAAGTTGAAATCTTAGGAAGAAAACCCCATGCCTATGTGAAGGGACAAATTCACAAGTGTATCATATTTGTAAAGTTAGTTCACTTTAGTTCTAGAAGTTTTTTAAAAATCACGGGAATGAGAAAAATCTATATAAGTTAGTTTGTATCAACTGACATGAGAGAGAGCGAGAGAGAAGAAGTAGAAGAAGGAGTTCATTTTATACGACTGAGTATAGTCGGGCTTCTCTGAGTGAGAAAGCATCTGTAAAACTTCTGAGTTTTTTATAGTTATGAGAAAGAACTGAGTAAAGTTCTGTGTATGAGTCTCTCTCCATCATCTCCATGCTTGCCTACTGTGTGATGAATTCAAAAGTTCATGTTTTCTGAGCAATTCGATGCCTGGCATCGAATCTTGGCTGATAAGTCATTTTTTCATTCTCTGTGTGTTAACTGTTATTGAATCTTCTAAAAATATGAAGTTTGTGGAGCAACTCGATGCCTGGCATCGAGTTCCAGCATAAAATGGATCCCCGGCATCGACTTCTAGCATATAAGTCATCTTCTTCATGTGTGTCTAAAATACAGTGTTTCTGGTGCAGAAAAATAGCCAAAAAAAAGCCCAAAGTCGATGCCTGACATCGACTTGGACTGAAATTCGATGCTAGGCATCGAATTTTTTATTTTTAGACACCCAAGAATACTAAAATAGGCAAAATTTCCAGTTTGGGAAGGTCATACAGGGTCATCTTGTGAGGGCCATAACTTGCGTTCTAGAGATCCGTTTGATGCATATGATAGCTTGTTGGAAAGCTCTACTCTTGTAGTTTCAGCATATAAAGTTTCATGGAAAAATAATACTTGAGCTAGGAGAAATTAGCAAAATACTGAAGGTATGTCATTTCAGTGACTAGGAATTTCTGTAGAAGCAAAGTTCTCACTTTAGGCTATCATTTCTCAAAGTTTGGAGTGGCAATGAGTTAATGGTGACCATAGAGGTGTTCTAGTGTCACATTAATTCATTTCTTGTGGTGTTTCATACATCAACAAGAATTCCCCTCATTCATCAAATGTTACATGTTTCTAGGTAGTTTGCAAAGAGATATTGATGGCGACCGATGCAAGCAATAACGACCGTCCGAATTTCTCTAAAAACCCTAATCGCTTGCATCAGTCGTGTCTCTTGCTTTTTTTCTAATTGTTTCAAGTTACTTCTCATGACTCCTTAAGTGTGCTTGCACTTCATCTAACCTTGTTTTTCATTTTTACCACAGTTAACTTTATTGGATGACGACAATTACCTTGGTAGGGGCAAGGGAACAAGAAAAGCCATAGAAGAGAAAGGAAAAGCAAAGGTGGATATTCATTCTATTATCCACTATCTTCCAAACTTGAACCCAGGTACTTTTTGTGTTATTCACAAGCATATTAGTGAGGAGCTAGACTTTGCATTGTTCTGCTTGAGGACTCTATCAAAATACATGGGTTTTACTCCAATACCCTTTAATGCTTTCAGAGTTTTGCTGCTTGAAAGAGCAGATGCATTTAGAATTTTTGGATATGCCGCAGGACTCAATGCTTCAAGGGTAGGGTACTTTCTTTGTTATTCAAGCTATGCAATGGCTGTAGGGGTGTCAGATTTAAAAAGCATTGCTAGATACAGGACAAAAGAGTTCCTCAGATATAGAGGTCATTTGCCAGAGCCAAGCTCTTTAAAGAGGCTCAACGAATGACTTCATTTTTTCAAATTCAATATGTCAACAAATGTACATATACAGAAATTGCCCAATGTGATATAAGACATTGCAAATTTTTCGGTGTAATTGATCCATGGCCTAATATTAATTGTTATTGATTCTCTGGTCAAAGTAATCTGATGGTAATAGAAATATTTCTTTTCAAAGCTTAATACATCATGAAATGTACATACATGACATCTTTATTTCTCAAAGAAATAAAAGACATTGCAAATATTAAAGCTCTGTTTGAAATGTAGTCTTTTTCATTTTGTGATATTGATACATGATGATTTTGTCTGGTGATAGCCATATCCTTCTGATTATATTTGGCATGAGTTCCTTTGTAATTGTCTTCTAAAGAACCAATCAAAAGCTCTCTGAAGGCATTGCTCTTTGTTACTCCTCCTCCTTTCCTTGTACACCTAAAGAAGCTTGTCCTTGCTTGATAATGAGATTTTTCCATGCCTTGGGTGTTCCACATGGCAAGTGGTTCTTTTTCTGCAAAGAATGCACCATGCACAAGAAGAATATGCTAGAAGAGCAGAAGAATCTCATTAGATCTTTATTTCAATAAAAAATAAATAAATTGAATAAAATATCTTTCGAACTCACCAAGTAGTATGTTATGTCTTTGGCACCCCATGCCTCTATGATGGTTTCTATAAGCTCTGTGGTCGCCTTTCTAAAATCTATCACATAACTTTTTGATGTTACCTGCTGCCTCATGATCTTAAAAAGATTATCTAGTTTGACCCACACCTCCATTCTCTTTTTTGCTATTTCTGGTTTGCTTTTTACATTAGTCGTGACCTCACAAAATTTTTTCCAACAATTCCACATGGCATTTAGTTGTTTGTCATCATGGTTGGTGAAGAATCTCCTTGCTTTTGCACCTCCCATTGAGACATCATGTAGTACATCACCTGTATCTTGTGAAAGCTTTGGATCTTTTCTTAGATGAACATCACCACCATGAAATCCCATTTATGAAAGAAGACATTCACATTTTTTTATGCACTCATCTGCAAGAGTTGTAGGCTTGATAGAATATGCATAATCCAAGTGAAGATGGACCAACTTGTCAATGATTCTTAACTCTACATGTAGTGTACATATGTGTACATTTGTCAATGCTATTGGAAGTATGGGATCCCAAATCATTGAAGAAGATGAGTAGTTATGAAGAATAATATTTTGTTTGGAAGGAGCCTCTTGAGCCTCAGCTCTAGCAATCCATCCATTTGTGCCTAGGCATTGCATGCAGTACAAGCAAGGGTAATTAGAATTTGCTCCCCCACTTATACCAAACATGCATTTGAGCATCTTTAGGTCTCCACTCAAATGCCACTCAACTTGAAAGTTCGTGTAGTCTTCGAGATTCAACAATTCTCCTGCATGATGCTTTTGGATAACATTTGGAATGTTTGTCTGTGAGAATAACCATTTAAGTGTTTTATGGCTCTCAGATGGAGCTTGAGCACATCCAACCCACCATAACTCCATTTTTTATTGTACTTTGAGAGATGGAGTATCCAATTTCCCAAGGCTATAGTCCAAAGCTTTGTTCATGAGTGCAATACTTATTCTCTCCATCTTTTGATGTTTTTTAAGCTCAGCTTCATCAAGTTTGATTACAAATTTCAATAGACCAGAAAATTCATGTTCTTTTATATTATAGAACTAAACCATGTATGTTTGAAGTTTTATAATATCTATCCATATGTTGTTAAATGCATTGTAAGTGAAATGTAACTTTTTTTTTCCTACTTCGTAAGGCATGTTATCGTGAATATGTTTATATTCACCAAATACTGATGTGATCTTCTTATTCAAGCAGAGCCGAAACTTTCCTACATGATGGGATCTAGGAAATCCAAAACTTCTAACTTTGTTAAATTTTAAAAATTCACACCAAACTTTTGAAATTGCTCTATAACCTTTCCTACTCACTCTGACACTATCACAAATCTTCTGAATTTGAGATGGTTCTAGTAATAGATTCATTTTTGTCATGAGTTTTTGAAAAACAAAGCGTTTCAAGCATGTATTTTCATTCACTTTCAATAGTCTTAAAACATCATTTTGACTCAAAATTTCATTACACAATTGTACGTGCTCAAAACTGCTCGATATATTGAAACCTAGCACATTTGTCACATGATCTTTAACAATTTTCATTCTTTTCTTTTTCTGGCCAGATTTTTCAGTCAAATCTAAAAAAGTTTTTACTCGTTTTGACCGCATTCTCAAACCTATAGGAGTTTCTTTAATTTTTTAAAAGACTCTAACTGAAAAGATAAAGTGGATAATTTGTTTTCTAGCTCCCTCATATGTAAATCCTTTTGATGTAGTGTGTTTTGTAAACAGTTTATGTATTGTACATAATTCCTTGAAATATCCCAGAGCCTTGAACAATAGCCTTGTAAACCATCCTCACCATATCCCACAAATCTAATCAGATCATGACGATTATGAAAAGGGGGGTACCTTCCAGTTTGTGGATCAATTGGATAAACAGATCCATCTGTCCATACGTCGATATGTTTCTTGCCTTCCTTTCGCAATCCATCCACTTCAGGAGGATGAAGAGCCCTTCGGAATACTTTCTTGTCGTCGCATACTCCTCACTAACTGCAATGTTGATATGGAACTTTTCACAATGATTTCGATTGTTTGAAAGCTCAGCGAGAGTATTTGGGTTAACGTTCTCCATGGTCTGGTATGAAAAATGACTGGCAAGTGTCTAAAATGACGTGAAAGAGAGAAACAGGCCTGCTATGAAAAGTAGAGTAAAAAAGCGACAAACATCAGCACACATTACATAGGTCCGTGAACAAGAGGAAAATTCAAATTTTGATCAGCGCCCGGTGAGCACAAACTTCGAGGCGTAAGATATCACACTAACGTTTCATGATTATCATACGAGTTTCTCTCTCTTCAAAATTTGCATAAGATACGTTTTAAATGAACTTACACGGAATTTCTTAAAGGATTTGAAAACTTTAATCTAGATTAAGCACAACTAATTGAAATCCTTACATGGCCCTTTTTGAGCCATTTTTTGCCCTAATGAGGTCTCCACCCAAATGCCTTTCTACCTCAAAATCACCTATATCATCTACAAAAATCTTTTGCCCATGTATTTGACAAGAGATTACTTCTATAATCCATGGAGGCCTACTAAAAATCCATGAAATAACATTGTTTGTTTTATGTGGAACTTCTATAGCACATAATCACCAGATGTCTCTCTCTGATTGCACATTGTAAGTCAAATGGGAAGTGGATCCTAAAGTTTCATCACTCATTGCATGGTCCATAACTTCATTCATTAACGTCACACTCAACCTTTATAGTCACTGACCCTTTATGATTTGGCACTCATCAAGCTTTAGTATGAACTTTAACTTAACATTATAGTTTGCACAAAAGAGAAAACATTATCTTAATATGACACTTGAATGCAATAAAACTTCAACACCAAATAAAATGTAGTAGGGGTACCTTTGCTTGTTGAACTATAAAAGTGAACCATTACTTGTTGAAGCTTCTAAATATCCAAAAATATATTGCTGAATTTAGTGTAAGTAAATCCTTGTGTAGATAGGATCTTTGATTGCTTCTTGGGAATATTTGGATGATAAACAGAGGCAAGCATAATGTCTTCTATGAATAAATATTGTCCAATAGTACGAGTCACATCCTCATTTGAAGTTTTCTTTTTGATAGACACTTTATATGGGCATGGAAATATACTTTGAGAAATACCTTGTGCTTGTAAGGCTTGCCTCAGAAGGGTGTATATTGCAGTATACCCATTTCTAGTGATGCCCGCTTCATCACATATTGCCTACACATCTTGCACTATGATAAGGTTTTTTAACTTCTCTGAAAACTCAGCTTCAACAACAACTCTAATACACTTTCCTATGGGTGTGTCTACAATAGAAGTGATTTCTTTGCTATTTATACAACTATTCATCAGCTTGAATTGTTCTTGTGTTGTTGATGAAGTAGTTATGTCTTGAATAAATGACCTATACAATGAAATATTCCATTACAAATCTTCATTAAAACATATAAAGTAAAAGAAACACTCACCTTGTTGCATATATACGTTGTTTGCATGCTCCGCCACCTATGGAAAGAGCTTCAAAGGATGACAATGCTCTTTTCCTATATCTCATACCATGTGGAGTCTCTTTTAGCTGCTGAAGATTGGCATTTAACTTTGAAATTGTGCTTTCTTTTGCTTCCATATCTTGTTCAAAATCTGCAAGTTGTTTTTATAAAGATATAATTGTGCTTTCTAAAGTGACCACCCTCATATGATGGAGTTGATATTGTTGGAACCAATACTTAGCAGTAGCATGTGAATGTGTAGATAATCGCTTGCAGTAACCTAATAGTCCAGCTTCACCTGCACCAATGAGCTGAAGCAAAGTTGAGAGGTTATGGAATGTTGGATGGTAAGAAGATATTGGATCAAGAGGATATAGTGAACCATGAGTCCAAAGATTAATACTTTTTTCTCTAGCTACACGATGTTCATTTTGAGAATTGGCATCATTGTTGCATTTTGTATTTGGAGCAAACTCTCTAGGCACACGAACATGGATACTTTCTATTGTGAAGTTTGTGATACATGTCAACACCATCGTTGCTAATGACCAACAATATCAAAAACAGAGATGGACAACTAGTTGGAAGGGACTCTAAAGCATATGTTTTGCTCAGAAAATGTGTTTTCTTGTATGTGTATGGATTTAAGTGTATTTTTCCACTGTGTATGGCTGAAAATGATGAAATTTGAAAAAAGTCATTTTTTGGGGGAAGCATAGTCATGGATTTGATGATGTGGCACTTATTTTTGGAGGGTTTTTGAAAATTATACTTTTTGTAAAAGAAACTTTAAAAAATGGGCCCAAAAAAGTGACTTCTGACATATATATTAAAAAATAGGCCCTTTTGAGTTAATGTACACTAAAAATGAGACTTTTTATAAAAAGATATTTTTTTATTCAAATAGCTGCACGAGTTTGATGTTGTGGAAAGTAGATTCTCTTGTTCTCTCTCTAGAAGAAGAAAGAGAGAGGCCTAGTAGAGCCTAAAATAAGCCTACTTTGGCCTACTAATAAGTGCCCTATTAAATGTACTTTGTCCCATTAAACAAGAACATAAGGGTTCATTTTTTCCCCTAATGGCAAACCTCACATTTTGGACTCTTTATGCCTCTAGGTGTGCAATAGTATGTTTGTGAGAATATTTTTATGTGTTCACAATAGAAACCTCTTTGGGATTAGCACTTTGGAATGATTCCATCATAGTAATGGTGGTGGAAAGTACGAGCTTCTTTTTCTCATTTCAAAAAAGATAAATATATTATCTCATATGGAAGAAGGTGGTAGTTCCATAAGTTGCTATGTTTTTTGAACGCATCTTCTTTGTATGTGTTGAGCCCATAAAAGTCAAAAGATCAAAGTCAAACTGGTCAAAGTCAACATGGTCAAGGTTAAATTCAATAGGGGTAAAAGTCAAAGTGTTCGAAGTACAGGTGTCAAAGTGCACAGGTATGCTCAAGTATTGTCCACAAAGGGTAAATTGGAGAAAGTAGTTGCAGGTTGCAGAGGTATTTGTCTAATTTCCTTAAGGTTCAAAAGTGTTGTTTAAAGTGTTTTGGAAGGTTCAAGTGAACCCTCTCTTAAGTATAAAAGTGAAGACTTAAAACGAAAATGTGAAGGTATGTGAAGCGACAGCGTACGCAGAAGTGAAAGTATGGCCCCCCAATTAAAATTTTGTTTTTTATCCTAAAGTCACTACAGAACAAAAGAGGGATTTGTTGGCTGCCACTTGTGAAGACAATCTTGGGACATCAAAGTGAGCACCAAGATACACTTGCAGTTAGGAGCGTACGTGAATCGACACTAAAATCAAGGCAAGGACTATTCTTGGACCATTCTAAGACTAAGCAATAGTGAGCATAGTCTAGTGAAGAAGAGAGAGAAGTGCAAGTGACACAGTGTGTGTGATGCAGAGAAGTGAAGGGCAAGGTGTGCATGAGGAGTGACCAAGGAAGTGTGTAGAGGAGTGCTAAGCTAGTCCCCCAAGGATCCCAAGGTCTCATTGAAGTGTGCGCGTGCTGACAGAAGGTATCCATCCCTCCCCCTTAGTGAAAGCTTGGTGCAAGGTGTGCACAAGTGCAAGCTTGGAGAAGATGGAGGTTTGGTGTAGAGGAGGCCGGCAGCAACAAGTCCCTTGGGTATTTGGTATTTTGTAATTGAGCACTCTGTGGGATTTTGCACAGAAATATTGGATTGCATTGTACTTCACATTGTATTTGACTTATTATAATCAATCGGCAGAGGTTTCCAGTGTGTATCTTTCTTCTCTTCTTTCCCTTTTTCTCCTACAAACACTCAAATCCCTTCTTGTCCAAGAATCCCCCAACAGAATTTGGCACGCCCGGTGGGACTTCCAAAGAGATTTGAGCTTAGGAGAAACCAAGTGCAAAGCATAGAAGAGATCAAGTGTCGAGAGTACTACAGTGCTACTTCATTAACCAAAAGGTAAATATTCATATCAAGTGTCTCATATTAAGTGGACTATGAACATCTCATGACCGCAACCCGATCCCAAACATTGAGGGTCACCTGCAAGCAAACAAGAAGGTTGTTAGAAAATCCTCTAGTCCACTATCTTCAACCTCATCAGTAAAGAGCATGGCGGGACAGGTAGACTTGGAAACCTTACTCTCAAGATTAAATATAAAATTTCCTTCTTTCAAAGGCCTAGCTCAGGAGGATCCGGACGAGCATATTAGAAGATTTTTGGCACTATGCAAGACTAGAGGCTTAATGGGAAGGGAGGATGCCTTTTTGACTCTTCCCTGCCACATTAGAAGGATTAGCAGATAAATGGTTCAGCCAATTTGCTGAGATCCATTTTACAACTTGGGATTTGATGAAAGATTCATTTAAAAATCAATTCCAGCATGGAAATACTGCAGAGATCATCATAGAAGAACTAGAAAATTTGAGATTGGGTCTACGTGAAAAGTTCCTAGAGTTTGTGACTAGGGCCAAGGCACTAATGGCTAAATTGCCAGATCCACCACATGATTTTTTTGTTAAGAAATGTCTAGCTAAGCCACTTCTAGTGGCCACCCAATGCAAAATCAAGGAATTAGTGTTGCCTACACCCTCCATAGAAGAGTTCATCAACACGGCTACTCAACTCGAGCAGATAAGGCAACAGTATGGAGCAATTTCTTCTCAACTACAATATTCCACAAAAATGGAGGATCCAGTAATCCAGCTAAGGAAGGAGCTGGAGGGCTTAAAAAGGAATAAGCCCCACAAAGAGGAGGAGAATGTTGTTACTCATTTGCGAAGGGATATTGAAGCATTAAAGCTCCAAAAGGAGGAGGAGGCCAAAGTAGAGGAATTGGCCCAACTGCGATAGGGATTGCAGGAACTCAAAGGGGGTGGCATCAAGAGTGGACTTTGATGTTCCCTGTGCAGCAAGCAAAGGCATATAGTAAGTGAATGTCCTCTGTTAAGTGTGACTTGCCAATTATGCAGGAAAGCTGGTCATGAGGCCCAAGAATGCCAATCAAGGGGAATACACAAGGAGGACCCCTACCACCAGCAAATGTAATGGCGGCTACACCCAATCAAGGTAACAATTACAACCCTAGACAGAGGAATGAATTTGCAAATGGGCCTAGAAGGCCAATCATTTGTTTCAGACGTGGAGAATTTGGGCACTATCAAAGTAGGTGCACTCTACCAGAAAATGCCCCTCCTTGCACGAACTGCCCAGAGGCCAGAGACCACTATAAAAATTGTTTTCCTAAGAACCAAGCCTCTTCATCTGGACCACACATTCAAATGATTTATGTGCACAAAGAAGAAAGGTTAGATCAAGTGAATGAGTCATCACCATCTACCAGGGTGGTGCAGTTAGAAGAAATAGAATCTTTTACAGTGCAAACAAGAAATAAGGGAAAGGCTCAAGTAGATATAGCTCAAGAATCAAGAATTGATGGATTGAAAAAAGACAAAGAGACATCTGAAGACAAGACCACCGCATGTGCAGATACAAGGCAAAAAGGGGATCTCATATGTACCAATGATGCCATTGGGCATGCATTCAATAGGGCTGATGAGGACTTTGATAAGTCAAATGGAGCCCATGCTCTTAAGGAATCAGAAGCTTCCAGACTACTCAAGTCCATGAAAAAGGAGGTCAGTATTTTTGATTTCATAAAGATGGATGGGAAATTCAGGTCAGAACTCTTATAGATAATTGATGAAATGTCCACAACAAGTTTAGTGGCAAAGGCTGCTATTATGCCTAAAGATAAAAGTGTAGGGGAAGCACCCCTCACAGATTACAAGAGCCCTCGGCTAACAGTCTCTATCAAAGGTCATGAGTTTCAAGGAGTTATTGTGGATGGTGGTTCTGGCATTAACTTGATGCCTGAATATACCATGAAAAAGATTTGACTATGCCCTTCAAGACCTACCAATTTCACTATAACACTGGCAGATCAAAGCATAGTTAAGCCTATGGGAGTGGTCCCTGGAGTCCCGGTCAAGATACAAGGTACCATCTTTAACTTGGACTTTGTTGTTTTAAGGCTGCCACATGTAGAAGGAAGTTTTCCACTGTTAATTGGGAGACCTTGGTTAAGGCATGCCAATGTGCTGCATGATTGGGGCAAGGATACAATGTGGGTAAAGCAAGAGGGAAAAGAGTTGCAACAGATAATTTTAGAAGAAGAACCAGACAATCAGAGAAATACCAGCATGATGCAGAACAATTGGTATTTATATGGAAGAAGAATTGTTGGACAACCCAGAAGCACATCTATTTGAACAAGAAAATTTATATGAAGATGACAACATGTTGGCTTGGCTCCATGTTGAAGACCCATCTTCCTGCTATGGAATTTTTCCAAACTCAAGTGGAGAGGAAGCAGATGAAGAAATAGAGGACATAGTCTTAGTCAAAAGCCATAACAGAGAGAAGAAAAGCGTTGTCCTTAAGTGCAGCAGTGATGAAGCTACTGCAAATCATATGTCAATGGCCACATTTTTATGGATACTAGTATGGATATCATCTATTATGTCAATTTTTATGATAGTAAGTGTAGGGCTTTACAATGATGTGGAAGGAGTACTTGCAAATCTTTGGAAACAGAAGATGCAGTATGGAGGAGATAATATTTTATTGAAGGATTTAAGGTGGCCTTATCAAATCGTCAGTAGGCACAAAACGAAGACAAAACAAATGAAGTGCACTACAATTGGAGATTATGGAGGAACTTCTATGAGTCAACATATCAAGATCAAAGCTCAAGGCCTATCATCAAGCCAACTGAAGAATTATGGATCACCTGGAACCTGCAAAAATTGTCCAGGTTGTACATAGCCTTCTCATGTTATTTTTGTTTAAAATTTTAGTAGTTTTTATTAATTTTCATGCTTGTTCTTTGTTTTTTAGCATAATTAGCAACCCTTTCATTGCCCTTGTTTGGAATTTTTTTGGGAGTTTTTCAAGCAATTTTTGGATTTTTCTGGTATTTTTTATCATTTTCAAGTGTCTTTTTCTTGCAAAATGTAAAGGAATAAAGGACGCTCTCTTTGGTTTTGAGTGAGGGAACTGGCCTAAAACTGTAGGGATATTTTGGAAAATTTTTTTGAGAATTTTTGGATTTTTTTTGCAATTTTTTTAGATTTTTTAAGTATTTTTCTTCAATTTTTTTGATAATTCAAAAAAAGGGCCCCTAGGGTGTTTTATTTTTTTCCAAATAAATAAATAAATAAATATTATCTGCCCACCCGCAAACCCCCCCTCCCCCCCCCCAACCCACCCGCAGCCCCCCGCCCACCCACAGCCCTCTGCCCACCCGTCGGCCCCCCCCACCCTGCAGCCCCCCCGCGCCTTTTTTCTTTTTTTGTTTTTTTCTTTCTTCTTTTATTTCCCCTGCGTGCGCGTGCCCCCCGTCGCCTTTTTTTTTTCTTCTTCTTTTTATTTTTTAATTCTTTTGTTTTATTCCCCTGCCCCCGACATCCCTTTTTATTTTATTTTATTTTTATTTTCTTATTTTGTTTATTTAGTATATTGTAGTTTATATATATATATATATATATATATATATATATATATATATATATATATATATATATATATATATATATATATATATATATATATATATATATATATATATATATATATATATATATATATATATATATATATATATATATATATATATATATATTCTATTTATTTTACTTTTCTTTTATTTTATTTTCTTTTCTTTCTTTTTCCATTCAAATTGTGCGTTCAGATCTATATATATATATATATATATATATATATATATATATATATATATATATATATATATATATATATATATATATATATATATATATATATATATATATATATATATATATATATATATATATATATATAATATATATATATATATATATATATATATATATATATATATATATATATATATATATATATATATATATATATATATATACAGTTCCATGGTTCAACACTTTTGGCTTTGGATCGTGCCTCGGGTGGCCATTTTTTTCAAAACTGAGGTCATTTTCATGTATTTTTGACCTTTGGATTCATTTTTTGCATTGAGTTTTTCAAAATCCCACTTTTTATCTGACTTTTGGTCAAAACCCACATGTTTTGAGCACATTTATCATATGTTTTTATTTCACCACATTGTCCATATGGTCTATTCTCACTTGGTCTTACCGTATGTTTCATAATTTCACATATGCACCCTCTGAAGCTCTATTGTTTGATCATTTTAACCCGCTCCAGACCCCATACTCATACTCCCATTCCCTCCCTTTAACAATCTGCCCAGCCACATCCTTAACCCTCCCTACCCTATCCATCTCCGCCCCTCAACCCTCCCCTCCTCCTCCTTTTTACCCTCCCATTTCCCTCCTTTACTTCTCCATGCCAAAAATCCCCCTTTTGGTTCTTCTCTGGTGCTTGTTCTCTCCTTTTTCTGGTGGACTTGGTAGTTGTTCAATGTCCTTTTTCAAAGATCTTGCAGCACAAGTATTATGGTGTCCTATCTCCTTAGAGTTTTGGCTATAGCTCTCCGAGACGGAGAGTACATTAGGTGTGGGCAACTATTGAGCCCATAAAAGTCAAAAGATCAAAGTCAAACTAGTCAAAGTCAACATGGTCAAGGGGGTCAAAGTCAATAGGGGTAAAAGTCAAAGTGCTCAAAGTACATGTGTCAAAGTGCACAGGTAGTGCACAAGTATTGTCCACAAAGGGTGAATTGGAGAAAGTGGTTGCAGGTTGCAGAGGTATTTCTTTGATTTCCTTAAGGTCCAAAAGTGTTGTTTAAAGTGTTTTGGAAGGTTGAGGTGAACCCTCTCTTAAGTATAAAAGTGAAGACTTAAAAGGAAAATGTGAAGGTATGTGAAGCGGTAGTGTACGCAGAAGTGAAAGTATGGTCCCCCAATTAAAATTTTGTTTTTTAGCCTAAGGTCACTACAAGACAAAAGAGGGATTCGTTGGCTGCCACTTGTGAAGACAATCTTGGGACATCAAAGTGAGCACCAAGATACACTTGCTGTTCGGAGCGTACGTGAATCAACACTAAAATCAAGGCAAGGACTATTCTTGGACCATTCTAAGACTAAGAAATAGTGAGCATAGTCTAATGAAGAAGAGAGAGAAGTGCACGTGACACAGTGTGTGAGACGTAGAGAAGTGAAGGACAATGTGTGCATGAGGAGTGACCAAGGAAGTGTGTAGAGGAGTGCTAAGCTAGTCCCCCAAGGATCCCAAGGTCTCATTGAAGTGTGCACGTGCCGACAAAAGGTATCCATCCCTCCCCCTTAGTGGAAGCTTGGTGCAAGGTGTGCACAAGTGCAGGCTTGGAGAAGGTGGAGGTTTGGTGCAGAGGAGGCCGGCAACAACAAGCCCTTTGGGTATTTGGTATTTTGTAATTGAGCACTCTGTGGGATTTTGCACAGAAGCATTGGATTGCATTGTACTTCATATTGTATTTTTCTTATTATAATCAATCGGCAGAGGCTTCCAGTGTGTATCTGTCTTCTCTTCTTTCCCTTTTTCTCGTACAAACACTCAAATCCCTTCTTGTCCAAGAATCCCCCAACAAAATTTTAGTTTAAGGTCACTACATGACAAAACAGGGATTCGTTGGTTGCCACTTGCAAAGACAATCTTGGGACATCAAAGTGAGCACGAAGATACTCTTGCAGTTAGGAGCGTACATGAATCGATACTCAACTCAAGGCAAGGACTATTCTTGGACCATTCTAGTATAAGCAAGAGTAAGCATAGTGTAAGCAACGCAAGAGGGAGAAGTGCAAGAGACACACAGTGTGCGTGCCAAATTTTGTTGGGGGATTCTTGGACAATTTTTTTTTCTTTTTTTAATCTATTTATTTGTTTTATTAAACTCCCACCCTCCGAGTGTCACGTGTTTTTTATTTTATTATTTTATTTATTTCTTTTATTTTTTTGGTTTATCTTTATATATATATATATATATATATATATATATATATATATATATATATTCTATTTATTTTATCTTTCTTTTATTTTATTTTTAATTTTTTTATTTTTTTCATTAAGATTGTGCGTTATATATATATATATATATATATATATATATATATATATATATATATAAGAGAAAAAAAAGGAAAAAAAACATATCCTTTATTTATTATTATTATTATTTTTTAATTATAAATAAATTAAAAAAAATAAATAAATAATATATATATATATATATATATATATATATATATATATATATATATATATATATATATATATATATATATATATATATATATATATATATATATATATATATATATATATATATATATTAAATTCCATGGGTCGAACCTTTTGGCTCTCGATCGTGCCTCGGATGGCCATTTTTTTCAAAACTGGGGTTGTTTTCATGTATTTTGGCACCTTTGGGTTCATTTTTGCATTAATTTTTCCAAAGTCCCACCTTTTCTTTGACTTTTGGTCAAAAGCCACATGTTTTGAGCACATTTATCACATGATTTTATTCCACCACATTGTCCTCATGGTCTATTCTCACTTGATCTTACCTTATGTTTCATAATTTCCCATATGCAACCTCTGTAGCTCTATTTTTTGATCATTTTATCCCTCTCCAAACCCCATAATCAACCTCCCAATCCCTCCCTTTACCAATCTGCCCAGCCACATCCTTAACCCTCCCTACCCTATCCATTTTCGCCCCTTAGCCCTCCCATCCACCTCCTTTCTATCCTCCCATTTCCCTCCTTTGCTTCTCCATGCCAAAAGTCCCTCTTTTGGTTCTTCTCTGGTGATTGTTTTCTCCTACGTCTGGTGGACTTGGTAGCTGCTAAGGTGTCCCCTTTGAAGATTTTGCAGCACACATTTCATGGTGTCCTTACTGCTCAAAGTTTTGGCTATAGCTCTCTAGGATGGAGAGCACATTAGGTGGTGGGCAGTTGTTGGGCCCATAAAAGTCATATTGGTCAAAGTCAACTATAGTCAAAGTCAACCGTAGTCAAATTCAACTATAGTCAAAGTCAAGGTCAAAGTCAGAGGTGCAAAGTCAAAGTGCTAAAGTGCAGATGTCAAAGTGCACAAGTAGTGCACAAGTATTGTCCACAAAAGGTGAATTGGAGAAAGTGATTGCAGGTTGTAGAGGTATTTCTCTAATTTCTCTAAGGTTCAAAGTGTTTAAAGTGTTTTGGAAAGTTCATGTGAACCCTCTCTTAAGTACAAAAGTGAAGACTTAAAAGGAAAATGTGAAGGTATGTGAAGCGACAGCATACGCAGAAGTGAAAGTATGGTCCCCCAATTGAAATTTTGTTTTTTAGCCTAAAGTCACTATAAGACAAAACATGGATTCGTTGGCTGCCACTTGTAAAGAAAATCTTGGGACATCAAAGTGAGCACCAAGATACTCTTGCAGTTAGGAGCGTACGTGAATCGACACTCAACTCAAGGCAAGGATTCTTCTTGGACCATCCAAGTGTAAGCAAGAGGGAGCATAGTCTAAGCAAGGCAAGAGAGAGAAGTGCAAGAGACACACAGTGTGCGACCCAGAGAAGCGAAGTGCAAAGTGTGCATGAAGAGTGACCAAGGAAGTGTGTAGAGAAGTGCTAAGCTAGTCCCCCAAGGATCCCAAGGTCTTATTGAAGTGTGCGCGTGCCGACAGAAGGTACCCATCCCTCCCCCTTAGTGGAAGCTTGGTGCAAGGTGTGCACAAGTGCAGGCTTAGAGAAGGTGGAGGTTTGGTGCAGAGGAGGCCGGCAGCAACAAGTCCCTTGGGTATTTGGTATTTGGTAATTGAGTACTCTGTGGGATTTTGAAGCATTGGATTGTATTGTGCTTCAACATTGTATTTGTCTTATTACAATGAATCGACAGAGGCTTCTAGTGTGTATTCTTCTTCTTGTCTTCCCTTTTGTCCTACAAACACTCAAATCCCTTCTTGTCCAAGAATCCCCCAAAAGTATGCTAGACTTAGATACAAAGTTTGGATCATCATAAGAAATCAAATCTAGTATACTTACTTTACTTAATTATATGCTACCCTATTTGGAAAAGCTTTCCATTAGTTCTTAGTTATCCATGTTCATAGAATTCCTTAGTGGATTAGCTTTGTTTCTCTTCAAGATTTTCCTATTGAGATTTAGGCATAGTCAACTTGTCCATAGAGTTTCTAGTAGCCTATTTTTTTATTATTTATTAGTTCCTTTTCTAATTAATTATAAGAAAATAACAACACAATGGAATAGACCAATAGACAGAGTTACAAAAGAAAATGCAGACAAAGATGGACATAGACTAAGAGATAGAGAACTCAAATTATGAGAATACCAAGTGTAATGCAATAACAATGATGATCTTGTCCACCTATAAAGCTCAACCTCGTCCATGCTTATATAGATTTTACAAGGAGAGTCGTTATAGATAAACGTAGTTCGGGGATACAAAATAGCCAACAAACAATACCATCCGAAAATATCTCCACGACCAGAAGTCATGTCATCTCGGCCCTACATGCCGTGGGGATAGGCCCCCCGGACCCTACAAAAGGGGGCAAGGCCCCCTTTGCACTCTCCCCATTAAGGTTCTATGGGGAAACCATGCGATGCCACAGGGCCTTCATTTTCGCCTTGAATGGCAACCCAATGGTCGGGAAGTTTATGCCATACCTAACCTAATGGTTAGGCTCACAAAGATCATCTATAACCATCAATGGTCACACAAAGACCTCATCTAACTTAAAAGTTAGGGTTTCATAAATGCCGGGCTGTCACATGTATTGGTTGATGTATCCATGTATTCATCGTTTATTGAATTGGAATGTTTTTCTTCAGTCCACATGTTTCTAAAATGCATCTACTCTTGATGCACCCAACTAGTACCTACACCATGTTCAGTGATAGGTATTTGGATCGCATTTTATGATTAGTCTATTTGGGGAATCGCATCGAATGTTGAATAGTGTCTCTTATCTACGTAAAAATAGGTATTTGGAGTATCCTTCGCATCGTTAGCCTTTAACTTATAGTACTTTAATAAGGGAATGCCTCTATTGGTGAAAACACTAAAGAAACGTGCAAATCTATTTATGAAGGGAATGTCTCTATAGGTGAAAGCGCAGAAAAAAAAATCATGCTCACTCATAGGTCATCTAGGAGGGAATATTAATTTACCATTTTATGATTATTTTGTTTACATAATCCCATAAATTTTTGAATATTGTCTCTTATCTGCGTTCAAATAGGTATTTGGAGTATTCTTCGCATAATGAACCTTTAACTTATAGTGGTTTATTTGGAGTATCCTTCGCATCATGAACCTTTAACTTCGCTACAAAAACCTTGCAGATCTTTTTCTTACTAGATTTACATCACAATGAAATCATATCATACTTGATAATTTGTGTGAAGATGTAATTTCCTCTTAGAGCATTGGCACGTTGTCGAGAAGGCTTAAGCTTAGGACATGCATATAGAGTGCCAAAGACAACAATCAATGAAGTATGCCAAATAAAAAAACCACCAAGTTCAAGAATTTGGTTCGGTTGTTTCAACAAAACTTAAACAAGTAAAAACAATAGAAATATTGAGGTAGTGTGGGTAGTATGCTCATTCATTTGTACAGTTGTACTTTCAAAGTTAAAACTTGGGGATAGGAGCTTGCCAAACCTCCATTTGAAAAAAAGAGGAGAGGACTTCCATCTCATATCGTCTATATGCAATCTGTGCACCTTCTTCTCCATGTCTGAGGCAAGCACAATGCTAGTTTTGGCACTGAATAAAACCTTGATTGACAGTCATCTGTATCTGTGATCAAATCCCACTGTAAACAAGCGATGCGGGCTTTCTAACCTGTCATTGATGCGCCATGCTATGGCATAAGGAGTTCTAGATGCTCTCAAAGAGAAGTGGGATGCCAAACTCAGGTTGCAGGATGAAGGCGAAAATGGGAGAATGGCGATATTGGGGGGAAATGATGATGCGATAGTGCAGCAAAATAGCAGAGATAACAATCTTCGCCTGTTGGAGCACGAATGGCTGACCGATGCAGAACTGAAGTCCCGACGAGAACGGTAAGAAGACGGATGATTTTGATTGAGATGCCTTGGATGATCCATCCCTGAACCTGTCGGGGCGGAACTCATTGGCGTCAGGTCCCCAGTACCGTTGGTCGTGGTGGAAGGCGATGATGGGCAACATCATCACAGTGCCTTTCGGAACAAGAGTCTTCCCTACTCGAACATCCTTCTTTGACATCCTCAACATTATGGGAAGTGGCGGATACAGTCGAAGAGATTCATTCAAAACCATGCTGAGCTGCATAGCACACACCTCTCTCTCTCTCTCTCTCTCTCTCTCTCTCTCTCTCTCTCTCTCTCTCTCTCTCTCTCTCTGAGTTTTCCTTCTTCTAAGCAAGACAAACACCTACAAGTTTGAGACGATGCAGAGAATCGGATGTTGGAAATCCGACCGCGTCACAGGCAGTCCTAACTTCCTCTCTGACACGTTCCTGCCATTCAGGATGGGCTGCCAACAGCATAAGCGTCCATGAAATGCACGTCGATGTTGTCTCCTGTCCAGCCGCAAAGAAAGTTTTGGATTCACCAATGATGTCGGCCATTCCCATAGTCATGGTCCTCCTTTCCACGCCCCGATCTTCCATGGCGTCTATCATCAGTCCCAGCAAGTCGTCATCCTGCGCATCTTCATGCTGGTCCAATTTTCTGCATTGAGTCCGCCTTTCAATGGTCCGAAGGGTCAGTTCTTCTATACTCTTCTCAACTCTCCAGCAATGCCGGTTGAATGCTGTTGGGATAAATCTAATATCATTTCAACCAAGTAAAACAAAATTTATCAGATTCACAATCTGAGGAGAGAGATTTTGGAAAAGTTCAAACCCTCAAATATTAAGGAGAAAAAATCAAGTACCGTTGCCGTTGATACATACACCTATTACACAGTACACTCCACCTGACTCACCTGACTGCTGGAATAAAGGGTCTACTCTGTATCTTGCCTTCAAGAAGCAATTGCTCTTGCTGTAGCTCAAATATCTGCTTCGCCTCCGCATAACTGCTTCCAAAGGCTGTGCGCGCGATTATGTCAGCACTCGAGGGTTTCAGCTCAGTGAATACATCGATTTCGTGCTTTTTCACATCCTTTGTGCTCCATCTCTCGATCATCTCCATGGTGCATCTTGACATTATCGGGATCATGGACTGCCCAATCACTAAAAAACTGTAAGCAAGCGCATCGAAATGCCTCTCGGCTCTGCATAACAAGCGCATGAATATCGCTGGTAAAAGAGCGGTTGCTATGCAGCTAGCGCCAATGGCATCCTCTCCACGAAGATGCAAGCAGGAAAACTTACTCAACCCTCACAAGCCAAGTCGCATTCATTTCAGATGCACTTTCTCATACAACACAGTTTTGGGAAAAAAACGCTACCATGAGGATCTTCGGTTCAAACATTTACCTTCAACTTCTCTGGTAGAAAACCAGGGTTTAAGGTTCGCCTATGAAAAGACCAACGTTCTCCTTCTATCTGCAGAAGGCCGTTGTCAATAAGTTTCACCCCATCTGGTCGGCGCTTCGGCCTTGAAATGTGAGGAGACCTTGAATATAAAACTTCCTTGACATCGTCCGGATTGGTAAGGAAAAAACGAGCTTGGCTTCCTTGCCAAAACACAAAATTATCACCTGTAGAGTTTAGATCTGAATGTCATGGACAGGGCTTTGAGAGAAAAACATGATGCATAACTGTGAAGACGGAGCATAGCAGGAAACGGGACCGAACAAAAGTTATATTTTGGTGCAGATATCTTCTGCTTAATCGGACAACACAAAATCTTGCTACGAATATCTATTGCTTCATTTGACATGCAGTGAGTTTTCGGGCATTGCGAAAGGAAATGTAGTTTACTATACTCTTCGATCCAGCGATAATAGTAAGGAATAGCGTAGGCAGCGTAGTCATGTTTTATACACGACAGAGGCTGAGATTTAGCTTCCTCGCACAGAGCAGCGAGTTCCGGGAGGTTCCCGATGAGGATGCGAAAGGGCAACCACTTGATGCCCTGCCTCTCGAACACCCGCTTGATTCTGCGGGGCGTCAGCCACAACGCTTCCACAAAGGCCATCCACAAGCTGTGACAGACGAGTATGAACGTGGGCACCAGAAGGGCCACCGTAACTACTGCGAAGGACGAGGCCATGGTTCTCTCCCTGGTTATTCTTCTTTTCCCTGCGCTTCCTCTTCACCACGCCTGCTCGTATAAATATCAATCCGGCAGTAGCGCTCTTTGTCTTTCTCTCTTTGTCGCCCTCTCCATTCATCAGAAGTTAGCCAATCGCTACGCGTGTCCTCAGTGCTCTGTCTACCCATCCAAAAAGTGTAATCTAATCCTTTGTGTCTTTATACACACACACATATTCAGCACAAAGCGTCACATGAGTCACTTAAATTTTTGAGCTTTTCTTTTCTTTCTTTTTTTGTTCGAGAGAACACCCGACCTGGTAAGATAGAGGTACCATTTTGAGAAATTCAGTTCTTAAATATTCATACACTAAAATGTGATGAAATTTTTTATTATACAAAATCTCTCATTCACTAATCTTAAATTCTTGCATGAAATTATTGTTGAGATGTTCACGTGTTATCCTTTTGTATCGAGATGCACCTACATAATCTCACATTCAAAGGAGCTCTCATGTAATCTTATGCAAGGACGTATTATCCCACATATTTGAGATTTTGCCTTGTGCTCCATATGAGAGGGTCTCACTTCACTTTTCATTTCTTTCATGTGATACCACTAGACTCTCACCTTGAAGATCAAGCTCCATAATCTTTTTTTTTTTTAAAATAAAAGGAAGTTCGACCTTAGCCTATTCTCCCGGACTTTAATTAAAATAAAGAAGAAAGTTACAAGTGAATGGGACTAGTGCCCATGGGACCCCCCAAATCCCACAATGCAGGGGAGGAGTACGGCAAGCTAGAGGGCATTACAAATGAGGCGGATAAATTTATCATCTCCCTCATGTGGGACCCATTTGGGTTTCAACTTGTTGTTTTCGAGGAGATAAATACAGTGATGTCTAAACGGTGGGGATCTCTTATCTCGGGAGATTCTTTTACCTAGAAGAAACAAGGATTTCTCGATCGACCATTCCTTAGGAGTTTGGCCAAAATTGACCGCACATCGCTCCCTCCAAATCTTCCAAAGAGTCTCACCTCTGATGGCATTCCAGAGTCTTGCTGAGCAACCAACCGCCTTGCCCAATACAGCTTGTTGCCAATTGATTTGTTTCTTAAGTCTCAATACCTGTGTCACATTATGCCAGATAACCTGGGACTTGGGGTAATCGAAAAACAAGTGAACTAAATCTTCGATGCATCGATGGCACCGCTTGCACCATGGTGGCACACCAAAAATTTTGTTAGCCCTTGGATTGGACCAGATACCTTTATGCAAGATCTGCCACATGAGAACGGACTTTTTGATCTCAATTAGGGGGTGCCAAATAGACATGAACTTTAGCTCCCATCGAAGTTTGGTCCAAGAAAGGCACCACCTCTTGTTAAGAGAGTGATGGACATCTAAGTTCTCTTTGAAGTTGGGGATTGTGGCAAGCTTCTTACCATTGCTCCATTTGAGGCCCTCCAGGCAAGGAAGATCCTGACCACAGAGAAGGTGGGTAGTTGAGCGGTCCCAAGCAAAACACCTGTCTTGAAGAAGCGTCCATTCCTCGAGGGTAACTCTAAGTCTCGGGTCTAAGTCTTCAAACCTAATCCACTGGCTGGTCTCTTGTTTCCAGAGTTGTTTCCACTGTCTGAACCCCTTGTTCCATAGACGCTTAGTAGTTTGGAGGTTCCAAGACTCCACCCCCCGAATGCCACCGATCGGGAACCAGATAGAGTCATTTTGTCTTATCCCAGCCGCCCACTTCCACTCCTCATTGATTCTGATGAATGTTTGGCCTTGTTCCAACTCTTCCATAACGAACATACGAGGCTAGAGCCTTTAGGGGACACCAGGTGGGGGGAGAACAGAAGTGTGAGAATCCCTATGTCCTTCCAACCTGGAAGGCCAACTAAGGTAAGGTTTTCCCTATTTCTGAAGATCAATTTAGCCCAAGAGGACTCACTATTGCTCCAAGCCTTGATAAGCCACTTAACTGCTAGTTTGTCAGCCAACCCAACGATATCCAAAATTCCCAGGCCCCCTGCATCTTTCGAGCTAATGCAAGTTTCCCATTTGATTTTGGGAATCCCCCTCCTATTGGGGTCCCCAGTCCATGGGAAGTTTTTGCATATTCTTTCCACTTTGGCCAAGTCTTTCTCCTTAGGTCTCCAACAGGAGATAAAGTAAATAGTTGTAGACAGTATAAATGTGTTAACAACCATAGCACGCCCTGCCAAGTTGACTTGCATACCTTTCCAATGATTTAGTTTGCTATCCAGCTTGGATAGCACCCAGTTCCATCGTTGGTCCATTGAGATGTCGAATCCCACCGGAATGCCGAGGAGACAGAAGATTTGACCTCTAGGGATAACTTGACAGCCCTGATCTAACAACAATTAGGGTGTAGGTCTGCTGATTGCTCTAAAAGCAGTTTTAGCATGGTTGATTTTTGAACCTGAAGCCACACAAAAGGTGTCGAGGCATCTCCAGAACACCTCAATGTTGTTCATATCGTTATGCACCAAGGCATTCATGTCATCAGCAAAGAGTCTCGCAATCATTTGGCCTTGATTCAGAGGTAGGGAAAGACCCTTGAGATTGCCAGTGTCCATGTGATGCTTTAGTAGGCGACTAAGTCCATTCAAGGCGATAGCGAAGAGTAATGGAGCCAGAGGGCAGCCTTGCCTAATTGATATTTTTAAACGTATGGGCTCAAAGAGCTTACCATTGATATTTATTCTAGTTGAAGCGTTTTCGAGAAGAGTGGAAACCATCTTCCTGAACTTTTGGCTGCAACCAAGGTCTTTCAATGATTGAAGAATGAAGTCCCATTCCAATCTGTCATATGCTTTGTCCAAGTCGATCTTAATGAATACCAGATCTTGTGCAGACTCATCAGCAAACGAAAGGCCTTCCCAAATATCGACAATTGCTTCAAGTATAGATCTACTTTTGATAAAACCTTTCTGGTCCTCACAAAGCCATGAATTTAAATGACAAGAGATTCTGTTGGCAATAACTTTTGCAATTATCTTGTATCCCGTTTGGAGCATTGTAATCAATCGCCAGTTTTCAATTTTATTCTTATCTCCCCTTTTGTGGATTAACTTGATGACGCCATTATTAAGACACTCAGGGAGGGCACCAAAGGAAAGAGCCTCTTGCCACACCAGACACAGTGGGGTGGCCACCACATGTTTGAAGGACTTGAAAAACTCATTGGTGAGGCCATCAGGACCTGGACTTTTCCCATTGGGGAGCGCATCAATAACGTTGATAATTTCATCCTCGAAAATGTTAGCATCCAACAGAGAAATCATGTTCTATGGGACTCTGGCTTGAGCAACCCTTGAGATGGTTGCCATTGATTCACGATTGTGCGGGGAAAGAGGAGCCGAGACCCCGAGAAGATGGTTAAAGTGCTCGACGATGATCGATCTATTCTCAGCTTCCGTGCTACATTCGGTTCCATTGTTATCGATCAAGAAGGGGATGGATTCCCTAGCTTGTTTCCTTTTGAGGATTTTACACATCTCTTTTGATGGTTTGTCGGCCTTCCCTGCCCACCAATCTTTGAAGAATATTTGAAGATTTTTCCTTTGAACCTCCTCCTCTAATCTTAGTCTTCCCCTGATTTTCAAAAGACCTTGTTGCCATTGTAAGTTACCTTTGTTCACCTCTTCTTCAAGCCGTGAGAGCCTCCGGTACACAGTTTCTCTCCTTTTTTTTCGGATATCTCTTATAGCCTTCTGAGTCCTTATCAAAATTTTTCGCGTCCTTTCCACCGTGCTTCTCCAGCACTTAGCCGGTTCGTTACAGTTGGCAAAGGCTTCCACCCACATTGCAGAAATTTCTTGGTGGATAGACGGGAGGGAAATCTGACAAGCATGAAACCAAGGAGCTTTTTGGAGCCTGGGACTCGGTTTGAAAGACAGAGTAATCGGGTAGTGGTCCGAGATAGTCAGGTCCATGTGTTGGGAAATCGAAGGAATACCCCACTGGAAGATGGTATTTTGGTCGATGTAACATCTATCAAGTCTTTCTTTCCTCAGAGAGTCCCCCAATTGGAGATTTGACCATGAGAACGTCTTCTTGTCTTTCGCCTCGACTAGGTCGAGATGGAGCTTGATTTTATCCCATATCTCCTTCTCCTAGCCGTCAATAATTTTCCCCTTGTTATTCCATCGGTCCTCAGGAAACTCAACCATGTTGAAGTCTCCACAAATCAGAACATTGTGTGAGAGGGAGTCGAGGGAAGCCCAAGTATCAATTCTGTCCGCCTCTCCATTAGGGGCATGAATTGAGACCACAGTGAACTGGGTAGGGAACCTGATAGAGACAGCAATCCAACGGTGATTCTGACCTTCAAAAGTCAAGTTCACACTCCCTGACAAGGAGTGACTAATACCAATCGCAGCACCCCCCGCCCCCCTAGGGTGGGAAGTGGAGAACCAAAGGTGGCTCGAAGAAATGCATTTAAGCCGTTTCTGGAGATCCTCTTCGTCGATTTTAATCTCTTGTAAGCAGATAAAGTCGGGGTTGAGGCATTTGTCTTTGAACCACTGGCCAAGAATTGCTACTCTTGATGGGTCAGACAAACCTCTGACGTTTAGCGATGTGAATTTCATTATTGATGGTTGCCCTCTTTGAGGGGAGGGACCCGATCTTTTTTCTTCTTGTGGACTTCTTTTTTCCTCCCATCTTCTTGACTTAAGATCCTACTCTTGAGGGGGCTCTTCCGAGGCATGCCCGATGGTTGTTTTCCTTTAAGCTTAGGCTTTTGTTGCGGTAAGCTTGGAAAGCAAACCGGAAGGGTAGGACCAAGGAAGGAACTTTCACTATCTGGGTTGTCTTCATTGCTACTAGTGAAGCCTTCCTCTTTACTCGTGGTATAGCCTTCTTGGTTGTCTTCTTTGCTGGTAGAGCACCCAAGGGTATTATCATTGGGGTCATCTTCGTACTGGATATCCCCTGGGAAGTCAACCTCATTTATCTCCTTTTCTAGGTTACAGTACATGTTATTCGAAGGAGCAATTGTCGTAGAGTTCTTTGCTATTGATCTTCGAGGGCTAACTTTCCTCCTGCGTCTTACCTCAGTGAATCCTTCTGAATCCGTCTCAGCAACGCGAGTTCCCTCTACTTCCTCCATCGGAGGGGGATGATCCTGAGTGTCAACCCCAAGTAGAGGGTCCAAGGTCCTATTTGGTTTAACCTTGTTACTTTTCTTCAAGGGCCAATCTTTGATTCTATGAACTTGTTGCCCGCAACAAAAGCACGTGTTTGGCAGATTCTTGCAAGTAATCTCATGTGTCCAAATTTTACCATCTCCACAGTTTATGGAGATTTTTGAGGGAAGGACCTTTTCAAGTCAGTTTCAACACAGATTTGTGGGTGCCATCTTGCATTGAAAGAATGTTGAGCTCCATCATAGATTAACCCCCCGACATCCTCTCTAGAGGCCATCGGACGACCGATCGGTGACACGATTTCTCGAAGAAATCCATATAGAAAGTACGGCAGATTTGGAAGCTCCACCCAAAGCGGGTATCGAAGAGGCTTTGACCTATTCGGAACAAAGTCTGGGGTCCACTTAAAAAGGCAAAAGGTGGATCTGCCCACTTGCCAGGAACCGACTCGCAGGGCCTGGAAGGCCATCTCTTCATTCTGAAACATAAGAAGTAAGTGATTCGCCGGTAGGAATTGACATTTGCGCACAATTAGGCCACGAGGGAACCACTCCTTACGCAACCAACTTCTCACACTTTCTAGAGGGGGCCTAGGACCAAATACTTGTCTGATCAGACAAGTTTTCCTCAGTTCTTCTTGCTTTGCCTCCAGAGACTCTTTACACAAAGAGATCATCGGAGGGTCGGCTTCCAATGGGATAGAATCCATTTTGAGGGGGCATTGGGACTCTGGGGGGGCCACGTTGCTCAACACCATCGAAGGGATAACGGTCGACATTAGAGAGTAAGCATTGGACAGTTCAAATTGACTCATCAAAAGAGGAAGAATCCTTTCAAACTTCCACAAAAGATCAATGGGAGATACAAAGGTTCAAGGTGCATCGAATTTTGTTACAAGCCCCATTTGTGTTCTACCCTTTAATTGCAGATGACCCAATGGTTGGAAAATGTGTAGAGAGTGCCTCACTTGAGCATGTCGCAAGTCCCACCAACCATCAAGGTTTCTCTCTCCATATCACCAACCACCAAGAGGAAAACCATGAGGAACGTCAATTTAGCTCCTAGAAATTGCGAAATCTTTTTCCTTCTTGTTTCCCCTTTTAGATAGCGATAACAATACGATTAGGTGGCAAACCGAGAAAACAGGAGACTAGAAAAAGTTTGCCCACGAAGTTAGCCCTAGGGAAGTTGGATATCACGACAGACAGAAGATCACTGCGATAGACAGAAAGCACCAGACAACCCCTTCGCAGCGGCACGGATGCCACATGTACAGCTGCACGATAGACAAGCCTCGATTGTCGTGATAAGCCCCTTGAGTGTCGCGAATCGCGATAGACACTCCGTATCGCGATAGACACACCCTGTGTCGCGATAGACACACCCTGTGTCGCGATAGACTGGACGGTCTGTGTCGCGATTGACGAGACGCTGTGTGTCACGAATGACCAAACTTTGTGTGTCGCGTGAACGACTGGAGACTCGAGATCGTGAGCGTCGAATACTGCGTCAAACTCTGAGCATCATCGGAGGCCTGCCTCAAACAGTAGCCGAAGTATGACGAAATCCCATGGCGAAGGGCTGCAATTTTGGAGGGTGTCATCGTCCCTCACTCAGAACATTGTCGTGTTACAAGTTGGAGTAGAACACACGGTTCTCATTGAAAGATTTGAGATCTCTGTCCAACACCATTGTTAATGCCCATTGTGACTGAAACCTGCAGCTCGTGGCGATGGCTACTCCTTCATGACCGTCGTCGTTCGCTGTTGCGTATCGCTGATCACTCACCAAGCTCCATAATCTTTATTTAAATTCTTATGTCATCATTTAGTTCATTTTTCACATTTCATTATTATATTGTTCCTAGTATATTTTGTGCCTTCATAATTTGTTGGTAGTTTGCAAGGAACTTGGATAATGTTTCTCACCAAGGTATCAAAGCATAGTGTGTTTTCTAGTTTCTCTTTCACATAAAAGCTATGTTTCATTTCTCTACTCCCCGCCCTTAACTTAGTTTTTCTTTCTTGTCCTATCAGATCCTAATTATATAGTTCATTTTCATCATTTTATCGTTGTGTTGTTTGTAGTATTATTTGAGTCTTCATAGTTTGTTTGTAGTCCGTAAAAATATTGGACAGTGTCCCTCAATGTTCAAGGCAAAGGACCAAGCAAAGGATCTCATCACAGTCATACAGGAAGCACATAAGTCATTTCATAACCCAAATTGTGATTTTAATCACTAAAATAATGTAATATATGTACATACATATGATTACCGCATGTACGACTCGATTTTGTGCAAATCGCAGAGTCCTCGAGCTTGAGGAGTCAAAGTAGGTAGCCCATATCAATTTCCATAATTTTTGGAAGCCGTTAGGTACCTCAAATTAGATGCAGAACCGATTTTTTAAATATGTTGGTCAATAGATGTGAAACTGGTCAAAATTAGGCAAACAAACTATAAATAGAGCTAGAGAGCTCATTTTAGAGCTTTTGGAACTAGTAGCTATTGAGCTAGTAGAGCTATTGTAACTAGTGTGTGATGAATACGAGTTACTTTCTTCCCTTGCACTTTCCTTGTGTGTGTGTGTGTGTATGCATTTGCATTTCTCACCATCACCTTTGCACACTTCACCTGCTCTTGATCTTCACATTGGTACTCACCATTCTACTAGAGTGACACCAAATTTGGTGCCATTGCCGGGGACAAGCTCTAGGTTGAGCGTGTGATGGTAAATGTGTTGGAGAAAATCGTTGGAAGGTAAAATTTTCTTTTTTTTTTTGTTGTTAGTAGTTAGTTTTTGCACACTTTTACTCCACTTTCCCTCTATTTTCATTTCCCATCATCATCTCAAACTCCAAAAAATACCAAAAATCTGCCATATTTCCTCTTTCTCTTCACTTTTCCTCATTTGTATGTGTCTGACCATCACGACTGTGACTGATCATCATTGTGTGACCATCACCACTTGATCGTCGTGGTTTGACCATCACGACTGTGACTCATCATCGCAGTCTGACCATTGCCTCCTGATCGTCGCAAGTTGACCATCACATGCTGATCATCACAACTGTGACTCATTGTCGCAGTTTGATCATCGTGACTTTATCATCGCGACTATGAGTAATCATCGTAGCATTGACCATCGTGATCTTTGAACATCGTGGGCTGATCATCATGGGTGTTCATACCATCATGACGATGACACATCGTCGCGATTGTGCTTGACCATCGCGATGATCTTTCTACGCAAAAATTAGGGTTTTTCAAAAAAATTTCAAATTTTTGAGGCATTTTTGGCAACTATTTGTGAAATCTTGTGTGCTTGGCACAGGGCAAGGTGAGAAACAACCGATACTAAGAATTTGTGGGCAAACGAGAACAGTTGCTTCAAGAGTGTAGGAGAATGCAGTAAGTGGAACCTCAATTATAATTTGGTGACTTTTTTGGGTGAATATAATTTGTCATAAATGGAGTGTCTTAGGACTCCTATAGTAGCAAGGATTCACTCCATAAAAAGTAAGAAGTGGTTGACGAGAGAGAGAGAGAGAGAGCAAGCACGTATAGGGATCTAGCCCAAAAGAACCTTGTGATGTGATTACGCATCGCTAAAACAAATCAAAACTGAATATACCAAAACGATTCCTTTCGATAAACTTGGAAAAGACAAGAAACTGAAAGGGAATATCAAAATAACCAAGTGATTGATCTAATCAGAGGGGTGAGTGCGAAGGGGTGAAATAAGGTTGAGTAGCCCATTAGGGCAATAGGCATATATACAATCTGGGGGAAAAAACCTCCTAAAGAGGAAAAAGAGTGCCCTAGTGGTCCTAGTGTGTTCATTCACATCACTACCTAAATATATCAACATTAGTTTCTATGAAGTATGCCACTCTTGAAGAGAATTCAAATAGGGCATTAGTACCTACTACCCCTTTGATCACAAAAAACGACCCTAATGCGAATAGTTTTGATTCCACCCATGTAGATAGCCCACCTGCATACTATACAGAGTCACCAAAAAACCTAGATCCATATTTGAGAGTCCTATGTATGAGCCAAATTGGGAACCTGATTACACTCAAGTCATGTAAACCAACCCCAACCCGCAACCACAGTTTAGAAAACCAAGATCTCAAGGACCTAAAGCACCATGTTTCAAGCATAAGGGAGACCATTTCATACGTGATTACCCACACGCTACACTCGTGCAGTCACAACATTTGAGTATTCAAGGACTTTGTCTTGGATGTGGGAAGGAACATTTTATAAGAGATTGCCCTAATAACCCCACTAATACACCCATGAAAGTGACCCCCATCAATGTGATAGGAATAGTGAAGCACACCGAAGGTTCCATACCCCAGTACATACCCATCCAGCTAGTAACTAGAGCCCAAGCACAAAGGCAAATGGCAACCAGAGACCCCTCGAAGAACAGTTGAAGCCAATGATGTAGGAAAATCAAAAGGAAAGAAGACCTGAACCTGAAAAGAGTCAAGAGAATGACATAAGAGAAAATGGAGCAAAACGATTAGTAAGTTAGAGGAAAGCCTGAGGGAAAACAAAAGCAAGATTTAAAAAATGGTATCACAAGAGGCTGAATCAAACGTGGAAACCCCAAAGCGAGGATCAGTACTAGTAGACTCCACCCTAGAAAACCTCGACATCGTGCTCAAAGCTTATCATGCTAGGATACAAGAAGTGCCACAAGTAGGAGAATCTAGCAAGAACTACCCTAGAGCTGACTTGGAAATAGAGAGAACCAAACTGTGCATGAAAATGATAGAATTAGCCTAGGTAATGTTTGAGACATCCCAGTACCTCAATTGGAGTGTTCTGGCTAAACTTGAGCTACATTTCCAAAGATTAATGGAAAGCTTAGAACAGTTAGCATCAAACACAACAAAAGATAGGTCTAGCACCCAAACTAGCCTGGAGGACCCCTTGGAGACAACTCTATCTGAAAGGGCTAGGTTGGACTTAGAAGATCATCAAACAGGCTGCATGAATTCATATGCCATCTTAAGAGAGATTCAAGAGGAAAGATGGAGGCAGGAACAGGAAAGACGGCCACCTATACCAAAGATTGATGACTCAGGAGAACAATTCCTTGCCAACATCCCATCCATCTATGGAGATCAAGTGGAGGATAGGTTCAGTGAGTGCATGAGTTTTCAATCTAACTCCTTGCAAGAGTTACCTCACTTCACGGAACCTTGGGAAGACAGATCAATCCAAGTGAGAGCCCCCACTATTCTAGTAGAGAATCAAATCAATCACTAATTGATTGAAGAGTGATTGAGGGAAGTTAGCCTCCCAAGCTCAACTATAAATAGATGGCAGTTTTAGTCGTGGTAAGAGAGACCTATGTGAATACCTCCAAGAGCTGAGCTTTATGCCATATCAAGGTGTGATTCCAAGGCACACATATGTATTAGTAAGTCCATTGTATTATACAAGCAATATACTTTCAGTTTCATGATCATTTGAGTTCATATTTCCATGTTCTTGTGAAGTGTACTACTCACTGCCATTACTCTCAGTTTTCTCAGTCAGATTGCAGAGATGGTTTCTCTGAGCTTGGTGCATCATTTTCAGTGATTTAACTTGTTAAATTTATCTCTATAAGACCACTATATGCTCATCAATTTTCATTTCATTTGGATGTTGCAATGTTTAGTTATGGTCAGTTGAAGCCAACAGTATCTGTTCATTTTCACTTCTCTGTTAGGTACCCGACTTTTTTACTCATCTTGTCAGAGCCATTTCTCAGTGATTACGCATCCAAATTCAATGAGTTAAAGCATTTTGGCTTCAGCATACTTTCTAGTATAAGCATACAAATTTTCATGATCATTGGATTCTTAAATCCGGAGTTATGTGCATTTTTCTGCTCACTAGTCTCATTACTATAGCAGCCCGTGAAAATCGGGATGATGTCATCAGTTGTTAAACATCATTCTCAGTGTGTGGTTCATGATTTTTTATGAGATTACTCTTGAAAGTTAGCTCTTTAAGTTAACTAGACTTTCCCAAAAGGAATTAAGCTAATTGCTGCTGTGCTCAGAGAAATATGCAAAACACTGGACAGGTGTATGAACCAAAATAGCAAGTTCTTCACCTCTCAGCTAACTCCAACTTATCTGTTTTGATGTATCTTTTTGAGAGTGATCTTCCAAGGTACATAGGGTGTCTAATACATCCATTGGAAAGCTAAAAGGGCCCACCATATACTCTTGGAGTTCATTTGGCTGGTGTAGATCAAGGATTTTGCAATAGCTCTTTATCTTCAAGCACATACCTATCCATCTCTTCACAGTGGTATGAGAGCAAGGTTGGACAACATGGCATATGGATTTCCTTCATCAATTGACAAATTGGATAGAGGTAATTACTCAGCTTGGTCATTAACGAGATGGAAGCTTATCTCCAAGGTAGAAGTTTATATGGTTATGTGGCTGGAGATGAAGTTATGCCAAGTTTCAGGAACAAAAGTCAACCAACACAAGAAGAGCAAGAAAGATTGAGCACATGGTGCTCCAAGGATGCACCTGCAAGATCTTATATCCTCAACTCTATCTCATATTTTTTGTTGCCTCACATTAGAAGTTGTAAGACATCTCAAGAAGTGTGGGATGCACTTGAAGCTTTCTTTTCTTCAAGTACTAAAGCTATGAAGCATCAACTATGGCTGGATTTCACAACTCTCAAGAGGGCTCCCAAACAAAATGTTACTGATTTTGTCACAATGCTCAAGGACATAGCAGATCAATTGGGAAGCATTGGAGAGTTAATAGATGAAGAGCAAATTATAAGGCAGGTCATCAATGGCTTGAAGGCAGATGACAAGTGGGAAGCATTCACCACAGCTATGGATTTGTACATGGACATGCGTGTACCTGATTTCAATACACTCATTGGACAACTACTTACTCAAGAGGCAAAGCTTATAAAAAATGGAGAAAGCTCTAAAGGTAATCAATCTTCAACTTTATACATGGATAAAAGCAAGTCCAAAGATAACAAAGGAAAGGCAAAGAAAGTGGATGATGAAGCAGGTACATATCAAGCTAACTATGCAGTTAGAGGAAGACATGGCAGAGGTAGAGGAAGAGGAGGTAGACAAGGCAGGGGGAGATCCCAAGACTCCAACCCATGTTCTATTTGTGGATTAACTAATCATACAATTGAAAATTGCTTTAGGAATTCCAAGAATCAAAGAGGAAGAGGATACAATAGAGGTAGTTATGGCTACTCAAGAGGAAGGTTCTACAATTATCATGGCAGCTAATACAACTACAATCATTCAAACTATCAAGGAGGCTACAAAGGACGGAGAGACTACAATAACTACACAGAAGACTCAGACAAAGATGATTCATTATTGATCATGAACATGGCTATGCCACAAGGTAAATCTGATGAGCATGTTTTCTACATAGATTCAGGTTGTTCAAATCATGTGGCAGGAAATGTGGCACTCCTATCAGATTTAGAAGAGGAACTCAAAGGGAAAGAGATGCTTATTACCGGACCATCCAATTTTAGAATCAAGAATTGGAGAGAAGAGAGAACCAATTGGGTGCTCAAGCAGAAAGATTATCTAGAGTATTACTCATTGACTTTTGTCCAAATTTCATAATATACCTAGCTAAGTTGTGTAGTATTTTGTTGTAGACATATTTCCTTCTACTTTGGTGGAAGAACAACCACTTGATAGTCTTACAGGTACTTTCCAAGCATTGCATGCAAATATTGGGTCGATAGTCTTTCCACACGCCCGTCCTGCTCACCTATTACGTGAGAGAGTTTTCTTTTACACACATACATATGTTGTACCCTCTTCATCAAATGATTTTGGTAGGTTAGAGATGATTAAGGTAGATTCTCTCTTAAAGCTCGAGTGGCCGCAACCTGATGTATGGACATTAACATCTTTGAAGCATAAGATGGTGATGGACATACACAACTCTTTGAAATTTACAAGAGTTTCAAGATCTATAGGATTACATTGGTGTGTTCTTATTCATTGTTTTGTACATTTATTTCAAATATTCACAATTCTAGAGACTTCAACAATGTTCATGTTAAAAGATATCACGTATGAGCAGATAGAGGGTTTGCTAGGTGAAAATTGGGGACTTGTAGAAGGATGCACCAAAGGGGATAGATACCTTTGTAAAATGGGTGCAACAGGCATAGGATTTTGATACTTGAAACATCGTACTTCATTGTACATTAGATTCTATTATGATCGTTGGATGTGTAAACTTGGTGAATGGATACCATTACAAAGTTCTGAGGGTTTTTTAATTTCATTTGAAATTAAGATAAATCTACCCAACAACGAAATGGAAGTTATTTTAGTAAATCATCATTGGACTCTTGCCAACGTGGGAGAACATCCACTAATCATGGGATTTGAGGATCCGGATCAATCAAAGTTCAGAATACAATGGCATAAGGTAAGTAGCATATTTTTTCTTTTGCTTATACAAATTCTTATACTCAAATATGTTCATTTAAAGTTTTCTATTTGTCTGAAGATTGGTAAGAGGTTGGAGGATAAAATTAAAATCCTTCCTGAATGGAGTGTGGATGGAACTCAACTTTCATTGTCATAGCTCAAGAACTATTTGAGTGCTACAGTGTACACAGAACCTATGTTCCATTTATAATCCTTCGTCTGCAACAATGTATTTAACATGCAAGACATGTAGCATGTAAAATTTTTTGATCTCAATATGATGTACAATTTGCCAAATCTTTGATTTTTCCAATGGCAATTTATTATAATTTTAAAGTTTTGAGAATTTATTTTTTCTATTGTGTTGTGGTGTATCTTATTCTGGTTAATGATTCTGTTCAATCTTTTTTATGAGCAAAAGTTTTTTTCTGAGAGTTATGTGCATGATTGTTTTATTTGAAGGTATCAGTTTTAGTTTTAATATGGGTCCCACTCACTTTAAAATTTTGAAACTACTATAAAAGCAACACTTATTCTCTCATTTCTCATTTTTGCAACCAAAAAGAGCTAGAATCACTTGCAGAGCATGCACACAAGCTAGCATCACGCCCAATGGCTGTCGCATCCTCCAGTACCCTACAACCCAAATGTTCACGTGAACTTGTTAACGGGTGAATGTCCACCCGTCACAATAGGAAAGACAAATGCATGCTTACAACAGACAATGTACAGACTTAACAAAGAAGAAGATGAGGTAAAGAGAGAAGAAGTACCGACAAACTCATATGCTGCACGAATCCGAATGCGCTTGTTGTTTTATTACAAAGCTATGTATTTATACAAATTTACATGCCCATTCGATGGGACTTGTACCTTTTCATTGCACCCCCATAGTCAACGCTTCAATTAAACCTTTAAAAACTATAAAAAATGCCCATGCGTTCATGCCACTTTAACACTGGCATGCAGGGTGGACTCGAATCCCACACCGTGCTTACCAATGTGCTAGGGTTGCTATATGCAACTACCCTATGAAACATTATCCCCCAACCAAAGTGCATGGCCCAAATCCATGGTATGGAAGGGAAGACAATGTCCATAACAGTCCAGAACTAGGAGAAATGTGAAATGCCAAGCAAAGTGCCTGGAACTTAATCCAAGTTATGCAAGTACATTACACACAACCCATAGTTTGCCCAACTATATGGATTAGTCCTGAAGTGAAACAAATGGCATAATTACATTGCTCATCTTATACATCAATTACATCATTCTCATATGGATTCCTACAATACATCACTATACAATCTGTGTGAATTTACAAGAGGGATGGATCATCCAATCATAGCTTTATCAATCTTCACTTGTATTCTGCATATTCTTTGTCCGCATAAGTACTAGAACATAAATCATCACATAATGATCAAGCATAGCTTGTCTGTCTTGGATTAGTATGATCAGTAATATCAAAGAACAATGAATATATGAAAACTCAACCACCATGAAGGCATGTATCCCATAGTCCCACATCATCCACCACTCAAAACATGCACACAAATGAAAAAGAAAATCAGTGAATGCTTCTGCCGAATCAGCGCTACCTCACATTCACAATCCACATGGAGTGTTTCTGCCGACTTAACGCTACACACTCTCTCATTACCGGAAACAAAACAAAGGAGTGCTTCTACCGAGTTAACGCTACCTCGCATTCATACCACATGCAGACTCTCAGCACCATGCAACATGCTAGCCCATAGGATACAAACATTCATGTGATAGGGTTTCGATAACTCATGCTTTCCCCTCAAAAGGAACAACCATCGTGAATCATGATATGCAATAAAAAACATTCCACCAAGCCAATAGAGCCCGTGAAGCAAACACATATCATAGATAATCATTGACAAACATCAAGTAGAGGGGAAGAAACAAACTCGAAACGATAGGGGAGAGGTTGAAGAGTAAGGTGAGGGAGAGCTTTGGCAATGCAATTCCTATACATTAGCAGGTCTTTCTTAATGGCTCGTTTGCGAATTCTTTGCTTTAGATGAATACGTCACAACACACATCTCGACAATACGACCAAAAGCACTCTGCTCGGACAATGGTGATATCCACAATCTGGTAATGTTTGAAGATGACGTCAACCTCCACAATCTCGTAACGTTTGAAGAGGGCGTCAATATCCACAATCTGGTAATGATTTGAAGATGGTGTCAATACCAAAGGTAATCAGCTGTGTCTACGTTAATGAACTCCGCCAACGATGGAAAGCTCCAATGGACGTGGCGATCTACATAGAGAATTGACTCGGGTGCCGAAGATGAAGCCAGTCCGAGTCTGCTCGATCATCCAAACCAGGCAGCATCCTTTACAGACATTACGTTTGGCAGAGGTGCCAAACGTCAGGAGCTCTTTCATGCTAAGCGCGAAAAGACCGGAATTTAACCGAAATAAGCACCAGAGAACCGGAAGCGCACCGGCATGAGCGCAAATCGCATGGCCAAGAATGACGTTGAGGATATGTTTTCATTGGTCTAAACTAAGCCAAAATGAGTGCAAAGCATAGATGCAGCTGAACGATGCTCTCTAAGCATCATATGGTGTCTACCGCACCCCCAAAGTGCACCGTAAAGAAAGAACACCGGAAACTGCAAATCTTTCACATCGGAATCATCTGGTTCTCACCGGACCCTAGCACCACAACCACTGGACCAGAGCACGGTCAGGATGGACTGGAGTACATTCATCCCCAGACTGAAGCATAGCTATCATCAGATGATAATGGTCAATGCGAGGATTGGTCCATGAGCACCATGATTACTAGACTTGCATTGGGATCAACGGAGTGGCATCGTGATCATCCGAATGTGCTAGGATAACCGAAATAGCACCATGATCACCGGATTGTATTTCGATGATGACCGGATGACATAACGGTGAGTGCAAGACAACAATCAGATACAACTATTAATGCAAGAGCTAACAACGATAGCGAGGAAAACCAAAAGCTCAAATCCACGCTCACGGACGTCCTCGGAGATTATACTCGATGACAAAACCATCTTGCAGAAATCTTGGAGCATCAAAAATGTGAGAAGTGGCATGTGCTCAGCGATATGAGTGAAAGCCTTGTACTTGTACAGAGATCTGATGATATCCAAGCCCTTACAGGAGAGGATACACAGACCATAAAGAAACCCCTAACGTTGACAACCGAAAGCTATGGGAACATCTCAGAACCAGATACATCGAGCGATAGCGATGATATGAATGTCAATAAGAAAAGACAGTCATCTCTAAACGGATGTAGCCTTCAGTGGGGCCAATCATCAAAGAAAGCAAAATCTGACGGAAAGGAAGACCATAATGTTTTCGCTAATCCTCATACACGCCATGCTGCTGTATCATCAAGCACATTTGAGCAGTCGCAACACATCCAGGAAAGAGGACGGAACAAGCAGGCCTCCATTAGTTCCCCAGTGCAAGCAAATGGGACACAAGATTCGATTGACCCTATTATACGTAAAGCGTGGGTTTTTATTCGAGCACGATGCAAAACTTTCATGATGAATGATCAATGCCAATGGAGAAAGTATGGGTAGAAGATGACAAAAGGAAATCCTTTTCCATGAGCATACTATCGATGCAACAGAAGACATGCGGAAAGGCTGTATTCATGCATATATTGCTTATGTATAGGGTACGAATGCAGTACTCGAGGGATTTTCCAAGAAGCATGGTTGTCCACAAAAGTGGAGAGGTCAGAATCTCAACCCCTCTGAGCCCACATTACTAGAGGTGGAACTTGAATATCTCTCCAGCATCGTTGTGGATGGAGAGGAATTTATTTTACTTTATGAAATTGAGAAGGCATTCGGTCTACATCTAGATGAATGCTTGAGTATTTTCTCCACAATGTCAGATGTTCCACTTGACAACACATCTGACATACTTGAAAAGAAGTCAATCCCACTTGGGGATTCTGTGGTAGACACCATAACAATGGTGTGTGCTGATATTTTAAAAGATGACAACAATTCTACTACAGAGGAGGAGTTCAGTGCAGCACGGAAGAGAATAATGAAGCAAAAAAATCCTACATACCCCGTAGCAGAGCAGAGTGGCATGGCCCACTCTAGCATTGATCTTGATGCCCCCGGAAGAGGGGAGGAAGAAGACAAGATTCATGATGTAAGTGGTAATTGAATTAAATAAATGTATAATTTAAGTTAACATTGTAAGAGCTTGAATTCTCATTTTTTCTTAACAGGAAGCAATTGAGCTCGACAAGTTCCCAGCAAGATCTGGTGGGGATCGAGCTTCTCGCGGGAGTGGTGCATCCTTGGCAAACTACATCGGAAAGTTGCCAAAGGATGATTTTGTTATCATACACAAAGACTACAGTCCGGATGGGCACTTCATGACTTGGTGCTTGAAGGCCCTTAGAAAGATTTTGTGTTTATGTACAATTACCCAAGGCACTAATTGTGTCATTTTGGTTAGGAAATCCTTAGTTGTAACTACATTAGGACTTAATTTTAGAGGAAAAGTATTAGGGCAAATAGGTATCGCATGGGTCTTGGAATGCAAGACCCCCATGTAATATCAAGATCTGTATTGACTTACTAGCTGCCTCAATCTCTACAAAGGAGAAAGAAAGTTGTAGAGAAATTGAAGGCAACTGAGAAATGATGTAAATGTTTTGATAATACAAACTTTTTTTTTCATCATTTTTCTAGTCTTGTATATGAATGTGCTAATAAATTGAACTTATCTTCTCTCCACAAATTGTATCTAATTTGAAGTCTTTGTATTGTCCTTTTGGTCCTTTGTATAATTATATGCATAAAAAAGGCCAAAAAATCCCCAACCATAGAAATGTGGGAAACAGCCCTGCAAAAATTTTGCGGGACTGTTTCCCGCGTTTCTATGGCTAGGGCTTTTTTGGCCTTATCTGGTGTTTTTAGGTGCTACAAAACATTAGAAAGTATGTAATTTTAGATTATCACTTGGTTTTAGTAGAATCAAGACCAAAGATTACCAGTAGGCTATAACCTCAGCTTTAACTAGACCAAAGATCTCATCCATACCTTTTATGCATACAATGATTAATGTAGGGTATAACCTCTTAATTACTAGACAATTACATCTCTACCATACCTTTTATGCTTACACAAGCCCAAATAATGCAAAAAACCCCCAGCCACAGAAATGCGGGGTTCAGCCGTGCAAACATTTTGCAGGGCTGAATCCCGTGTTTCTGTGGCTAGGGGTTTTTTGGTATGAAAAGGACATGTGGGACATCAATAGGTAGAAAAGAAACATATCTAGTCACAAAACAATAGGCAAGCACATGCATGTTTAACTGAATCCATATATAACTGACTGAAAGAGAGAGAGAGAGAGAGAGAGAGAGAGAGAGAGAGAGAGAGAGAATATAGGTTAAAACAAATCTTTCTATTATCCATTGTATTACATCGCAAAGTAGGCCTATCATAGGGTATAATATACACGTCATGGGTTATTTCCTCTAATTCTTCTTGCTAGCTGAATGTCCTTTGGTTGTATGGTTACTCTCTTGGCATGGATAACACAGAGGTTAGAGTCCTCAAGCATGGAGATGAGGTAGGCCTCAACTGCCTCTTGAAGTGCTTCAAGTGCTATCCCTTGTATTCGTAGACCTGCTTGGTGGCTTTGTAGTTCCTCTTTCACTACCCTTGCAAAAGCTCTTCGTGGTATGAGTAGTTCAACGGACTTTTGGTAGTGTCGTATCTCTGCAAAAGCCCTATAGTGCTTCCTTCGTCTTTGCGGAGCTCTTGTGTTGGGAGGTATGTTTTGCTGGCATTGAGCTCGACGTCATGGTTGATAGTTTTTTTTTCTCCGATGTACACGATGTGAGGGCCCAGCTTCATCTTGCACATTTTGTTGTCGATGTGGTTGTTGACTTTGCTCTCTTTCCTCCTCTGTTGGTATTTGCCCTTGTCCTTGTGGAAGTGTCTTACCTCCATGTGTCACCCTATGGCTTGTTGGAATTTGCATATCATTCCATGGTGGTTGATTGCTGCTTTCCTTGTTCAGGGATGACTCCTCTTCGCTCTCTGGTACACTCCTTCTGATCAACTTCTGTTTGGGTCTTGCCTTGATGGGTGTCCTTGTTGGTGGCTCATCATCTGAAATGGACTTTGATCGTCTTGGAGTGAAATACTCATTTCTATTGGATACTTCATTTTCTCGCACTGAATTGCTCCCAGGTGGTGTGCCATCGTGTGACACAGGCACATATGTGCTCTGGGAACCACTTTGAGGTCTTTTGGGGGGGTTGCAACCATGGTGGGCATTGTGTCCCTAGATGAGGGCTAGGAAAAAAGGTGCAATCTTTCCTTGCAGTTTGCGTGGTGTGTGCCATTCTCTTGAGTTGCAAAAAGTGTGAAACGAAGTGAGTTCTCTCTATTTATAGAGTTAAAAAAAAAAACAGTTTGTTCACACTAGAATGGACAAAACCTGTTTAAAACCATACAGAATATTATATATTAAATAATAACACATTGAAACCAAGATTACAATAATCATAGGTATTACCACATAATGGGAAATAACGAATTCACTTTACTTCCAAGCTGAGCCTTCTCGTTGTCTCCTTGCATGCCACTGAGCATGATGAAGAGGACCTAACAATGACTTCCATTTCTCACTGGCAATGTTGTGTTGCATCGTTCTTGCAAGTTTTGCCAATTTTGAATCCCTAAGTCGTTCCACGAAAAACTTTCTCGAGAATGTAGTGCAGTAAAACCAATTAAACATCTCCTGCATGTAGTTTGATTGCATTGGGCCACCAACATGTCGGGTGTTTTTGAAGTACACACCCCTCGCTTTGTAGTGTGACTTTTCCATTCCTTGGGTACTGAAAATCTCTAATGACCCATATCGATGCATGAAAAAAGCTCCATGTGCAAACAAAATATGCTAAAAGTTGTTAAGTACATTGGAAAAAGGTAAGTGCAATGAGCACTTGTAGAAGAAGATTACACTTACAATGTAGTGTGTTATATTGCTCTCTCCCCAAGATTGAATGAAACACTTGGTGAACTCCACTAATGTTTCTTGAAACATTTGACGTTGAATAGCACTAGAACTAGTCAGACCCATTAAGCCTACCAACTTATCAAATGTTGACCAAACTTTCTTTCTCTTATTACAAAGATCAACTTGAGAGTCATTGTCTGTTGTGATCATGCATAGGTCTTTCCACAGCTCATAACGTTCATTATTTTGAGTGCTAGTACCTCTTCTAAAAAAATGTCTTGCTTTATTCCCTGTCATTGACACTTGTTGCAAGCTATCTTGAGATTCTCCAACTTTCTTAACAACTAGGGTTACATTTCCACCATGACAACCAATTGAATAAGAATTTCCTCCAATTTCTTTATAGCTTGAATAGATTTATCAACTGGCTTTATGGCAAATGCATATTCTATATGGAGCTTTAATAGTCTATCAAAAATTCTCATGAAGGCATGCAAGATACAAAAGTGGACATTGACTAAAGGGAATGGAATAATGGGATTCCAATCCTTATCTGACATGTCACGATTAGGTGTACCTAACATGGGACACCTCATTAAAGGTATATCCCATTCAGCAGATGGAGTTGCATCTATGTCATCAACTAAATCATCTATGTTGTTTTCTTTTCTCTTTGTTCGTTAATAACCTCGTGTGCAATATGGACAAGGATAGAGAGTAGATGCACCTTGTTTGCACCCTAACATGCATTTGATAGCCTTTAAGTCTCCACCTAAGTGCCACTCTACTTCAAAATCACCAAGGCTTTCTACAGTGATTTTGGCACCATGAATTTGAGAAGTTATCACCTCTGTGATCCATGGAGTCCTACTGAAAATCCATGTAAGAATATCATTGGATTCTTTAGGTACTTCAATAGCACCTAACCACCATATATCTTTCTCAGATTGGACACTATATGTAAAGTGATGGGTAGATTCTTCACTATCATCAATAATAGCATGGGCCATAGCTTCGTTCATGAGTGTCACACTAAGTCTCTCCATACGGAGTCCCTTTATGATTTGACATTCATCTAGCTTCAATACAAACTTGAGTTTGGAACCACAATCTACATCAAACAACAAACATTATATTATTGAAAATACTATCAATGTCATTATCAAAACAATGGATATACCTTGAAGTGTGGATTTGTAAAATTTAACCATTTCCTTTTGAAGCCTCTCCAAATTGACAAATATGTTGTTGTACTTTGTGTAGATGAATCCCTTTCTAGATGTGTTTTTCAACTCTTTCTTTGATGTAGATGAATTTTAAATGGATGCAGGCATAACATCTTCTATATGCAGGTAATTGCCAAGGGTATTGGCTACATCCTCATTGGTCATCTTCTTCTTCAGAGATACCTTGTAAGGGCATGGAAAAATGCTCTAGAAAATACCTTTGTTTTGTAGAGCCTGCTTCAAAAGATTGTACAATGCAGTGTACACTCTAGTACTAACACCTGCTTCATCACATACCATCTGTACCTCACTAGGACTAATAATATCTTCTAAGTTGCCTGCAAAATCTTTAATCGCTTGGGTTTTGATGTGATCTTCTATTGGTGAATCCAAAATCATAAGCACATGCTTGTTGCTAAGACAAGAATTCAAAAACTTCAATTGATCCTCGATTGTTGAGGAAGCACTCACATCTTCAACAAATGACCTGTACAATAAGAATCTCAATCTAAAAGTCTTCTAACATAAATAAACAAAGGAAATACATACCTAAGTGCGTAAACACATCGCTTCCGTGCTCCACCACCAGTTGAAAGAGCTTGAAAGGATGATAAGGGTCGTTTCCTATATCTCATCCCAAGTGGACTCTCTTTTAGTTGTCTAAGATTGGCTTTTAACTTTGTAATTGTGCTCTCCTTTTCTTCCACATCTTGTTGGAGTCTATTATTGTGCTCATCCAAAGATTTGATAGCACTTTCTAAAGTGTGTATAGCACTCTCTAAACTGTGTATCTTGAAATGGTTGTGATGATATTGTTGCATCCAATAATTTGCTATAGATGTAGAATGGTTAGACAATCGCTTGCAATAGCGTAGCAGTCCATCTTCATCGCAAACAAGGAATTGTAGAAATGTGGAGATAGTATGGAATCTATGATGAACATTAGCCATTGGATCCAAGGGATGCAAAGCACCATGGACCCAAAGATCAATATTCTTCTCTCTAGCTGCACGTCATGCATTTTGAGAATCTATGTCATTGCCACCTCTAGTTGTTGGTGCAAATTCTGTAGGAACAAGAACATGTACACTCTTTGTGTCAAGAGCACACGCTGGTGTTGGTGTCATGTTTGTAATACATGTGAGCACCATGATGTTCCAAAACTCCAGCATCGAATGGGAAGAAGCACAGAGATGGCTGGAATGGCTAGTACAATAGCTGTGTGCAAGAAAAGAAGTGTGTTTTGGTATGTGGATAGGTCAAAATGACTTTTTTCAGTATGTTAGAGGGAAAATGAGCTTTTTTTCAAAAATTCATGTTTTGAGGCAACCAAAGTTACGAGTTTGATGATGTGGCACTTGACTTTAGGAGGGATTTTGAAAAGTATGTTTTTTAAGTATTTTTTATAAAAATAAGACTAAAAAAATTAAGTTCTGACATATACATAAAAGTATGGGCCATTTTGAATAAAGAATAGCTGAAAAAGAGACTTTTTCAGAAAAGTCATTTTTTTATTCATAAAGATGGACGGATTTGAAGAGTGGAAAGTGGTTTTTCTCTCTCTCTATGTGCAGAAGAGAGAGAAGGTCCTAGCTCAGCCTAAAAAGATGCCTACTTCAACCTACCAAAAAGTGCTCTATTAAATGCACTTTTTCCCCTTAACAAAGTAAAAGATTAAGCTTAATCCCTAAAAATTAGGAATCCTTACAAGGCCCATGCAGAGTTCACTTTTTTTCCTAGTGGCATTGGTAATGTCTTTGAAAACACAAATGCATGAGGAAGGAGCTAGTCTAGCAAGAAAGGGGGCTTTAGAAGAAATGAGAAAAGATTACAACATAATTGGAAGACAATTATTCAAAAGGGGAGAATATTTACCCATATTAGAGATGGTGCATGCAGGTGTAGCATGATGACATTTTTCAACCGAAAATACTATAAAAATGATTCTCTTTGCAGGCATGTGATGGCCAACTCTACATATGGATGCCAACACATATGTACAAAGTTATGAGGTGTACCAAAGAACCAAATATCCTATAAGAAGAGATGATATGCCTCATGATCTATGCGGGAGCATTCTCCAAATGGAGCATTGACTTCATAGGACCTATAAACCCTCCTGCCAAAGGATCAGATGCTGAATATATTATTGTAGCCACATATTATTTGAAGAAATGGGTGGAAGCAAAAGCGACTAGGAAAAACGATGTGCAAACCATAAGTACATTTCTATTCAAAAATATCTTTACGCGCATTGGATTGCCTATATAAATTGTGAGTGATAGAGGAACACACTTCATCAATGAAGTGATAGAATTACTGATGAATGAATTTCTTGTGATTCACAAGAAATCAACCCCTTACCATCCCCAAGCCAATGGCCAAGCTAAAAGTTCCAATAAAGTATTGTGCACAATTTTGACCAAAATAGTCAACAACGAGAGGTCAAATTGGGACAAACAATTGCATCATTCAATATGGGCCTTCCATGTGGCTTACAAGATTAACGTTGGAACTAGTCCATTTAATTTAGTATACGGGCATAATGCAATTTTACCGATTGATTTTTTAGTCCCCACTTTACGAGTAGCACAACAAAATGAATGGATAGGTCCTGAACTATCGCAGCAATTGGATCAGATTGAAAAATTGCATGAAACAAGACTACAAATAGTGATAGGAATCTATGGGATTAAAAGAATACAAAAATCCTATCATGATGCACATGTTAAAGATAAGGGCTTAAAGGAAGGTGATCTAGTGTTGGTATACACATTGAAACAACATGCAAAAAAGTTACAACAACACAGATATGGACCACTTTCGATAAATCGAATATCAACTAGTGGAGCAATAAACTTAGCCACACTAGATAGAGATGTACTTCCCGACTACATAAGCAGTTGTAGAGTCAAATGATACATGGAACCATTAATGGAGCAAATGTTGGCAAGACTCTTAGGGGTGTAGCACCAAAAAAACGAAGAGGAAAGGATTAGAGAAGAACCTCAAATGGAAGCTCTAGAGCGAATCAAGAAGCGAAAAGAGTGGATAAGACAAAGGAATGAATAATATATATGAGGAGAAGAACCTATACCCATGGCAAACTACCAAATAGGTAACGCAGAGAACATGAGTGATTGGATTACCCGACCATACTTGAACCTAGGGATTAGCATGAGTGAGTATCAATTAGTGGATGCTTTGATTGACATAGGGGCCGAATTAAGTTCCACGTGAGTCTCATTAGCCAACAGCCTCAAAACGACCATGAATCCTACTAAAGCATATATGATAGGGATCCTAGGACAAGTCATCGATTGTATAGAAGAAGTCCTAATGTTCCTACATCTAGGAAACTCCACTATGAATCAAAGGTTTTTGGTATGCAAGGACAAAGACCTTATCAAAGATTTGATTTCACATCAAGAGTGGATTTTTGAAAATGAAGTCAGCATACATCTTACACAGGGATACATATCAGCTAAAGTAGGACACAAAGAAGTTTTTAGTTTGCTAGAAGCTAGACAACCCAGAGTGACTCAAACAATAGTACCCTAAGGAGCAAGCATCAAGGAGAATAGAGACAAAACTCCCACTATGCTCATAAATCATGAAAGTCATAACCTTGACGTAATCACGTCTTGTAAAGTACCACATCATCCTTCAGACACTTCTTCCTTAAAAAATGAAACTACAAGGATGAGTAAGAACATTTCATTCGACCACTTTAACAAGCATAATGAAAAGACTACAGGTATGTCGGCCATGAGAATACACCAAAGTTCTAATAAGCGATCACAATGGATTTGGAAGGATCAATTGCCATCAAAGGAGAATCAGAAGGATGGACAGATCAATCCACAATCTAAGATGCAACACTATAGCTGTCAAATGTAATCACCATGGAATAAACCTAGAATCCTACGTGTATGGCTTCCAAAGCCATTGATTGAAGTACAAAGAAAATAATGATAGATTTGGATCCCAAAGGACATTAAATGACAAGAAAAACAAGAGATGGAAAAACGGATTAAGATGCCATATCATTGGAAACAAGCAAACGAATCAATCACCACGAAAGGAAGAAATTCCAAGACGACAAGCCAAAAAATGCATTTTAAGGAAACAAGAAGTGCAGGCACTGCATTCATGACTGAAGATAGGAAAATGCAACAATTCAAATGCCATGATAACTAAAAAACAATGTTAATGTGGAGAGCAAAGGAGTGACAAGAAATCGACCAAGAGGATCAAGAAGACTCTTCTTACACTCGTGAAGAATCAATTGCATCTAGAGTACGCATGATAGGGCCACACTACAAGGCCACACATTCGGTACATAGCTTCTTTAATAAAAGTAGTGGTGCACATTTCCATAACGGAATAGGATTTAGCATGTACGATCATAGGAATGATCAAATGTGGTAAAAAAATAAATAAGTAAATAAATGCTTCGGTTATAAACTAATCTCTTATTTTCTTTCAGACCTAGAAAATAAAAAGAAAAAAACATGGTAAGGCACCTTGTCTCTACTTATGCAAGGGAATTACTGAGCCGAGAAAGGACGAGTCACTGCACACAAGTAACTAGATAGAATTGGTCTAATCTCAAAACTAATTCTCTACTATGTTCAAAGTGGAGATGGCTTTTGAAGATTCTGAAGTGACAATCCAAGAAGTAATCGAATTCCCAATGAAGAGTGTGACAAAGGCCAAAGGGCATTGGTTCTGAGAAGGCCAACCAGCTAGCGCACACTTGTTCTTGGTGACAATGAAAATCATGGACCACCAATTCTCAATGATGTCTCAAGACTTCAAAATCTTACATGAAATTCCATCAATACTGGATGTTTTGAAGAAGGTTGGGATTCATAAATATTTTGAGTTACCAATCTACAAGCCCAATTTCCAACGATGCACTCAAGTAATGAACACCTTACATCAGGCCTTGGACAAACCATCAATGCCAGAAGCAAAAGTCCTCAATGTAGAGGGCGAATGGGTAAACATACAATTTACACACGAGCTCATTAAAGAAGCATTAGGATGGACCAAAGATGGAACCACTAACCTCAAGGAAGAAAGTCATGGCACTAAGACCAGAACATTTTTGGATATTAATCGTGTTCACATCGAAGAAGAAGTCACATTGGTGCATCAAAATTTTTGTTTCCCTAACATGCACATATATACAATGCCATAGAAGATAGTGGTTTAACTACTATCTCATGCAACCAAACAAATAGGCAACAAAATAAACTTGACACCCTACATTCAAGAATGACTGTTTGAAGCCAAAAAACAAGGGGGTCATAAGAAGTTTATGAATGGAAGTGTGACTTTGAAAGTTTTGATCTACCAAGCATTAGGTATCAAGAATATCTCAAGGAATGCCATCATCCACTAAAATGGCTAAGTACGTGAAGTCAGCCATGGTATCGAAAAAGATGAAAGGTGTACGGGTTATAGAGGAAGCTGGAACAAGATCACAACTAGTGATGTGAGGAGCAAAATGACAAAGGGAAGTATTAAAAGAGGAAGAACTAACTCCAACATCAAAGAGGATACATGTCCTACCAAGAATGAAAGTAGAAAAGTCCACACCTATCACTAAAGTGGAATTACAAGAAGCCATGGAGAAGACCCATGAGTTCATGGAAATCAATCTACCAGTTGAAGGGCACCATTACCAGCAATCCCAAACAGCATTTATGCAGGGCAAGAGACTAACGAAGTTCCACAAATATAGAGAGTTGGGATTAATCAACTCAAGCTCTTTGTTTGAACTTCTAGAAGATCATGACCAATCGACCATAAATATGGAGATCCAAAGTGCACCAAATGATGATGGAAGGTGGGAAGAATTGAATCACGTATAGCATCAACATGAAGTGGAGGGCAAGGCACAAGAGCATGAACAAGATGTTAAAGTACAAGATGGAAATATGGAGGAACACTAGAAAGAGGAACCACATATGCTCAAGATGAATGAAACAACGATACTTCAATTTAAGGAAGCCATGGTGGAAGATCAACCTCGAATGAAACATCCAAAGGAGGAATGCCTAGAAGAAGTAATCATTGAGCAAGAACCATTTATGTCTCTAGAGGTAGTAGTAGAGCCATCACCTCTGGATGTAACATTCAAGGCAATGACACGAAGTCGACTATGGTCAAAGAAGAAGATTATCAAATTCAACTGCAAATCAAGCAACCGCATAACAAAACGATGCATGTTGAAAAGGGTAAAGATGTACAAATGGGTGAAGAACCTGCTATACCTAAAACATGGCTGAATGTGGACGTTGCACAACTAACACATGTGGTAACATAGATGATCCAAATGGCCATGGAAACACAACAACAACTAATTGAAGTGGATAGAGATTAGGATAAGGCATTAGTAGAGAGAAATCAGTTCAAGATGCTATTTGAAGATCTATTTGCAAGAGTGTTACATGCTAAATAGGCATTTACACAAAAGGAAGAAGAAACAAAAGAAGCTTTGCAAAAATGTAAAATGCTCACACAGGAAAATCAAAAGCTACAACACCTACTCAAAGAGCTTCAAAATAAATATGAGGCCAATGAAGCAAAAAAAGTATGCACATCAAATCAAAGAAACATATTAGAAGCTCAAATAAAAGTAAACATGGAGGAGGCAGATAGCGTAAGGAACATAAATAAAGAACTCATGAATACAATCATGATCAATCAACCAGTTGATGTGTCCGAAAATCACTCTATAGACAAGGTAGAACTTGAAGCTCAAATAGCCAAATATGTGGGACAACTTAAAGAAGAGCAAGAGTTAAGAGAAGAGTGGGAAAAGAAGTATATGTATGATACAAATGAGCTCAGAAAAAGGTGGAAAGCTGCAGAAGCCAAGATTGTAGAGCAATGCGAAGAGGATGCAGAATAGGTGGCTCTACTTGGTGAAGAACTCCTATACATCAATGACGCAGTAGCAAAAACCAAGAAAGACATACATGGGAAAACTGCACTCATAGAAAGCTTACAAGTTAAATTACATCAACATGGGAACATGAGGACACTAGTAGTTCCAAGCTCACATGGAGCTACCGAGGAGAAAGAGGTATGTTCTCCTTCTCCCCCCATCAATAATTCATTTGTAAACATGGAATTGGAGGAACGAGGTGCTAACTAGAATATATGTGACATCTCAGACATGAGCCGAAACGAGTGGGCCCTGCTGGTATCCCAACTTACTGAACAATTTGAAGATCACGTGGTGAAAGTGATAAACAAAGAAAAATCAAAGGCAAAAATTTAGAACAAGTTATTAAGCCCCTTAGTATACCATACAAACTACTATAAGAAGAAACCAGGCATTACATAAAAAGAACGACACAAAAAGAACTTGATTGAGACTTACAATTGAGAGTAGAAACTTTCTCATATATGCAAGAGGAATTTGATAAAAACATTCCAGTATGGAGGTGCAAAAGTTTAGAAAATAATCCTACTCTACGGGTGCATTGGGAATCTGCACCATACCTATTACAAGTAAACCCATCTTTTTACCTAGTGCCACGAAGAAGATCTTGGAGAAAATTTTAGGAAGGACAATGTTAGGGCACAATAAATAACCAATGGCTTAACTATCCTCTACTACCAAGTCCACCTCACAACTATTTACCTACTGAAGAATATATGGTACGCACCATATAATTTTGGCTCTCAAGATATGCAACAATTCCAGATCTAGCAATAAAAATGATGAATAAAGTGTTGAGCATGCTACTAACAGTTTTGAAGGTCTTCAAACATGCTCAATACACATTTTTGAACTTCCTCGGCATTAACCAAGGTGCATATGCCTTAATTTTGATCCCTTTGTAATGACTAGTTGACTTACGATAATGGCATTATACTCACAATTGATGTTTCTATCGAGTCCTTATATGCAAACCTTCAAAGAAGCATTTTTTATAGGATTTTTTGAAATGGACTTGGAGACTTTTGTGAAATTGTATTCTAATCTAAATGCTTGATTGTTGGCCTACAAGCTCAATTTCTTCGATGATGATAGACATACCCCAAATGATGGTGTCAAGTCAAAACAATGGAAAGAACTCATGATATGTGAAGACAATCTGCTAACCAAAGAGAGCAAATAGTGATTCAAACATATTCACGTCCCCATTCAAACCTTGTCGGGGATGACAGAGTTCAGGAGGAGGGACATGTGGAGGAAGAAACAAGCAAGAAACAAAGAGGAAGAAAATAAAAAAGAAAAATGGTTCAATAAAGGTAACTCACCCTCAGCCCAAAACCTCACAAGGGCACACATTAGGCTGCAACACGAAAGAAGGAGGTTCCGAAGTGTGTAAACAAAGATTAAACATAGGAGCTTTGAATCATCAACCAAACAAAAATAGATATAGTACTTACCAAATGGTGCATGTGACGGAAAGAAATAAACAGGCTTGAACAATACAAAAGGGCCCAAAAGTGTGTGAACAAAGAATTTATTCAAAGGCCAAAAGTTAGAAAGAGGTAGAGGCCTGAAAAGCAGAAAAGAGTGACTAAGATAGTCATATTCTTAGCCACTAGGGGCATGGAGTGGAAAAGAGTTATACAAGCATCAACAATAATATAGCCACTCTCAAGTATGAATGTAAGAAATACCAAGGGAAAGACGGAAGCATAGGATTAAGGCTCAGATAAGGTAACAAATTCTTTGAAAGTCTAGAAGGATTCCTCAACCACTAGGTGCTGGCAATAGTCAACTGCAAAGCTGCTATCAAGAAAGGACCAGACCCACTATGAACACAAAGCTACAAACAATAAGCAAAGCCTATCAAGGGACAATAGAGACAAAGAGGGGGAGAGTGTTGTCTCGTGTGAAAGGACCAATTTTAGGGCACATGTATATAAGTCACTTGATGACTCTTTGTAAGGACTTTTTGGCATAGGAAGGAAGAAAGCTGAAATTACTGAATTTGCCTCTTCTCTGTTGTGCATCTTCTTCTCCAAGAGCTTGTGTGTGTGACTCTTGCTTGACAAGTGTGTTTAAAATTGGTGTCTACCCTCTCCTTCATAGTAGGTATTGGTGTTTCTTGTCATTCACTATTGTGCTCGTAACTTAAAGCACATTTATCAGATTCGACTAAAAATACCTCCATTAGATGTATCTCATTAAGAGTTCGAAATAGCCACTATCAACCATATTCAAAGTTCATAGCTGAGAGAAAAGTTCAAATTTGTGCTTATTCTTGTAACAAGTATTGCGACATGCATTTTCAGAGAATTAATGAGTAGGAGAGGAAGTTTAGCTAAGTATATGCATTGTAGCATTGTCACTTCACTTACCATCATGTGTGCACATGTCTTCATACACTTGATATGTCTAATTTCACAGATTGATAATTAAATATGTATTTATCCACCCACTATATGCACTTGTAGGGCGATTGAGGTACAGTCTTAGTTGAGACAAGTCCCTAAGGTTCTACGAGTTAGGTACACAATGTGCAACAAAACTTCATATGCAAATTATGAAAAAAGAGTTGCTTTTTAAACTCCTTCCCTATAGGAGAGAGAAAGGAGAGAAAAACATCTTGTACAATTGTTCTTTCATAACTAAAGCTTACGAGTGTAGGCCTAAACTCGTGAGAGTAGGCCTTGGCCAAACCCCCATTAAAAAAAGGGAGAGAATAATGCCCCTTTGATTCTCTCGAGCTCATGGAAGGGCATGCCATTTGATCCCTCATATATCCGTCCACCTGCAAGTCTGAACCGAGATGTTGATAGGAGCCTTTTGTTTTGTGGAGCGCTGAGAGATGCAACGTTCAAAAATGATCATATATGTTGGTTAGAGGTGCATATAATCCCACATGTGAGTCTATGAAGCCCAAACGATGGGTTTATAATGCAAAGAACACAAAAAGTTCTTCATGTCTCTAGTATGAGGAAGGTGGACATTCCATCATAGGCGTCTTCCTTGCCATATGTAAGGGGCCAATCCCCATTCGCTAATGGACCTTTTTATCATCCTCAACCCAATGAAAATAACGATAAAAGTAAAACTCTTTTTTGTGGATATGTATATTCGGCATACACTCTACATGGAATGAAAACATCCAAGAGGTAACGAGTAATAAATTTAACTAAGAAGGGAGAATATTTCCTATCATGAGAAATGTATAACAAGAACTGCATTGCTCCACAAGGTTTGAAGAAGAAGAAGAAGATTTGATAAAGGCCTCCATGAAAGCATTACTTCCTTCTAGAGGCTTGGGCTTAGGTTTGAGTAAATATACCAAACTCTTCTTGCCTTTGCAAAAATTGAACCCAATATCTTCCACTAGGCCACACCACATCACTTGATTATGACAGGAGTTTCAGTTTAACTTTAGGACTTTGTATAAGTGATATCAAATTTCAGATCCGTTTGAACCAACTCGACTACCCACTAGGCAACACCACCTGACTTGATTTTAAAAGCATAAGAACTTATACTTAAGTCTAACTTTAGGAATTTGTGCTAACATTAGACTGAACTAACTCATGTGGCATTTGAGATTCATATGAGCCAACTGATGTCGCATTTGAAATTCATTTGAACCAACTAGATACTCATGTTATAACCTTACTTTATAATATGAAGCCCATGATCTATTAGCTAGGTGCTCAAAACTTGATCATTATTCCATGCTTAACTCAACCAAACCTTGAAGCATCATTGCTTTCTAAAATATGACCGCCCCAAAATTGAAGCATCATTGCTCTCTAAAATATCAGGGCCGATGAGTCTCGTCTAAAATGAGCTAGAACTCAAAATTGTGGAGGCCATGTTGTTCGAGCAATGGCCAGCCATTTTGCACTTTGTTCGGTTCGAGTGGCTTTCCAAGGTATACGTCGAAACTCACGAGCCCTTCGGGTCCTTAGATTTGCTCTCCTTGCGAGAGGGCGGAGAAAGTCGGTATCGGAAAAGACGATGAGGCGCAAGCCCCTCGTGCATGCTTGCTCAGAAAGTCGGTATCGGAAAAGACGATGAGGCGCAAGCCCCTCGTGCATGCTTGCTCAGGTGTCCTCGATTATATATTGTCGAGACCACCATCTCTGTGTGGTGTGTGTAGAAGCAGTAGAGCAGTGAAGGGTAAGTGTTACTAAACGCAAGTTCCGTCGAGCACGGTGCCAATGGAGCTCAGTGCAAACGGGCAGATCACTGATAGTCTGCCGTGCTTGGCAGATCAGAATGGCGGCGGAGACGACTTAGGTGTCCTGGGCGAAGTGCATAACATCGTCCTCCCGCCCATTCCCTGCTCCTTCCCATGGCGCAATCATCCGGACTACAAGGCGCTCACGGAGATGTCTGACGCCTGGGTCTTAGCGCACTTCACTAACATGCCCGGCGCAGATGGCCGCCCCAGCTCCTTCGCGGCGGACCATATGATAAAGTCAGCCTTCCACATGCAGGCGACGCTGCCATACGCTGACGGCATCAGCGAGCGTATGCCGCCCATCATCAAAATGATGGACTGGTACTTCATGATCGACAACATCCTCGACGACCCGAGCGAGATGGGTGCCGATCCGGAGCGCGCCGACAAGGTGGTGGACAGCGTACTCACCGTCTTCCGGGACACCTACATTCACCCCAGCCCTAGCCCTAATCCTCTGGTACGTATACTCACTGACACGGCGGCGGAGTGGTGGGCTGAGATGTGCCAGGGTATGCCTCCTAAGCAGAAGGCCCGACTCAGCAAGGCCTTCTGTGATTACCTTGAAGCCAATCGCACGCAGGTATCGCTCTTTTCGGGCTTCCATATGTGTGTGTGTGTGTGCGTGTGTGTGTGTGTGTGTGTGTGTGAGAGAGAGAGAGAGAGAGAGAGAGAGAGAGAGAGAGGGTCCGCTTATGCAGGTGCCCTACCGAAACTCCCGTCAACTGCCAGACTTGGAGACCTATTTCCAGGTCCGTGAGGACTCCATCGGCTGGTGGCCATGCGCTGTATTGATTGAACACTCTCAAGGCTTCGAACTTGACGATGAGGCATTGTCCCACCCGCTGATGATCGAGCTGCAGAAGAACACGGTGCAGCACATCTTCATGACAAACGACATAACCTCCTTCAAAAAGGAATACATGCAAGGAGATTTCTGCAACATTGTCTCCCTACTGTACTTCCGGAAGCTCTACGATCCCAAGAGAGACCCTAACGGCCCTGCACCCACCCTTCAAGGTGCTGTCTCGGAGGCGATAGAGATGATCAGGGAGAAAGACGAGAACTGCGTCAGGTTGATGGAGCAGATTAGGAATTGCAAGGAGCTTATTAGTAAGCCAGGTGTGGAGCAATATCTGGAAGGACTTGGCCTGTGGATCTCTGGAACAGTCTATTGGCACCTCGTGAGCGGGCGCTACGGCATCTGCGCCACGACTAATCTCCATGAGGTTCCGCCCGACATGCTTGCATCTCAGCATCTCAATATCGATGTCAACAAGCAGGCTGCTCGCACTCTGCCCAACAGAGTCATGATGGCTGCCACCTGATAACATATAGTTTGTCCCGTCTTCGTCATCTTCACGGCCTTTACACGCCTACAGAATCCGTCTGCTTTGCTCACCATAATATCTATCATTGTCTATTGACTTGAATCTATAATTCTATAAGTACATCGCCCATTTTCTGTTCATATTTACGGCGTAAAAGAATATGATAAGCAACCAGTGTTCTTGCCGTTGTAGCTATGGTTTCCTATAATGAATTTCTCAAACATGGCGCGCGCTCATTATATATACGTATGCACATATGTCTCAATCTTTCCACCACTTTTGATGGCTTATAGCATAGTGTGAGTGTCGTAAAGAAGAAAAGAGTTAATTATAATTGTTGTCGTTGTCCAATAATTGTTGTCGCCGTCCACTAGTTTTTTTTTTTTTTTTGAGAGTACAATGAATTGGAAAGACCCTCACACACCCCGATCTCTTAACTCAAAGGCACCCATCTTTGAGAAACTTATAGATATGTCCAGCCAAGACTCGAACTTGGGACTTCCTCCCAAAGAGTCAAGACGTCAAAAACCACTAGACTACGCGGACTTGCAAAGACGCTTGCATCTTGTTTATCTTTGGGTCAATCAAAAGATTGATGAAAGAACCTCAGCCGTGTAGGCATCAATAATCAATTAATAAAACACCTCAAAACACAACATCAAGATGCCGAAGCAAAACCAAGTTAGTACATATAAGCAAGAAACTTAAATACAAAGCGAGAAACAGAATTTATTGGCAAGAAAGAAGTGCAAAGGTCAATTACAATTGAGTAAACATGCAGATTTCAACATCTCGCATCCAAACAGTATGATATGTCGCACTCTAGATGCTCCCTCTTCCATATATTGTAGGGACAATGAAACATAACGATTGATGGAGTGTGCATTAATTTGGACTTAGTATACACAAGAATAGTCAAATGAAGTATCCAAGCATGTTTGGCATCCTCGATAAGCCAGCTGTCTTTGGGTGGGGAGAAGGCATTCAATCACGGCGAGCAGTAGTGTGGATATTTTCCGATCTGTTGGATATGATGGAAATGTAAGCTTTCCGGCCTACGAAGTATGTTTCTGGCCTTCAAGCCCAATGAAATGAGTTGCAATCTTGGGCCTTAGGTTCCTCCCTTCTAAAGCTCTAACCTAATGGCCCATGAGACTCGATAATCTTGTGTCAGATATTTTACTGCTTATTTGTGGAATGTCAAGGGTCCCATGCATATTCTTAACCTCTCTTTCATTCAGTTCGGTGAAGGAATGCCATAGGTTGACACAGTTCTTGGGGTGGCGGAATCCAATGATAACTGCATCCTTGTATTTTTTCAAGACTATTTCGTTGAAGTATTTACTAACTTATCAAACACAATAACTATTTTTTGCATTAACTACATTGGATTACAAACCGAACAGACTGTTAGATTGTGTCACTCACAGAATTACTCAATCACTCACTATTATCACCACATAGACAATCAACTCATCATGCAGTGCACACTCACATTAGACACTTCAATATAAGAAAGCAAATTTCTTCGTGTTGTAGACTAGATAGTCCGACATGCCTAGTACTTGTCTTCCTAATGTGTGTATACACAAACAAGATGGAACGTTGTTTATTAATTTTAAAGGGTTACATCCGATTTCTGCATCTTCAACGTGACATTTCAGGGCATTAATACTTACAAAGGTATCTGATAGCTAACACTGGCATGCATGAAGAACTAAACCCAAAAAAATTTAAAGACAAATAAAAATTTATCATTCAGCTTCATCGTGTTCATCTTCGCATGGTGGAAAGACATCGGCTTTGAAACACTCGTGGGCTTGTTTAAACGTAGTCTGGAGCTTCTTATTGATCGTCTTCAAAAGTCTCTGTAGTTTGTCTGGTTGAAGACCAACAGAGCCATCTAGATTGGCACTAAAAGTTGAGGCCCGTTGCAAAATTGAGCGGCTCTAAGCTTCAACAAACTGCAAACGAAATTCTTCTTACAAGTAAAAATCTTGCTCGGTTAGTTTTTTTTTGCATTGAGCCTCAGCTCAAGCACTTTGAACAGTTTGATCTTTCAATGACTTCTCTTCAACCGCCAACTATTGTAGTGCTCAAAGTTGTTGCTACACTACCAAAATTTGGTGATGTTGATCGGTGGCCGTGGCAAATGACTGCTCATTGGTCTCTTGGAGGGCCATTGTCATCTGCTAAAGTAGCTCGTATTCTTTAGCATGTTCTTGTAATTGAAAGCACATTTCATTAATTGTGATCGCCTGCACCATACTTTTGTTTTCGGATTCTTGAATGTGCAAAAAATGGCGGTAGTTGGCATCTTGTAAATTGGTAGTCTATTTCTTATACTTCTCTGTCTCACATTTCGATTCTTCAGAAAACCCTTTGAAGCACTAGGTCTGCCAAGATTCTTGATAGAGTGCATCGATGAGTTGTTGATTAGTGAATGTCTAATGTTGTAAATCAGTCTGAACTTGCTAGTTATGGAGTTGGAGCTAGTCGTAGTGGATTCGAAAGTGTTCCATGATTCATTGGTAATGCTCCATATCGTGTGCGATCAAGCCATGCATATGCAAGAGGTAGCTATTGAGTCAACCAAACTTATGCAAGCCACACTGTTCATTGATGTCGAACTGCTAGAACTATTCATTTGGTGTGGGAAGATGGGGACTTTCTGGCAACTTGATTTCATCATGGAGGGGAGGGCAAAGACCATCCGACGCTAGGAGGGGTGTCGGGTGGGGAATAGGAAGGTGACGAATGACGAGAAGGACTAGTAGGGGCACGAGCGAGAGAGGGTGTTGTGGTGGTATTAGTAGGCTTCGACGAATGAATATGCAAAGAAGAGGCATCAGGAGTAGTAGTCTGAGAAGCATCCTTAATTGACGAGGGTGTGGAGAAGGAGAGGTGGAATCTTGCATGTTTTTATCCACCGGATGAATGAGAGGTGGGGAGGTAAATGGGTTTGAAGAGTGTTGGAAGGAGATGGTGGAGAATCCCTGCTTCACACCAGCCAAGACTAATTTGAAGAGTGCAAAGCAGACCTTTTGATCTTCCCAGGGACTAAAAATAATCACTTAAGTGTTTTGGAGTATGATCCTCTAATCAATGAACCAAAATTTACTATTTTGTTCATCACACATGCTCAAAGAAATGAACAGTACACCCTTTGTGCTAGCAATTGAGTAAAATGCTTTTGGACATATCTAATTAACTAGGATAGCTAATGTTTGCAAGTAATCTCACTTAAAAAATGACAAACTATACTTAGAGATGGATGCTTTGCAACTTAAAGGTATGTCCCAACATTTACGGGCTTCAATAGTATGCAAAAAAGTGAGCAAAGTTTTGAAGATATCTCAACATTGGCTAAGGCAATGATAATGAAACTTTATGGCAAGAGACTAGACAGTATGTTAAATCTATAGCAACTTAGACCACATCAAATGATCAAGTATGCACTCAAAACCAAGTCTGACAAGTTTACTATTATGAGTTGAACATGAGAGAGAAGAGAGCGTGAGATATGATCAACATGTATATATCAATGCACATAGATTATGGTTGCATTTGCTAAGCCTCTATATTCAACTTTAGTTGAAAATGCCACAGTTGGTTGTTTCTTTGATGACCATGAAGTCAACTTTGAATGTGCAAAGGATAAGTAGCCAGAAATGCTCCTGCTATCATCTTTTGAGCAAGCCAGAATATAGCTTGATATCCAAGTCAGATGTGAATGGATAAAATAATCCTTGATTTATGGTACCCTTTAGATACTTTAAGATCCCTTGGCAGCTTCCATGTGAGTTTTTCTTGGTGTATGCATAGATTGACTAAATGTACTTACTCCATAGCATATGTCCACTCTTGTTAGGGTTGCATAACTAAGACTCCCAACAAGCCTTTGATAACCTGTGATGTCTTCAAGTAGTTCCCCCTGATGAGAACTAAGTTTGTGATTAAGTTCCATGGGTGTACTTGCAAGTTTTGCATTCTCCATCTTGAACTTAACAAGCATATAAGGAATATACATTCTTTGGGTAATAAAAACACCCAATTCCAAATACACAATCTCTAAGCCAAGAAAATATGTAAGCATTCCAAGATCATTGATCTTGAATTCTTCCTTCATCTAGGCTTTGATCTTCTTGATGCCATTGGCATCATCTCCTCTAATGATAATGTCATCCACTTAAGCACATAGGTAGATAATCTCTGAATTAAGCTTCTTGATAAATAATGAAGAATCCGCTTTGCTTACAACAAAGCCTTGGTCCTAGAAATATATGACAAGTCTATGGTTCCAAGCTCTAGGAGCTTGCTTTAATCCATATAATGCCTTCCTCAATTTACATACAAAATCTAGTTTGTCCTTGTCTTCATATCCTGGTGGTTGAGCCATGTAGACCTCTTAAGAGATCAATCCATTGAGGAATGCATTTTAACATCTAATTGATATAAGTTCCATTTCTTTGAAGTAGCAATACTTACTAAAACCCTGATTGTTGGCATCTTATCCATAGGTGAGAAGGTCTCCTCATAGTCCACTCCAAGTGTTTGAGCAAACCCCTTTGCTACTAGCTTTGCTTTATACTTGTTGATTGAACCATTTGAATTCTTCTTTACTTTGTAAATCCACCTGGATCCTATTACCTTCATGCATGGTTCCTTGGGAACCAAATCCGAAGTGTTTTTCTCTTGAAGTGCTTCAATTTCTTCCTCCATAGCTTCTCTCCATTCTTCCTTCTTATTCAAATGTAGAGGGCTCCTCTGACATAGAATCTTTAGCCATGTATATAGAATGCTTGATGACTAGTAATGTGCCATAGCCATACCTTATGGGTCTCTTTCTCTCCCTTTGAGATCTTCTAAGTGCTTGATTGGATGACTCTAGAATGTCTTCCAATTGTTTGAATTTTGTCTTGGTTTTGGACTTCCAAGCTTTGAAATCAATTTGTTCTTCATCTTCTGAGTTGACGTCTTCTGATATTTGTGGTTCTTCTTGAGTGAGAGTTGAAAAATCATTTTTCAAGTCATAGGGTAGCTTTATTTTCTTGCAATCATCTTCAAAGCAAGGGCTATTTTCATCAAACACCACATTCCTACTAACTGTAAATCCTTTGTTAGTCGGATTATATAACTATATCCTTTCTGATTTTGGCCATAGCCAATGAATAAACATCTTTCAACTTTTGGATCAAGCTAATTTCCTCTAATATGTTAGGGTATATGTGCATAAGCAATGCACCCCAAAGATTTTACAATGGTCTCGGGAAGGTCTCCTACCATTCCATGCCTCATAAGGTGTCATTCCATCCAGGGACTTGGATGGAAGCCTATTAATTACGTATGTAGTTATGGAAATAGCCTCTAGGCACAAGTAATTTGGAAGTTTCTTTTAATTCAACATTGATCTTACAGCCTCTACTATTAGTCTATTTCTTCTTTCTGCCACTCCATCCTGTTCAGGAGTGTACCTTGTTGTAACCTCTCTCTTTATGCCTCTGTCTTCTAAGAATGAGTTAAATTCATGTGAAATGCTCAACACCTCCATCATATCTAAGCCTGTTCAAGCTTCTACCTATTTGATTCTCAACCAATGTCAAATACTTCTTGAAACAAATGAAGACTTCATCTTTATGCTTCATAAAGTAAAGTATTGTCCATCTACTATGGTCATCTATGAATGAAGCATAGTACCTTGATCCTGAGATTGATGGCTCTTTGCTAGGACCCCACACATCTGTGTGTATAAGCTCCAAGTAGTCTTCATACGTGTATCCTCTTCTGTTGAATGGTTGACTGCGTGATTTTCCAAATTGGCATGCTCCACATTTGTAAATCATGTGTTGCTTGGACACATTTGGAATTCCAAGCACACTCTGATCCCTGCATATTTGCTTTAGTGTCCTTTCACCTATATGACCTAGTCTCTTGTGCCATATCTCCAATTCAGATAGGGTTTGATCTTTGTAATTGAAGAGAGCAATATTTCTGATATCTTCAACGTCAAATTAAAAAGTCTACCAGATTTCTCATGTTTTGGAATCCTTTTGAAACCTTTTTGAGGGTCCTCCACATATGCTCCATGCTTTGTGAATCTAACCTGTAAGCCCTTCTCAACAATCTACCCAACACTAATTAGGTTTTTAGTGATGGTTGGCACATACAATACCTTGCTTACGAGGTTCATGTTACCATCAGATGCTTTAACATTTCCAATCTTCTTTACAGAGTGCCTAATGTCATCACTTTTCTGCACTTATGTACTCGTAATCTTTACCTTGCTTGGCTATCATATTCATGAGAAGTAAGGAATCCTCTTGATCATTTGCATAGTTGTTGTCGTCTCTTCTACATCTGAAGCCTCTTTTATAGTTGTTTTTGTAGCCTTGGTTGTAATTGTGATGGTAGTTGTTTCCTCCATTATTGAACCTGCCTCTTGATTGTCCATAGCCTTCTCTGTGGAAGCCTCCTCCTCTCTGATTCTTTGTGTTCTTGAAGCACTCATCTGTGGTATGATTTTTCAAGTCATAGATGTTGCAAGGTGAAGATTTGTATGGTCTCCCCTTGCCTTGTTTTCCTCCTCTGCCCCTTACTATAGTACCTCTTCACCTACCTATGAAATTCACTTGAGAGGTACTTGTTGTTACCGTTAGTGTCCATGTGAAAGGCCAAATGGTCACCGGACACTTCTTTGTATATGTTCTTTAATAAAACATATAGTGGTCTGATCAGTCACAGACTGTAAGTTCGACCGCATTTGTAAGACCGAAGAAGTCTATCTTCGTGCTCCCTGTGTACTGTGTTTTCTGCGTATTCTACAGCCTCTGTGCGGAGTACTGTGTGCGGCATCAGGAGCTTGGGTTTCTACTCCGAGCATATCGTCGTGGAGCTCTCGAGAAGGAGAGTACAGTGCGGTGTATCGCCATCAAAATACTTCACTGGTATCAGAGCAGTTCGAGGCAAAAAGCTTTGTTCCTTTTGTGCGAGCGAAGCGAGCCCCCCCAGGCTTTCGACTAAGGCGGCGACCAAGGCATAGACCTTGGCATACCTTGTCATCCGAGTCACCGAAGTCACCGTTGGCGCCGTTGGCTGCGCGCGAGGGAGGACCTCAACGATCAAGGAATATAGAGGCTCCCCGTACTTCCCGGGAGGTCACCCATCCCAATACTGTTTCCCCTAGAGCTCGCTTAACCGTGGCAATCTCTTGCCACTAAGCTACACTCTTGTGGTGTTTGAAGAAGGGGAAAGACTAAGGTTGACATTACCTTGAACAATTTTTGGTCCCTCAAAGCTTCATTTTTGCTTTTAAAGCCTATTTCTGAAGCAATTTTGGGGTGTTTTTGGAGCCATTTCGGAGTACTTTCGCACGTAGTTCTCTTCACACAGGTCCAAGAACCTCAAGAAGAGTGTTCCTTGTACTTCTCAGACAATAAATATCAACCTTTGGGGCTGTATTTTCAGCCACACTCGTAAAACTACAGGTTTCTCGAGGGGTTTTCAGTTTTGGTGGGAGCAGTCGCTGCAAATTTATGTAGGTTTTAAAAGCCTAAAACATCAGAGTTGAGAGACACTTGCAGGTGTTATTGGGTAGTTTTTGGGCTGTGTATTCAGCCTTTTAGTGTCATTTTACTGCATATATTGAGCACATACACACCATGTACGCTTCTGCGGGTACCGCTTATGTACGTCCATGTGGGCATTGATATAACGGTTACGTTCTTTGCATAAAGCCTTTTACGTTTGATAAAGAGGGTCGTGGTGAGGTTTTCTTAACTGGGAGACACCCAGATGTCGGGGTCTCTTCGGTGATGCACGTGGAAGACTTACCCAGCCTCGCCATTGGAGATGTATGATAGTTGTTCATAGGTGCTCGATAAGCCTGGTTGGCTTCTATTGGGTAACTGATTATATGCAGTGGAGTCAATGATTCACTATGCAGGTAGACATGTCAGTACTTGCAGTTTTATGATACTTTGACACTGGTCATATGCTAATTTTGCAGAGGATACTCTGGCAAAATTTTTCCAGATTTCTGGTTTAGTCAACTATATAGTGGTCGATTTCCTCCTTGATACACTTATTTGTTGGTGTTTGGACTCTTCTAGCTCCATTATCATTCTATTCAGTTCTCTACGATCATGGCATCAGAGGTCTCAGGCACATCCGGTGGATCAGGGTCTAGTGCTAGCATTCCGAGGAGGAGCTATAACTTGCAGGGCAAAGACCATTTTGAGATCCGAAAATTTGATGGCATAAACTTTGCTCTATGGAAGAATCAGATTAAAGATGTGCTGATTCAAAGAAGGCAATGGAAGCCAGTAAATGGGATTTCAAAGAAGCCTGCTGACATGGATGAAGATGATTGGGATGAGTTAGATGAAATGGCCAGGTCTACCATTCGCTTACACCTGGCAGATAATGTTTACTTTACAATATTAGATTGTAGAAGTGCATAGGAGCTTTGGAAGAAGTTATGCAATACATATGAAAAAGAGACGGCATCAAATAAAGTATATCTGATGAGAAAATTATACGACCTTTGTATGAAGGACACAGATAGTGCTGTTGCTCATCTAAATGAGTTTGATGCCATATTGTCCTAGTTACAGGCTCAGAAAATGGATATGGACAATGAAATGAAAGCAGTATTGTTGTTATGCACCCTGCCATCATCATGGGATACATTTTGCACAGCTATTAGCAATAGTGCACCAGGTGGTAAACTCGTCTATGATGACATATGTGGAGCACTCTTGAGTGAGGAGATTCGTAGAAAATCTATGGTTGGCACTCAGAGTGGAGATGCATATAATGTTCGTGATTCTTACCAAGGAAAGAATCAACAACGTGGCAGGAGCAAGAACAAGGAAAAGAATGGTCAACGGAATAAGAGCAGAAGTAAATCAAGGAAGAGGGATATTGAATGCCATTATTGTCATAAGAAAGGACACATGAAGAAAGACTGTTATGCATTAAAGAATGCTAAAGGTAAAGGACAAAATGTTGATGGGCATGTTAAACAGTTACCTGCACCATCTACTTCGACTGTGAAGATTGAAGAAATTAATGCTATTTCTGATGATGCTGATGTGTTGACACTTGATAGTACTGTGCCATCTGAGGCACTTACGGCTGATTCTCTTTCCCACACCTGGCTGCTAGATTCTGGTGCTTCTTTCCATGTGACACCACATAGAGAATGGTTCTCTAATTATGCAGCAAAGTCTCTTGGTACCGTGAGACTTGGTGACTCTTACCAGTGTGATGTTGTGGGGATTGGAGATGTGGTTGTGCAGTTCATTGACGGTTCAAAATTTACTATGCATAATGTACGCCATGTACCTCAGTTATCACGCAGTTTGATGTCAGTTGGTCAACTTGATGAACTTGGTTACAAGGTGGTCTTCTATGCTCAGTCCTTTCGTATATCAAAGGGCAATATGGTTATTGCAAAAGGAAGGAAAGTTGGCTCACTTTACCCTTTATTTGTATCACAGAAAGAACACTTAGTTGTTACTGGACAGCCTATGGCTTGTATTTGGCATGGTCGTTTGGGCCATATATCTCGTAGTGGAATGGAAAATCTTTCTCGTTCTGGATACTTACCTGTGTTATCTTTCTCTAATTTTTCATTTTGTGAGCATTGTCAATATGGAAAGCAAACCAGAAATGTGCATAAAACGCACATTGACTCTTCAATTCAGCCTTTAGATCTTGTTCATACAGATGTGTGTGGTCCTATGCCCACTAGGTCCTTAGGTGGTTCTCTTTACTTTGTCACTTTCATAGATGATGCTACTAGAAAAGTTTGGGTATATCCTATCAAATCGAAGGATGATGTATTCCTACTTTTAGAAAATGGCTTGCTTCAATTGAGACTGAAAAAGGAACTAAGCTTAAGGCTTTACGTTCAGATAATGGGGGTGAGTATACCTCACATGAATTCATCCTTTTTTGTCAATGTAGAGGGATTCGTAGAGAGTTTACAACTCCTTATACCCCAGTACAGAATGGTGTAGCTGAGAGGATGAATAGAACTATTCAAGATAGAGTAGTCTCTATGTTGCATCATGCAAACCTCTCACAAGGTTTTTGGGCAGAAGCAGTATTGACTGCAGTTCATGTGATTAACCTTTCACCTAGTACTGCCAAAGGTCTGAAAGTGGCACAAGAGTTATGGACAGGGAAACCACCATATTATGATCATCTTCGAGTTTTTGGGTGTGAAGCATATGTTCATATACCCAAGAATCTTAGACAGAAGTTGGACCATAAGTCAAAGAAATGCATTTTTCTTGGATATGGTCGAGAAGGACAATTTGGATATCGCTTATGGGATCCTGAAACACGATCAGTGATAAGAAGTAGTGATGTCATTTTTAATGAGTCTAAGATGCATAAACAGCCGATTAAGGAGGTTGAAGTGAGAAGAGTGGTGTTTGAGGATACTAGTCCTCCGGTTAGCATGCATAAAAATGCTGCACATAGGGATGTTCAAGAGAATGTCCATTCAGATCAGTCTGCACATGTTCCTGTTCAGCAACCATTGAGACGTTCTGCACGTGTCTCATATCCACCTAATAGATATGTTCCAGGTTTAGATTTTGTTATGCTAACAGATGACGGTGAGCCCTCTTGCTACAAAGAGGCTATGCAGACAGAGGATCATGTCAAGTGGGAGCGTGCCATGAAGAGTGAGTTGGATTCTATTCACAAGAATGGTACTTGGGACTTAGTACCTTTGCCAAAGGGCAGGAAAGCTTTACCATGTAAATGGGTATATAAGCTGAAATTCACATCAGATAGTGCTTCTCCAAAATATAAAGCACGACTTGTTGCAAAGGGTTTTCAGCAACAACATGGTGTTGATTTTGAGGAACTCTTCTCTCCAGTGGTCAAGATGACTACTTTGCGCATGTTGCTTGGATTCGTTGCAATGGAGGACTTAGACCTAGTCCAAATGGATGTGAAAACAACTTTCTTGCATGGAGATCTTACAGATGAGATCTATATGGAACAACTAGAGGGTTATGTAGTTCCTGGCAAGGAAAGTCTAGTTTGTAAGCTCAAGAAGAGCTTGTATGGACTTAAACAGTCTCCTAGACAATGGTACCAAAAGTTTGATGCTTTTATGGAGTCCCAAGGCTATTCTCGGAGCAATGAGGATCATTGTCCCTACACAAAGAGATGTTCTGCTGGCAGCTTGATATGCTTGATACTTTACGTCGATGATATGTTGATTGCTGGGAAGTCCTCTTATGATTTGTCAATTCTCAAAAAGAAGTTGAGTCAGACATTTGATATGAAGGATTTGGGGGATGCCAAACATATTCTTGGCATGCACATTACTCGTGATAGGAGTAAAAGATGCATATACTTGTCTCAAAGTGAGTACATATCCAAAGTACTTCACCGATTCAATATGCAGGGTGGAAAGGCATTGAGTACACCTTTACCCACATATGTGAAATTGAGCAAGGATGACTGCCCCAAATCAGATGAGGAAAAGGAATTCATGACCAAAAATCCCTATCAGTCTGCTGTTGGTAGTCTCATGTATGCTATGGTAGCTACGAGACCAGACATTGCATTTGCAGTGGGAGTTGTGAGTAGATATATGTCTAATGCTGGCAAGAAACATTGGGAAGCGGTCAAAATGATTTTGAGATATCTGAGTGGCACTAAGGACAAGTGTCTATGCTTAGGTAGAGGGAAAGCATCCATTATTGGTTACACAGATTCTGACTATGCTGGTTGTGTAGACAATCGTAAGTCTACATCAGGGTACATTTTTCATTTTGCTGGAGGTGCTATCTCTTGGAGATCTCGTCTTCAAGAATGTACAGTTGTTACCACCACAGAAGCAGAGTATGTTGCAGCAAGTGAGGCATGTAAGGAAGCATTGTGGCTTTCTCGTCTTGCTTGTGATATGGGTTTGCCTCAGCATGTACCTCACTTGCTCAGTGATAGTCAGAGTGCCATTGCTTTGGCTAAGAATCCGGTCTATCATGCAAAGAACAAGCACATTGAGGTGAGGTATCACTTCATTAGAGATTGCTTAGCCACTGAGAGCATTATTCTTGAGAAGGTTCACACTCGAGATAATGCTGCAGATGCTTTGACTAAAGCTCTACCACATGATAGCTTTCGACACTATTGTCACTTGATGGGGGTTACTTGATCCTTGATCTTACGCAGTCACTTGTATATTGTGTAACATGCCCATCAGGTGGGAGGTATAGTTTGTATAATTACACTCAGGTATTCTTTATCATTCTTTCTTTTTTCTCCCATAGTTACTCTGGCCATATTGGCCTTTAGTGGGAGATTGTTACCGTTAGTGTCCATGTGAAAGGCCAAATGGCCACTGGACACTTCTTTGTATATGTTCTTTAATAAAACATATAGTGGCCTGGTCAATCACAGATTGTAAGTTCGACCGCATTTGTAAGACCTAAGAAGTCTATCTTCGTGCTCCCTGTGTACTGTGTTTTCTGTGTATTCTACAGCCTCTGTGCACAGTACTGTGTGCGGCATCAGGAGCTCGGGTTTCTACTCCGAGCATATCGTCATGGAGCTCTCGAGAAGGAGAGTGCAGTGCGGTGCATCGCCATCGAAATACTTCACTTGTATCTTCTTCATTCATTCTACCTTTGCCTTTATCTTTACTATTATTTTCACTTGTGTAAAGTGCAGAAGATTGAAGCTTCTAGAGTTATCTCCATTCTTGTTGAGATTTGTCTCATGTGTGAAGAGTTTTCCCATCAATGTGTTGATGTCAGGTATCTGCATGTCCATATATAGATTTGTGGTTGTGGTAAAGGACTCCTACTTGTCATCAGCCTTGATGCCATTTATGATTTGCCTTACTATCTACTCCTCTTCTATTTCTTCTCTAATGCTTCCAAGTTGATCAACTACATCCTTCATTTTGGTCACATAGTCAGCTACAATTTTCTTTGGGTGCTTCTTCGAGGTTGTGAATTCCATCCAAAGTTGGTTCTTCCTAGCCCTTATATTTGATGAGAATTATGAAGAGAGTACTTCCCAAGGCTCTTGGGAGGTCTTGCAATTCCTAATGTGAGGTAATAAGAAATAAAAAATTGTGTTAAGTATATAAGACTTGGCTAGAGCATCCTTTGCACACCATGTAGCTAGTCTTTCTTGCTCCTCTCTTGTAGGTTAATGTTTGCTTGTGAATGTTGGCATTTCATCTCCAGAGATGTATCCATACAAGCTTCTTCCTTGGAGGTAAGCATTCATCCTTAGAGACCATGCTAGATAGTTTCCCCTATCCAATTTGTCAATGAATGATGGAAATCCATCTCCCATTTTACCTTAATGTCGCTCTGATACTATTATTGGAGGAGATGGTGGATAGATTCTAGAAATGAGATGGTGCTCCAAATCCCTACTTCACACCAGCCAAGACTAAGTTGAAGAGTGCAAAGTAGACCTCTTGATCTTCCCAAGGACCACAAATAATGACCTAAGTTCTTTGGAGTATGATGCTCTAATAAATCGATCAAGACAGATGAGTAGGGATTTCAACTATGAGCCAAAACTTGCTATTTTGGTTGGTCATCACACCTGCTCAAAGAAATAAACAGTACTCATTCTCTGCTAGTATTTGAGAAAACTCCTTTTGGCCATATCTAATTAACTAGGATAGCTAACGTTAACAAGTAATTTCACTTAAAATGACAAACTATACTCCGAGAATGATGCTTAGCAAGTTAAAGGTGTATCCCGACATTTAAGGGCTTCAAGAGTATGCAGACCAGTGAGCAGAGTTTTAAAGATATCTCAAGATTGGCTAAGGAAATGATAATGAGACTTTATGGCAAGAAAATAGACTATATTCTAAATCTATAAAAACTTAAATCATATCAAATGATCAAGTATGCACTGAGAACCAAGTCTAAGAAATTCGCTATTCTGAGTTGAACATGATAGAGAAGAGACAGTGAGATATGATCAACATGTATATATTAATGCACATAGATTACAATATTATTGGCAATAAAACATTGCAAAATGTGAGGCATTGATAGAGCTATGGCATAAACTCAATATCAACAGAAGATCCCTCAAAAAGCTCTTCCAATCGGGCTCCATATGACATGACTTTTGAAGTCTCTTTCTATAGATGAAGTTGGAGGTCTTTTTGAACTTGAAATTCAAATTTCTACCAAAAAGTGTTTCTAAATTTTGGATCTCAATCTCCATCTAACGCACCAACTGATCCATCCACTAGAAGTCATGAGCGAAAACTTTTGGTGATCGAGTAAGGGGAATGGTTAAGTGAGCCAACCACCATAAATGCCATCCATGCCACTAGATTTGCCTGAGGAATCATAAAACATCTTTAGGTGATTTTGGGATTGGGGGCTAGAAAATAACCTACACTTTATCAAGGTCAACCGGAATTCCTCAACATGAGATAATATAGCCCAATACTTTACCACAAGAGAAAGCAAAAAATAGATTTATTGGGGTTTAGGAACAATCGGTAATTTCTACACTTAAGAAAGCATAGGCGAAGATGCAACAAATGTGCATTTGTAGTGCCCAACAATAAAGAAATCATCAAGATAGACTCACATAGAGCTAGCAAGGTAAGGAGAAAAAATATCCTACATACAGTGTTGGAACATGCTGGCGGCATTCCAAGAGCCCAAACCACATGATTGTGCATGCGTAAACTCCCCAATTTGTAATGAAGGATATTTTTGGGATATGTGCCTCAGCCATACAAACTTGTTAGGCAATGTCAAAGCACCTGATGGAAACATCAACCTACTCAGTAAGGTACTCATGTCCCTACCATTACAAAGAATTTGATAAGTGTTGGGCAGATAGTAGAGAAAGGGTTGCAAGTCAGGTTCACAAAAGCAGGAGCATTTGTTGAAGATACAAGTCAAGGATTCAAAAAAATTGCAAAAGGTGAAAAGACAGGTAGATTGTTCACATTTGAATTACAAGACACTAGAAACATTGCTCTCTTTAATTATGGTAGTCAGACACTCATAGAATTGGAAGTATGGCACAAAAGGTTAGCACATATTGGTGAAAGGTCATTAAAGCAAATTTGCAGGGACCAAAGTCTACTTGGACTCCCTAATTTGTCAAAACAACATATGATTTATAAGTGTAGTGCATGTCAATTTGGAAAGTCTCACAGGTTACCATTCATGAAGAAAGGTTATATGCATGGAGATCTCTTAGAGTTGGTTCATACAGATGTATGGGGACCTAGCAAGGAATCTTCAATATCTGGATCAAGGTATTATGTCTCCTTTATTGATGATTGCAGCAGATGGACTATCCTATTCTTTATGAAACACAAAGATGAAGTTTTTTCATGTTTCAAAAGATATTTGGCTCTTGTGGAGAATCAAACAGGTAAATCACTAAAAAGGCTAAGGTCAGATGGAGGGGGAGAATACTTCTCCCATGAGTTTGATTCTTTTCTTCAAGAAAGAGGAATCAAAAGAGAGGTAACTACAAGGTACACTCCTGAGCAAAATGGAGTGGCAAAAAGGAGGAATAGGACAATTGTTGAAGCTGCAAGGTCTATGTTAAATGAAAAGCATTTACCTAATTACTTATGGGCTGAGGCTGTATCTACAGCCACTTACTTGATTAACAGGTTGCCTTCAAAATCCCTTGATGGGATGACTCCATATGAGGCTTGGAATGGAAGAAGACCTAGCTTAGATCATTTTAAAATTTTTGGATGTATTGCTTTTGCTCATGTTCCTTCACAGGTTAGAGGCAAGATGGATCCAAAGGCAGAAAGGTGTGTATTTATTGGATATGACAACAATCAAAAGGGCTATAGGTTATACAACCCTACCAACAAAGGATTCTTGGTAAGCAGAGATGTAGTTTTTGATGAGAGCAATTCATGGTATGAAGATTCATGCAGGAAGGTCAATTTACCATATGATCTTGAAGAAGATTTTCCAAAGCTTGGTAGAGAACAACCAAAGATTGAAGAACAAGACACCTCAGAGGATGATGAAGAATCTCAGATGGAAAAGATCAAAGCATGGAAGTCTAAAGGTAAAGCAAAATTGCAAGAACTTGGACATGAAGCAGAATCATCACATCATGGCCTAAGAAGATCTATGAGCGAAAAGAAAAAACCAGAAAGGTATGGGTTTGACACCTCATTAGTAACTAAACATTCTATCTACATAGCACAGGATATAAACCAAGAGGAGCCATCATCATTTGAAGAGGCCAAAGAAAAAACAGAATGGAAGCATGGAATGAAGGAAGAGATTGAAGCACTTGAGGAAAACAATACTTGGGATTTGGTGCCCAAGACTTCATCCATGAAGGTAATAGGCTCAAGAAGGTTCTATAAACTCAAGAAGAATTCTGATGGTTCCATTAACAGGTATAAGGAAAGGCTTGTAGCAAAATGCTTTGCACAAAGTCAGGCAATTGATTATGAGGAGACCTTTTCTCTTGTGGCAAAGATGCATACTATTAGGGTTTTGCGTAGTATTGCCTTTTCCAAGAATTGGAAGATACTTCAACTAGATGTAAAGAATGTATTCTTGAATGGTTCGTTAACAGAAGAGGTATATATGGCACAACCACCTGGTTTTGAGAATCAAGTTTATCCTGATTATGTGTGTAAACTTAACAAAGCATTGTATGGTCTCAAGCAAGCTCCAAGAGCTTGGAATTTCAGGCTTGTTTCATTCTTGCAGGACAAAGGCTTTCAACCAAGCAAGGCAGATCCTTCACTCTTTATTAAAAAGAGTAATTCTGAGGTCATCTACTTATGTGTATATGTAGATGATATTATATTGACAGGAAATGATGCAGATGGTATGAAGAAGATCAAAGATCAAATGAGAGAAGAGTTCAAGATAAGTGATCTGGGTTCACTTACCTACTTCCTAGGTTTGGAATTTGTCTACAAACATCATGGTTTGTTTCTCACTCAAAGAAAGTACATTAAGGACATGTTGGCGAAATTCAAGATGCAAGATTGTAAGATTGCAGGTAATCCAATGGAGGTCAATCACAAATTGAGCTCACATGAAGGTGAATTCATAGAGGACATCACATCATATCAAAGTCTAGTGGGTAGTCTCAACTATGCCACATTGACAAGAGTAGATATATGTTACAATGTGAGTGTGCTAAGCCAATTTATGCACACACCAAGGAAACCACATATGGATGCTGCCAAGAGGATTCTCAAGTATCTCAAAGGAACCATAAATGAAGGACTTTATTATCCTTATGTATCTGATTTAGGTTTGAAGCTATTTTCTGATGCAGATTGGGTTGGCTCCAAGGAAGATAGAAGGAGCACTTCAGGTTATCTTACCTTTGTAGGTTCAAAGCTTATTTCATGGTCATCCAAGAAGCAACCCATAGTTGCTCTCTCTTCTACTGAAGTTGAATATAGAGGTCTTTCCATAGCTACACAAGAAGCTATGTGGATGAAGACATTATTCAAAGATCTTGGATTGGAGTTTGGAACTCCAACTATTTTTTGTGACAATATGAGTTCTATTCACTTAGCTGCTAATCCTATTTTTCATGCAAGGACTAAAAATATTGAAGTTCATTATCACTATGTATGAGAGAAGGTTCTAAGCAAAGAGATTCAAATATCATATGTGTCCACTCATCAACAATGTGCATATATTCTAACCAAAGCATTGGATGGTACAAAGCTTTGCAATTTCAAGGCTATGATAGGTTTGCAGGTAATCTTAGAAGATTGAAGACCTCAAGCAATGCTTGGCTTAACGGGGAGCTGTTGGAGCAAGTCTATGACAAGCCTAAGTATTGGCTTGAGTCCCACAAAGTCATAGAAGAAGCCTTAAAATGAAGTCTATGTAAAGTTCACTTGTGAACTACCTCTTGTAACTTTTGAAGAGTTTACTTAATGTAAAAGTGAAAGAATCTTAAGTGGTTGAGTCCACTTGATCAAAAAGGGAAAGAGGAGCCAAAAATTTGTGATTTATGGTAGATAGAGAATCAAATCAATCACTAATTGATTGAAGAGTGATTGAGGGAAGTTAGCCTCCCAAGCTCAACTATAAATAGATGGCAGTTTTAGTCCTGGTAAGAGAGACCTATGTGAAGACCTCCAAGAGTTGAGCTTTATGCCATATCAAGGTGTGATTCCAAGGCACACATATTTATTATTAAGTCCATTGTATTATACAAGCAATATACTTTCAATCTCATGATCATTTGAGTTCATATTTCTATGTTCTTGTGAAGTGTACTACTCACTACCATTACTCTCAATTTTCTCAGTCAGATTGCAGAGATGGTTTCGCTGAGCTTGGTGCATCATTTTCAGTGATTTAACTTGGTAAAGCTAGCTCTATAAGACTAATATATGCTCACCAATTTTCATTTCATTTGGATGTTGCAATCTTTAGTTATGTTCAAATGAAGTCAACAGTATCTGTTCATTTTCACTTCTCTGTCAAGTACCCGACTTTTTTACTTCTTTTGTCAGAGCCATTTCTCAGTGGTTACACATCCAAATGCAATGATTTAAAGCTTGTTGGATTTAACATACTGTCTAGTATAAGCATACAAATTTTCAGGATCATTAGATTCCTAAATCTGGAGTTATGTGCAGGTTTGTGCTCACTGGTCTCATTACTGTAGCAGCCCGTGAAAATCGGGATGATGTCATCAGTTGTTAAACATCATTCTCAGTGTGTGGTTCATTATTTTTAATGAGATTACTCTTGAAAGTTAGCTCTTTAAGTTAACTAGACTTACCCAAAATGAATTAAGCTAATTGCTGCTGTGCTCAGAGAAATATGCAAAACACTGGACAGGTGTATGAACCAAGATAGCAAGTTCTTCACCTCTGAGCTAACTCCAACTTATCTGTTTTGATCTATCTTTTTGAGAGTGATCTTCCAAGGTACATAGGTTGTCTAATACATCCATTGGAAATCTAAGAGGGCCCACCATATACTCCTTGAGTTCATTTGGCTGGTGTAGATCAAGGATTTTGCAATACCTCTTCATCTTCAAGCACATACCTATCCATCTCTTCACAAATCAGTTCCCAGAGATAGCTACAACTTCCTCTAGCCCATGAGCATGAGGAAAGGTACCTGAAATACCCATAGACAAAGTGGTAGATGTGAGTGAAGGAGAGGAAGGTAATGCTTATTTGCCTATCACTTACAAAGGATACACTACCAAAGCCATCTTACACACATGCGCAAGAGTAGCTATTGCCACCACTTCTTTGTGGAAGCATTGGGGTAAACTAGCTCTTAGACCTACTAGGATGAAGTTGCAAATGGCTGACGAGCACATAGAAAGACCTTTAGGACTACTGGACGGAATTACCCTATCCACATATGGGGTAGAATTTGATCACACTTTTGCAATATGTGATTTTGGGAAGAATCAAGCATATGAAATGCTTCTAGGTAGACCTTTCATGCGACAATTGCAAGTGGTACAAGATTTAAGAACCAACTCTTTGTACTTGCAACACCTAGGAGTGACCACAAAAGTGAACCTCACGGACTACTCACACAGGGATGTACCACCCTTGCAATGAAACATTGTACATAGGAATGAAGATGGGAAGGAATTGGTACATTCCTTGGCATCAGATCCATCATGGCTGCATGAGGAAACCCACCTATGGATGTGTAAAGTTGCAGCAAAAGAGGAGGAGCGAGGGAAAGCAAGAATGTCAAGAACCAAAAAACCCTCTAGACCTATTGAAGACCCAACATACGTGCCAATAGTGTTTCCAGACGAGGAATTCGAACCCTACGGCTACGTAGAGATTCTTGCGAGGATGGACATAGCAATTAACGAAGAGCAATGGACCCCCCATTCTGATGAAGATGGCTATGATATCTCCATGTTTACTATAAACCTTATAGGGGAAGAAACTGAAGGAGACAAACTTGAAGGTGAGATCTCGGAGAGGAGCAAGCAAGTGAAAGAGGGAGAATGGGAAGTTGAATCTAATAGACCTGAATGTTCATCTGAAGAGGAATTTTTAGGTTGGGTAGAAGCCATTTCCCCAGACCACAAAACCCCTAGGAAGGGAAAGGATAATTCATGCCCTAGTCACGAAATAAATAGGTGAGAAAGGATAAAACTGTGAAACAAGAATAAGAAGAAGAACCATGAATGGAAGTTCTAGAAAATTTTAAAAAATACGAAGTCGAAGAACAAAAGATCATGATAAGAATGCCTAAGAGAGACAGAAGCTCCGGAGAAGCCTATGATAACAAGGAGACTACAAAGAAAGTAGTAGTGGAAATCGAGGGAGGAGAAGAAAGATGTATGTACATAGGGCATGATCGGACAAACGAAGAGGATGAAAGTTTGATCACCTTACTAAAAAGGTATAGGGATGTGTTTGCATGGAGTTATAAGGACCTGAAAGGAGTAGATCTAGATATATGTTCTCATAGAATACCCATGACAGCCGAGGCTTAACCCACCAAGAAAAAACCCACAAAAACCCTATACGTATAATGATAACTACGCATTGAATATCAAGGAAGAGATAGATAGACTCCGTGAAGTTGGATTCATTTACGAGATAGAACATACCGAATGGGTGTCACCCATTGTAGTCGTGCCTAAGAAGAATGGTAAGTTGAGAGTGTGTATTAATTTGAAGAAAGTCATTGCCACCATTAGGGACAATTACCCTCTACCTATCACAAAACACCTGTTGGAAAGAGTCGCATGCAAGGAAGTGTATAGATTTCTCGATAGATTTTTCAGGCTATAACCAAGTCGCCACTGACCCCGAGGGTCAACGTAAGATGGCCTTTGCCACTGAATTTTTCATTTCATATAATGCCTTTTGGGAATGGACCTGCAACTTTCCAAAGGTTGATGTGCCATGTGTTCAAAGAGTTCTTGAGAAAGAATTTAGAAGTGTATGTAGATAATCTGTGTGCTCACTCAATGCTTAGACCAGATCATATCCCTGAGCTTGAACGCATCTTTGACAAGTGTAGGGAATATCAAGTCTATTGAAACCCAGAGAAGTGTGTCTTTATGGTAAGACAAGGTAAGATACTTGGTCACATAGTTTTGAAAAATGGAATTTCCACAAATGAGGATAAGGTATGAGTGATCAAGGAACTACCTAGGCCAAAGAACATGAAGGAGGCACAAGCATTTATGGACCATTGTGAGTATTACTGACGATTCATACATATGCATGCAATCATTGCTAAACCACTATACAACCTCATAATTAACTTTGAGTGGACAGAAGAATGCGAGAGTTCCTTTAGTGAACTAAAATGACGATTGTGTTTTGCACCTATTCTAGCCATGCATGACTCGAACAAACCTTTTCACCTACACATAAATGCTTTTAATCATGCCATAGGCTATGTGTTAGGACAACCCACATATGAAGGGAATATTGACTTACTGATTGCATATGCTAGTAGGTAGTTGAATGCTATAGAGAGAAATTACACCCTGATGGAGAGAGAGGGGCTAGGAATGGTCTATGCCATCAAGAAATTTTATCACTATTTATTGACAAATAAGTTCAAGTTCTTTATAGACCATCAGACTCTCTTGTATTTAGTGAACAAACCCTGCAACACAGGTAGGTTAATACATTGGTTTCTACTACTTATAGGGTATGACATTGAAGTCGTAGTCAAGAAGGGTAGAACACACTTGAGAGCAAACCATCTCTCGAGGATAACTTCAAGAGAAGCAGCTATTGGGGTAGCCGATGAGTTACCATATGCTTTCCTATTTACTGTTGAGATTGTTCCAGAATGGGCAAAGCCATTAGTTCCCGTATTGACATATGGACATAAGAATTCTCAAGTGAGAAATCAAGAGAAGGAGGTAGTGAGTGCAGAGATACCGAATCCTCATGGCTAGTATATATAGGCAAGATCATCAGAATATTCTTGCTTGTTGTGTAGAAGAACAGGAGTATGACAATTGGTTACAACTAGCACATATAAGTGCACTAGAGCAACATCATTCGAGACACCGGATATTATCAAACTTGAAAATGTTAGGTGTGTATTGGCCCTCAATGGAAAAAGATGTCCGACAACTTTTGGATGAATGTCCAAAGTGTTGTAGACCACTGATATAACACTCCACTCTATACCATGTGGCCCTAATGCCAAATTGGAGTGAACCTTTAGTTAACTATCTGAGGACGAAAACTTTCCTAGAAGACATGACTCTGGCATGTAAAGCAAGTCTCGAGTAGGAGGCTCAAGATTATAAACTCATTGGTGATAACCTGTATAGCCGAGGGAGAGATGGTTATCTAAGGATATGTGTGCACGAGAGTGAATATCTCAACCTCTTAGAGGCTGCCCATCAAGGTGCAACAGGTGGCCATTTTGGACCTGACCGTGTTATTAAGGCCATACTATTTTTGGGATTATGGTGGCCCACCCTCCATATGGATGCTCACATATATGTAAGATGATGTGACATATGTCAAAGGGCTCAGTAGCCTACATGTAGAGACGAGATGCCCCTACGACCCATGATGGGAGGGCACACATTCTCAAAATGGGGAATAGATTTTGTAGGACCTATTAACCCCCCTGCAAAGAACTCCCATGCTAATTATATCATAGTTTCCACATACTATCTCACTAAATGGGTAGAGGCCAAGGCCACAAAGAAGAATGATGCATGCACAATTGCAAAATTCTTGTTTGAGAATGTCTTCACACGATATGGGCTTCCTATAGAGCTTGTAAGTGATAGAGGTACTCATGTTTTGAATGAGTTTATTGAATATCTATTACACAATTTCATGGTAATACATAAGAAATCTACACGATATCATCCACAAGCCAATGGACAGGCTGAGAGTACTAACAAAAGTTTGTGCAACATACTGACCAAGATTGTGAATAATAAGAATTTGGATTGGGATCAACAATTGTAGCATGCCTTATGGGCCTATCGAGTGGCATATAAAGTAATGCTCAATGCCACACCATTCCAGATGGTATTTGGTCACAATGTGGTGTTGCCATTGGATTTTTGGATACCCACCCTCGAGATAGCGCAGGATCATGAGTGGACAGGTCATGAACTTTCCTCGAGACTACTTGACTTGGAACGACTAGGAGAGACTAGACTGTGTGCAATAACAAGAATTTATGCTGCTAAGAAAAGACAAAAAGCCTATTTGATGTTCATATCAAGGAAAATGGATTATGAGTTGAAAATCTCATGTTAGTTTACACCTTAAAACAACATAGTTAGAGAAATGAGGATATGGACCCATGATTATCAATAGGATATCAACTAGAAATGCTGTTCAACTAGCAACTGTAGAAGGACAGGTAATGCCTAATTATATTAGTGGATGCAAAGTTCAGTTATATCAAGCACCCCTGACTAAGGATATGCTTAAACGGCTAACTCATGCCAAGAATCAAAAGGAAGAGGAGGAACGAATCAAGGCCAAAGCCTAAGGAGAAGCTTTAGAACACATTAGGTGCATGCGATTAAGGAGGAAAGGACCAACCAGTCAGCGAACATTTGGTCTTGGTGACGATTAAAATCATGGATATGGATTATCAATTTCCAATGGTCCCAAGATTTCAAGATTCTACATGAGATTCCATCCACACTGGATATTTTGAAAAACGTTGGGATTCATAAGGATTTTGAGTTGCCAATCTACAAGCCATATTTCGAGAGATGCACCCAAGTAATGAACACCCTTCCTTTGGCCTTGGACAAACCATTGATGCCAGAAGAAAAAGTGCTTAATGTAGAAGGTGAATGGGTCAATATACAATTCACACATGAGCTAATCAAAGAAGCATTTGGATGGACCGAGGACGGCACCACCAATCTCAACGAAGAAAGTCATGGCACGAAGACAAGAACTTTCTTGGATATTAATCGTATTGATATTGAAGAAGAAGTTAGATTGGTGCATCAACATTTCTGCTTTCTTAATATGCACAGATATACAACAGCACAGAAGATAATAGTGCAATTACTATCTCATCCCACCAAGCAAATAGGCAACCAAATAGATTTGAAGCCCTACATTCAAGAGTGATTATTTGAAGCCAAGAAGTAATGAGGTCATAAGAAGTTTTTGAATGAAAGTGTGGCTCTGACAATATTAATATACCACACCTTAGGCATTTGGGAATACCTCAAAGAAATGCCATCATCTATGAAAATGGCTAAGTATGTGAAGCCAATAACGGTACCAAAGAAGAAGAAAGGTATGAAGATAACAGAAGAAGCAGGCAGAAGCTCACAACCGGTGATGCAAGGAGCAAAAAGATTGAGGGAAGTACTAAAAGCGGAAGAAGCAACTCCACCATCAAAGAGGATACATATACTCCCTAGAACCAAAATAGAAGAGGCCACTCCTACTATGGAACTGGAGTTGAAGGAAGCCATGGAGGAAACTCACAAGTTCATGGAAGGATAGATCAATCTGCTAGTTCAAGGGCGTCATTACCATCAAGCTCATATCACATCTATGCCAAGAAAGAAACTCACAAGAGGTTAGTCAATTCCAATTCTTCATGTGAAATCCAAGAAGAACATGAACCATTAGCTATGAACATTGATATGGAGTGAATCAAATAATGATGCTAATTGGGATGAAATAAATCAAGTCAAAGATTCACTTGAAGTAGAAAGAAAAAAGTTGGATCAAGTACCAGATGCTACATTTGAATATGGATAAAAAGAAAGGCCAACAAAAGATGATGTATGCACATTGAAAATGAATGACACAACAAAGCTTCAAGTCACAGAAACCCACCTTGAAAGTCAATCTACAATGAAGAATCCAAAGGAAGAACAAACACAAGAAGAAATGGAACAACCAGAACCATTTACACCTATAAGGATAGTAGCAGAGCCTTCACCTCTTGATGTGACATTTCAAGGTAGTGCTACAAAGTCTACTACATATAAAGAAGAAGAACATCAAATTCAACTACAAATCAGACAACCACATAAGGAGACAATACATATTGAAAAGATTAAAGATGTACAAATGGGTGAAGAGACGGGCATACCAAAAACATGGCTCAATGTGGACATGGTGCAATTAAAGTCTCTAGTAAAAAAAAATGATCCAGACAGCGATGGATGCACAACAACAAATGATGGAAGTAGATACTGATTATGACAAAGCATTAGTGAAAAGAAATCAATTCAAGACACTCAGTGAGGAGCTATCCACAAGAGTATTACATGCTCAAAAGGAACTTAGCAACAAGGAAAAGGAAACAAAAAAAGCCATGGAAAGATGCAACATACTAACTATAGACAATTAGAAGATGCAAGACCAGCTTAAGCAGCTTCAAGACAAATATGCAGCCAGTGAAGCTGAAAAGGTACGCTTACCAAATAGAAGCAAACTTTTAGAAGCCCAGATCAAGGTGTACATGGATGACACTGATAACCTAAGAAGCAAGAATAAAGAATTAATGAATGCAACCCTACTTAATCAACCCATTGAAGTGCAAGAAAGTAACCAAAACTATACACAGGAACTAGAAGCTCAGATAACCAGGTATGCAAATCAACCGAAGCAAGAGCAAGCGTTAAGAGAAGAATGGGAAAGAAAGTATATGTATGATACAAATGAGCTCAAAAAAAGGTGGAAGGCTTCAGAAGCCAAGATCATAGAGCAATGCAAAGAGGATGTGGATCAGGTACCATTACTTGGCGAACAACTCCTATAGAGTAATGAAGCACTCACAACAACTAATAATGAAATACTTAAGAAAGATGCAATCATTGAAAGCTTGTGGGCTCAATTACTACAGAGCAATCAAATGGGGATACTAGTAGTTCAAAGCTCTCAAGCAGGTACTGTGGAGACTGAGGTACATCCTCCTTCTCCCCCCATCCATAATTTACCAATACACGAGGGCAAGGTAGAGAAGGGTGCTGATAGAAATACATGGCGTATTGCAGAACTAAGCCGAAATGAGACAGACACTACTGGTGTCCCAACTTATGGGACAATTTGAAGATCAAGTAGTGAAAGTTATGAAAGGAGCCAAAATCAAAAGAAAAAATTTTGAGAAAATTTTGAAGCCCTTCAACGTACCATATGGCCCATTAAAAGAAGAAACCAAGAAATACATCAAGAGGACTACACAAAAAGAAATTGATCAAGACTTACAGTTCAGAACAGGTACCTTCTCTTATACACAAAAAGAATTTGACAAAGCAGATCCAATCTAGAGACCTAAATTTTTGAAAAAGAATCGGACTCTATGGGTGCATTGAGAATTGGCACCATATTTATTACAAGTAAACCCATCTTTTTGCCCCGTACCCTGACGAAGATCTTGGATGCAATTTTGGGAAGAATAGCATCAAGGCATACTCAATAACCAGTGGCTAAACTACCCATTACTATGAAGTGTGCTCCATAACTATTTACCTACCGAAGAGTATATGGTAGGGACTATGGAATTTTGGCTATCAAGATATGATATAGTTCTAGAACTAACAATAAAGATGACAAATAAAGTGTTGAGCATGCTACTTATAGTTTTGAAAGTCTTCAAACATGCTCAATACACATTTTTGAACCTCATCGGCATTAACCAAGGCACAAATGTCTTAAATTTTGATCACTATGTGTTGCCTAACTAACTTAATATCATGGCCATATACTCAAGCTTAATGTTCCTATCGCGTACCTATATGCAAACATTGGGAGAAACATTTTTCATAGGGTTTTTTAAAATCGACTAAATTTTTTTTGTAAACAGAACATCCAATTTAAATGCTCGATTGATGGCCTATGAGCTATGTTTCTTTGGAGATCATCAACAAGCCCCAAATGATGCAGTAAATGCAGGCCAATAGAAGGAACTCATGATATGTGAAGCTAATCTGCTGAATCAAAGAGAGCAAACAACCATTCAAACATACTCATGTCGCCAATCAAAGTCTATTGGGGACAAAAAAGTTCAAGAGGAGGGATGTATGGAGGGAGAATCAAGAAAGAGACGAAGAAGAAGGAAATAAAAAAGAAAAACTATTCAATAAGGATAAGTCACCCTCTGCCAAACGCCCTGTAGGGGCCCGCATCAGGTTGCAATGCCAAAGAAGGAGGTCTTGAGAAGTGGAAACAAAGAATTACAACAGGTCCTTTCAAGCACCACACTCACTAAAAGATATGCGATACTTACCACTAGGGTGTGTGTGGCAACCCAAAGCAATACAATAGGGCCAGACGTGTGAGAACAAAGATTTATTCAAAGGCCAAAAGTTAGAAAGAGGTAGAGGCTGAAAAGCTGAAAAGAGTGACTAAGATACTCATACTCTTAGCCGCTAGGTGCATGCATGGTGTAGCTCAGTGATGAGTAGCACCTCCTTTAATGTCAATCCGGGAAGACGTGAGGATGGTATGAAGACCTCGAGCAAGTGGAGGCACAAGTGCGTGAGTGAGAAGCACACCAACATGCACACACATACACACACACGTGCACACACGGCAAGACAAAGAGTGAGGAGCAATGGAGTTCTTAGATTACTTTCAAAAGCTCTTACAAGTTCATTTCAATTACAATCTAACCTCAAAAATGAGCTCTCTAGCTCTATTTATAGTTTTTGACTAGGTTTTGGCCCTGTCCAGACCTAGTGTCCGGCCTAGTTAAAATTAGGTTCCAGGGCCAATTTGAGGGCTTAAACGGAGTCTAAAAAATACGAAAATTGATATGTAGGCACTTCTAAGGCTCCTCAAGCTCAAGGACTCCTTGGCTTGCACAAAATGGAGCTACAAAAATATGAAATGGTATTTACAATGATTGTTAGTGATAAGAATCACTGTTATAAAGATGTTGATTTGGAAAAATTTGAAGGGCCTATCTGCCAGATTTGCGTCGACTGCTTTGTCTACTTAATCCTTCACCTCGCTCTGACTCTCTCCGCTGGCTTCCTTGTCTAGTCAGTCCTTGGGTGCCCATACTGCTCTCAACACCCCCCCCTCTCTCGCGTCTGTCATCCCTGACAGACCCTTGTTGCTGGGAGTGTTGGATGTAATATTCCACAACCTGAGTGGCAAGCTGATGTTCTTGTATGCGTAGTCCTCTGGCCAAGTCTATCATCATACAATCCCAATCAATTGGTCCTGGAATGTCCGGATGTGGCAGACGTAACTGATCTGCATGGATCGCTTGTTCTACTGTGAATAGATGTAGCAAATGTGTGGGTCTGGGAATGAATATTTCTGAATGATATTCCCAGAATCTTGTAGAGAATAGTTCCTCAAATGTCTGCTTGAAGCATGCGGGTAAGTACTTTATTCGTGCATGCCAGGCAAAGATTATAGTGACCGAGGGAGTCTGGCTCATGTCGTAGACTAAATCCTTGTTACCTTGGGAGAATCCAGGGGCAGAGATGTATGGAGCTTGTACTATCCGAAAGGTTTTGAAGACAATGGTCATGAGCTCGAATATTTTCATACACATTTTTGCTGCTATGTCGGGTACATTATTTAGACGTGTAGACCAGTGCCGAATTGTTGATACCATGTAGGCTACGGTTGGGGTCCCTCGAGGTGGAGCAAAATATGGATAGTTAACCCAAGCCGAGCATTCTTTATTGTTGCGTACCTTGATTGCAAATGCTTGCCATGATCTGCAACGTACCATTGGGCAATAACATGGATTATACTTGATATACAGTGGCATGGTTGCCCAGGTGCTCATCATCTCAGGGTAATCGGTTAGTAGACGTGCACGCCAATTAGGCTGGAAAATTGAGCCCACACGCGCATCTGTCGGTAAGTCCTCTGACTCAAATTGAGTGGCAAATGTGGGCTCCTTCCCTGTATGTCTTTTAACTTCTGCATTATAATCATGTAGCAAGACAAAATAAGGCATGTATTGCGACTCTGATGTTGTGATTAACCGTTGGTGGGATAGGTTCTGAAAGTAAGAAGACCGAAGAACAGTTTCTTCCAGATTTGTGAGAGATTGCATTTGCACGGCAACGCGATCATCATGTGTCTTACCCACTTTCTCAACCCTTTTTACCCAATCTGGAACTTGAATTTCTAAAGTGTCCTGTCCTAGTCCGACCACCGGGTGTTGGCATTGGCTCGTACGACTCTTCATAGCTGTCATCGACGGGGATTTCCACTACTGTTTCGGGTTCTGGTTCTTCGGTGGGTGAGGGTGGCCTTTCATATGGTGCGAGGCGTGCTTGGAGTTCTGCCACCTGTTTCCGGAGGGTCTCTACTTCTTCTGTAGAGTGTTGCAAGATTACCAGCTCCTGTTGAGCTTTGGGGGCACTGGCTATCTGTTTCTTTAGGTCTACACATTCAGTCTCTAACTTTTCATATGACTCCAAGAAATTTGCATGCTCCTCAAGTAAGATGCGAATGTCTTCCGATGGGACTGCTCTATACTTGGTAGGGCTAATGGTTGCTCCTGCAGTTCCTTCCATAGCCGCTTCAAAGTTGTCTTGGTTTTGTTGTTGAAGCCTCTTGTTCTCTTCTAGTGCTGCTGCCATATGCTTCCTTAATAGCCCAAGGTTGCGTCTGAGTGTAGCATTAGATATCATTTACGCTTGGAGCACTGTTTCTAGTTCCTTGACTGCTTGATCATCTACTGTTGATGTCTTTGATTCCAATTCGGAGTGAGCCTGCTGTAAGGTGGTATGCTCGGTTAGGAGCGTTTGGTAATCAGCTTCAAGAGTGGTGAGGTGGGGGGTAGTGGAGGGGGAGATGGTGGAATCATGGGGAGAGGTGCTGTGGTGGGTGAAATGTCCATTGGGTCAGACAGAGTGGTGTGTACAGGGGCTACCATGTAGGTGGGTATGGTAGGTGAAGTGAGTGTGGTGTTCGTGTAAATTGATGTTGTTGCGAATAGCGGGGAAATGTGCCTCTGAAACATTGGAGAGCGGATGAACTGCTCCACAAAGGACGGGTATTGGGGTGGTAAGGTTAGGTTGAAAGAGGTGTAGGGGCCAGATGGGAAGTGAGGGTCATGGAATGGAGGTATCCGTATTGGGGGATAGGCTGGGAAACACAGGGTGCCTTCTGTGGGTGCAGGGTTTCCAACCACACTTGGAATTATGGGATGGCCAATTATGGGTTCGGAGGGTAGAAGGGTTGAAGTGTACAAGGGATTGGTGACGAAAGAGAAGAGGGTGTCTTGTGAGGTGGGTTCTCGAAAGGAAAATGATGTGACTGAGGGTGGGTTATAAGTGAAGGTAGAGGTGATGACTGGCGTTTCTTCCATGGTGGGAGGTGGTGGTGGGGGTGGAGAAGGTGGTGATGGGGGATGCTGGGGTGAGATGGGTGATGTCTGAACGAAGGTTTTGGCAGAGAGGTCAATGGTGGTGGTGGGGGTAGCTGTGGCTTCGATGGTTACCTCTTGTTCTATGACGGGCATCCTGATAGTCTTACCTGCTCGTGGTAATGTGTCGACTCTGCGTTTGTCATACCTCACGGACTGATGGACTGCAGTGTGGACAGCCTCCGGAACTCCTAAAGACTCTGACACTAATTTGAGGGTGTCAATGAAATGTTGATCCACCCCATCATCTGATAGCATTTCTTGCATCAAAAGCTTGACCTGACACAAGAGAGAGTTGATGCCTTTCTTGCACTGCTTTGATTGTGTCGTATAACCTTTGTAGTTGAGCTGTATATGCAGGTGCACCTACAATTTCTGGCACTTCTTGTTGCTCATCATGATGCTCTTGATCATAATCCTCCTCACCTTCCTCCTGTTCTTCATCTTCATCATCCTCTTCATCCACTTCAACTGTGGTGACAGGTACTTGGGCGGTTGTTGCTTGCGTTTGCACATTCTCCACTTGTTGTGCCTCTTCTGCCTCCAGCTCTACATCTTGTAATAATTGTTCGAAATCTTCATTCGTGAGTTCTTCCAAAGGTGCACCACTGGGAAATTCAAGATCGGTTGGGATGGGAGGGAATATCAAGGTAGAACCATCGGTGCTGCGTCTTGGAAGTCAGAGTGTGAATGGTCGGACTCTTCGGGGTGGAGGGGTGACGTCTGGTGTTAGGGTGGCTCCACGTGGTTGAGCACAAGGGACTTGGACAGTACCTCTCATCTTCTTAGAAGGGGGTCCAGTGGATGTCCTGCCTCTAAACTGCTCTACACGATTCCACATTAGGGCCCGTTGAATAGGAATGTCATAAGCCAAACACCTATAAATTATTCTCGTCAGAGCACAACATCCATATAAAACCTGTTTCCACGGCCATCGTTTGTGAGCTAGGTGTATCTGATCAATTATCCAGTGGGGTAAGTTGATGGTGAGGCTCTGTGTCTCTGCCAGATACAAACTAAACCAAATCTTTTTAGGCGGCATGGTGAATCTATCTTGGGCAGGAAAAGCAAAGTGTTGCATGCACATGCGAAGGTGTATTGCAACATTAGGCGTCATGGACACCATGTCCTTGAGTTTGGTGAGGCTTCGATTCTTCATGTAATCTGGCACTAGGGTTTCCTTCTCTGTAGGAATATGCATTCCGCGCATATCTAGGGCCTCTCTCACCAAGTTGTTGGATAACCTAAACCTCTTGAGCTCATTTCCTTTTGTTAGAGATGGGATCACAAATGAGCTTGCGCCTTTTGGGTTCTTGTTTGGGGTCAAGGTGTTGATGAGATAGTAGCATAGCATGAAGTCAGGCTTTGGGAGCCGTGCACTGAAATATGCATTCAATCCTGCCTTCTCCCATACCGAACGTAGACCTTATGCATTTTGTAACTTCTCGAATTCTCTTGTAAAGAAATGGTATTTACCTTGCTTCCCATTGAAGTCCAACTTTGATTCCCATAGGTATGTTCCCTCTCCCAAGGGTCCTGCCACTTCACTAAACCAGTGGGAAGCTTTTCCTACGGGCATGGTATGGCCACTAGGAGGGTCCGCTATAGATATGATTTTGATGGCCTGCAATTCTTCTCGTCTTTCGTTTGTTTCAGGCAAAACGGGTAAACTCTCTAAGTCCACCACTTGCTGGCTCGTTTCTGTTTGAGAGCTAGTTCCTGCCGCCTCAGCCATGTTGAAAACTTCGCAGCTGGTTCTGTGAGAATACATGAATAAATGTTAACATTGCAATGGACACAAAAAATGACACCGTGTCCCCGTTACAACATTAACATGAGGCTCGGGAGAGGTTAGGGGGTTAGTAAGTGCTCGGTGCTTGTGTGTGTAGTTAGGAATTGGGTAGACCTAAGAACTAAGCAGAATGATGTAGTGTGAGAGTGACGTAGCTGGACATGGATTTACAACTGGGGTCCGGGGGTTTATTCCAAGTTTTAGGTTGCCAAATGCAATGGATAGGTTTTGATCTTGACTTTGTGGAGACTCTGGAGAGTGTGATAGGGGTATTTACTTGAAAAATGGGGCTTTTAGGGACCCATTTACAAGTGATTCTATTGGTGCTCATGGAAGAATACGTGTTCGTGCGTGATGTGTAAGAGTGGGCCTCAGATGTTCGAGTGAGTGAAACATGTTGTACAGGGTTTGGCCTTGGTGTAGCTATTTGAGCCCGCAAGCAAGCCTTAGGCACCCAGATTTGTCGTGATTGTGGGCTGGCCTTCATTGACTTCTTGGGTACCCAAATAGACTTCACTTTCGCAGAAGAATTAATGAAGGACTTCTTATTAGTGTTGTGTTGTTGATTACTAATAAGAGGTTTTGGCCGTGGTGTTGGCCTAGTCGGAATAGGGTGTTCGCCTTTTCGCCTCCATACTTGTTTCATCGGCTGAAACAATCTGCTTTGCTCCTTTTTTTGGCCTCCAGTATAGGTAGTGTTCTGCTTCTTCTGTATTCGATCTGCCTTTGGTTGTTGCATCCCTCTGGCCTTTGGAACAGAAGGGAGTGCCTTCTTATCCTTGACTCCGTTGTTGAGACAATCCTCTTTCTGCATCATACATTTTTGGACAAGAATAGCATTGTCAACTTCATGTGCACCCCTGGAAGGACCAGGAGTTCGTGCCTTACCTAGTTCCTTGAGTGCCTCATTTTCCAATTCAACTGTAATTCGACTATGATTTACCCATACCTGAAGAAGTCCACTTCTTAGGTTTAGGTTGACTGCATGATCATAGATCCAGTCCTGACCCAAGACAAGAGGCTCAGTGAGGTCCTCATCTTGACACACTAGTACTTTGACTGTCATTGCTTCGTCTTAAATGGAGATGGGAAGATCCATCTCGCCCATGCAAGGGGTTTCCACACCTCCCAATCCTATGAGATATGCTTCTATAGGATTGACAGTTAATTTCAACTCTTGACAGTAAGACAACTTGACAGCACTATTGACTGCACCTGAGTCAATCAAGGCTCTTATAGTCCTTGCACCCTTTCCTTGTCCTATATCTAAGGTTATAAAAGGCCGTCGATCAATTATCCTATGAGAGCTGATACCTGAAACTTCACACATAGCCACGTGATATCCTTGGTCTACATATGCACCTAGCCTAGGTTGCTCTCTGCCTTGTCTTCTTAATTTCATTCTCCGTATGCACTCTAAAGCTTCTGCTTGAGCTTCTTCTCGAATTTGCTTTTCTTCTTCTTTGCGTTTCTTAGCAATATTGAGTCGACTTAGCATTTCCTTTGTGAGAGGTTCCTGATATAACTTGACTCTGCATCCGCTAATGTAGCTTGGGAGAACATCACCCTCTAAAGCGGCTAGTTGTACTGCTCCACTTGTGGAGATCCTATTTATGATCATAGGTCCGTAGCCTCTTTTCTCTAGTTTTCTCGCGTGTTGTTTCAAAGTGTAGACTAGTACTAGGTTGCCTGCCTTCAAACCTTTATCCTTAACGTGGGCATCAAAGTATGCCTTCTGTCGTTTCTTAGCTGCATATATCCCTGCAGTTGCCCTCAATATTGTTTCTCCTAATCGTTCAAGGTCAAAAAGTCTAGAGGAGAGTTCATGACCCATCCATTCATGCTCCTGTGCTACTTTCAGTGTTGGTATTAAGAAGTCTAATGGTAGCACTGCATTTTGGCCAAACACCCTCTGAAAGGGGGTGGCTTGGAGTACCGTTTTGTAGGCGACTCGGTATGCCCAAACAGCATGGTGTAGCTGTTTGTCCCAATCAGAGCGTTTATTGTTCACTAATTTCGTCAACACATTGCACAGAATCTTGTTGGTGCTCTCAGCCTGGCCATTTGCTTGAGGGTGATAGGGGGCAGACTTCTTATGAACTACCAAGAATTCTTGGAGCAGATTTTCAATAACTTCATTCAAGAAGTGAGTGCCTCTGTCACTGACTAGCTCTATAGGTAGCCCGTATCTAGTGAACACATTCTCAAATAAAAACTTAGCTGTTGTTTGAGCATCATTCTTCGTTGTGGCTTTTACCTCTACCCACTTTGTTAGATAGTATGTCGCAACAATGATATATTCTGCATGGGAACCCTTAGCTGGGGGATTAATAGGACCTACGAAGTCTATTCCCCATTTAGAGAATGCACGTCCACCCATCATAGGTTTCAGTGGCATCTCGTCTTTGCGTATAGGATACTGAGTTCGCTGACAGACATCACACCGTTTCACATAGGTATGTGCATCCATGTGAAGGGTCGGCCACCAGAAGCCCGCAAATAGTATTGCCTTGATCACCCAATCTGGTCCAAAGTGTCCTCCTGCTACACCTTGGTGAGCAGTTTCCAAGATCTTGAGATATTCACTTTCATGGACACAGTCTCTCAGGTAACCATCCTTACCACGCTTGTAGAGATTATCACCAATGAGTGAGTACTCTAGGGCTTCTTGTTCTAGACTTCTTTTCCTAACCAGAGTCATGTCTGGAGGGAATGTTTTCGTCCTCAGGAAGGATACTAGTGGTTCACTCCAATCTGGCACTATGGACACTTGATAAAGAGTGGCATGTTCCACAGGTGGTTTAGTGCAACAGATTGGGCATTCCTTGCACAACTTTTGGACATCTGCCTCCATAGTAGGCCAATGCACTCTGAGTCTCCTTAGTGTTTGTAGGGTTCGTCGCCTTGAGTAGTGTTGCTCTAAGGCACCTACATGTGCTAATTGCAACCACTTCACATACTCGTCCTCTTCCACACAACAAGCCAAGATCCCTTGATCTGTGTGCTTGTACATACTTCCAGCCATGATGTGGTACTTTTGGGCTTTTACTACCTGTCTATCCTGTGTGGCTATTACTCGGTGGTTAGGCCCGTACGTCAATACTGGCACTAATGGTTTAGCCCACTGCGGCACCACTTCCAAATTAAACAAGTAAGCATCAGGAAGGTCATCTGACACTCCTTGTGGGGCTTCTCCAGATGTGCGCCTAGAGAGATGATCCGCTCTCAAATGAGTCCTCCCTTTCCTTACCACAACCTCGAAATCATATTCCATTAGTAAGAGAAACCATCTTACTAATCTTCCTGTATTGCATGGCTTGTTCATGAGATATAACAATGCTTGGTGGTCAGTAAAAAATTTAAACTTGTTTGCAAGCAAATAGTGTCTAAATTTCTTAACTGCATATACCATGCCTAAGCCTTCTCTCTCAGTAGTGGTGTAATTTCGTTCAGCTGCATTCAATTGTCTACTGGCATAGGCAATTGGGAGATCCATATTACCTTCACCGGTAGGTTGTGCGAGTACACATCCAATAGCGTAATTGGATGTATCCACATGAACATGGAATGGCTTGTTCCAATCTGGTGTGGTCAAGATTGGTGCTGAACATAATCTTCGTTTAAGCTCCTGGAAGGAATTCTCACATTCATCAGTCCACTCAAAGTTAGTCAGAAGTCCGTACATGGGCTTTGCAATGACAGCATACATGTGAATGAACCGGCGGTAGTAACCACAATGCCCCATGAAAGCTTGTACTTCCTTGACATTCCTTGGCCTAGGTAGCTCTGCTATGGCTCTCACTTTCTCTTCATCAGTGGATATGCCATTCTTTGACACTATGTGTCCTAGAATCTTGCCTTGCCTGACCATAAAGACACACTTTTTTGGGTTTAGGCAGACTTGATATTCTCTACATTTGTCAAAGATTTGTCTGAGTTTCGGAATATGGATTTGCCTAATGTTGGAATGAGCACAAAGATCATCAACATAGACTTCTAAGTTCTTCCTCAGGAACTCTTTAAACACATGGCACATCAGTCTCTGGAAGGTTGCAGGAGCATTGGTAAGCCCAAATGGCATTACACGAAAGGCAAATATACCCCACTCTGTGGCAAAAGCTGTCTTATGCTGATCTTCTGGAGCTATGACTACTTGATTGTAGCCCGAAAATCCATCGAGGAAGCTGTACACTTCCTTGCCTGCTACTCTTTCTAAGAGGTGTTCTATGATGGGAAGCGGATAGTTATCTCGAATTGTGGCTTCATTGACCTTCTTTAAGTTAATGCATACACGTAATTTACCATTCTTTTTGGGCACCACTACAATGGGGGATACCCACTCAGTGTGCTCAATTTCATAGATAAATCCAGCTTCAACCAGTCTATCTATCTCCTCTTTGATCTTGGCAGCGTAATTATCATTGTATGTAAATGGCTTTTGCTTAGAGGGTTTGGCATCTGAGGTCATGGGGATGGTGTGTGAGCATATGTCAGGGTCAACACCCTTCAAATCCTTGTAACTCCAATCAAATACATCTCTGTATTCTCTTAGCAAGGCTATTAACGCATGCTCTTCTTCTTCTGTTAGGTCATGGCCTATGTACGTGCATCTCTCCTCTCCTTCTTCCAGAGCTACCACAATTTTCTTGGTGGTTTCTTTGTTATCATAGGCCTCCCCTGATTGTGCCTCTCGTTTAGGCATTCTCATCATGACTCTCCTGTCATCTATCTCATACTTCTTAAAATTTTCCGGGTCCTCAAACAAAGATACTTCCTCTTCTGGTGTGACTTCTCTCTTCTTTCTGTTCTTCCCTTCTTCCTTCGGGGTCACATGTATGGCTAGCCTTACATCATTTGTAAGCTCTCCGTGCCTTTGGGGTTGAAATTCTACTTCATAGAAATATTCTTCATCTGATGCAAAAGGTGGATCCATAATGATTGACTCTAGATCGGAGTCGCTCGCATCTTCAAATGCATCAGGGCTAGGTTCGCATTCTTCTAGAACTGCCTCTCCCATGATTGACTCTATGGAGAAGACTGAAATGTCATAGCCATGTTCATCACAGTGAGGTGTCCATTGTTCTTCATTGATGGCTACATCCATTGTTGCTAGGATTTCTGCCCAGCCGTGGGGTTCAAATTCTTCGTCAGGAAAAACTACAGGCGCATAGGCTGGGTCTTGAATGGATCTATGGGTTTCTTTTGCACCTATCTCTCTGGCTTTTTCTCTCTTCTCTTCTTCTACTGCTACTTTGCACATCCATAAGTGAGTGTCTTCATGCATCCATGAGGATCCTGATCCTATGGAATGCACCGATTCTGTATCATCTTTGGCTCTATGGATGGGATTCCATTGGATAGGAGGGACATCTCTATGAGAGTAATCTTTGAGATTCACTTTGGTCATAACACCTAAGTGTTGTAGGTACAAAGAATTGGTTCCCCAATCCTGTACCACTTGCAACTGTCGCATAAAGGGTCTTCCCAAAATCATCTCATAGGCATGATTTTTGCTAAAATTGCATATAGCAAATGTGTGCTCGAACTCAACACCACAGGTGGTGAGAGTTATTCCTTCTAACAGCCCTAGGGGTCTCTCTATGTGACCATCGGCCATTTGCAATTTCATCCTTGTGGGCCTGAGTGCTGGCTTGCCCCAGCGCTTCCATAGGGAAGTGGTAGCAATTGCAACACCTGCGCCTGAGTCTAGAATGGCCTTGGTGGTGTGTCCTTGATGAGTGATAGGAAGATATGTGTTTCCCTCTTCGCCCTCACTCATGTCTCCTATCTTGTCCAAGGGTATTTCTGGCACTGTTCTCTGGGATCCTACCTGGGAACGAGGTTTTGCTATCTCTGGTACTTTTTTGGCTACGTGTTTCCATAGCTCTGGCCTTACTTTGAGTAGCTCTTCTAAGGTGAGGTTGCACTGTACTTTAGTGTTTTTCACTACCTCTGTGTTCCTAGGTATGACCGAGTCTTCATTTCGTACCATGACTGTGGGTGCTCTCATGCAAGTAGACTTAGCTTCCCATGGGCCTGTGAAGTGGGGTAATTCTTGTAAAGAATTAGACTCAAAGTCTAGTCTTTCCTAAGAGTGGGTGCTCTCCTGTTCCTCATAAATGGATGGGATGTCTTGTGGGAATTGGTCATGTGCATCATCCACAAGTTCAATGGGAGGAGGGGCTTCACTTTCTTTAGCCCATTTGTCTTCTTGAATCTCTCGTAGGAATTCTGGTGTGAATCGATTCATAGAAGATGATGTGTCTGGCTCCATAGAGTTAGACACATAGGCTTCCTGGGTAGGAAGACCTGCACTTTCACTTGCCTTGTCCTTATGTTGAGAGGCTGGTTCCTTTTCTGATTGTGCAATGAGCTTCTCTATTCTTTCTAACAGTCCATCAAAGTGCAACTGTGTCTTTGCTGAACTAGAGATGTTAAATAGGCAACTGGCTTCAAACATGGTCTGAGCCAATTCCACCATCTTCGCGCAAATTTTGGTTCGTTCTAGCTCTAGTTCTGCTCTAGGGTAACATTTTTCATGATCGGTTACGGTTGGCCCTTCTTGGATTCTGGCCTGATATGCTTTAAGCATCATGTTTAGGTCCTCGGGACTGGGATCAGCTAGGACTGATCCTACTCTTGGGGGTGGTGGGTTTAGGTGAGGCGGGTTGGAAGGTGGCGGTTCGGATGGAGTTGGGAATGGTGGAGGTGATGGAGGTGGGGCAGTGTGAGAGGGAGTTTGAGATGTGAGTTCAGTTATCCTGGCCTTTGTTTCTCTAAGGCTTTCCTCGAGTTCACTCATCTTTTTTGCCCATTGTCTTTTCATTCTTTCACGACTATCTCTCCAAGCTCTAGTCCTTTTCTTTGTCATGCTCTATGTTTCACTAACATCTGGGCTCCTTTCCTGGCCTACCCCTTGGTTTTGCTGCACTGCTTGAGCTCTAGTGACTACCTGTACGGGTGCAGTGGAAGTGACACTTCCTGTGGAATCTACCACTAACCCAATAACGTTAATAGGAGTGATTTTTGGCATATTATTAGGATTCTTAGGGCAGTCTCGTAAGAGATGCTCCTTTCCACACTCTTGGCAAAAGCCCTGGATCATTACTGATTGGGTTTGGGTAGGTGCCGGCATGGGACAATCACGAATGAGATGATCTCCTTGACATCTGTAGCATGGTCCTCTAGGGAATGGAGGTCTTACTTGCCTAGGTTGAGGTCTAGGGTTGGGGTTTGCATACATGACGTTTGTGTAATCTGACTCCCAACTAGGTTCGTTTGGCTCTTCACTATAATAGGACTCACCATGTTCAGGAGATTGCATGTAGTAAGCCTGGGGACTATCAACATGTGTAGAATCGAAGCTATGGTCACTAGGATCACTTTCTGAAAGCAATGGTGTTACGGGGACTATAGCTCTATTCAGGTTTTCTTATGCAGCAGCATACTTTACTGGAATCACATTAGCTGGAGCAGGGGGTTGTTGTGCTAGCACAGGCTGAGGCCTTTGTTGGTTTTGGTAGGGTTGGTAGGTTTGTTGAGGTCTCGCATACTGTTGAGGTGGGTACTGGTGCTGGTATCTTCCTTGTTGAGGGTATGGTTGTGGGTACGTCTGTCTAACGATTTGCTTATTGTAGGGGAAATCTTGTGCGGTGTGATTGGTGTACCTTCGTTCTATGGTGCAGTACTGGCTACTAGGGTTAACTTGGGGTTGAGCCATAATGGGACAGACATTCGCCATATGGTCGCCTCCACAAGTATAGCATCTTTTCACAGGGGCAAACCTTGGGATTTGTTTGCTAGAGACACCTAGTTTCTCAGCTACTTTCTCTGCTAATTCCTCAATTGATGTGGATTGCGTGGAAGAGAGGCTAGAGGCACTATCTGAATCTTTGTATATCTTGGAAAGCTCTAACTCCTCCCCTAGGTTATCCTCGATGTCAATGCACATGCGTACACACTCTTTTATGGTCCTAGGGTCCTTCAAGTACACATAAGATCTCAATTTGGTACTTAGCAATCCATCCAAGAATAAAGCCACTTGCTTAGCTGGTGTGGGTAGCTCCGAAACAGGGCATTTTTCTAAGTATTGTCTAAATCTTCTTCTTGCAAGTCTCACGGTTTCTTGAGGGGTTTGCTTGAAGCTGTGAATCAGCAAGGAAGTGTTATGTCTTATGCCACTTTTAGAGAATTCGATAATGAGTGCCTCTAGAAGTTGGTCTATGCTCCGGAACTGCCTCTCATTCAATGGTTGGAACCACGTAAGGGTTGTGTTCCTAAGGGTTAGACCAAAGGCATTATATTGTGTGAATAGGTCCTCCACTTGTTCTGCTCTCAAGACTTGCCTAAACTCTGCCACATGATCGTATGGGTCTCCTGTGCCATCGAAGTAATTTTTCATGGACTTGACTAACTGAGTTTGTCTCAAAATCGTGGTGTGTTCTCTAGGTCGTGGTAGAGGGAAGTCTTCCATATTCCTTTGATTTCTTGGGGCTCTATGTACCTCAGGCTCTACTCTATTTGTTTCCATCCTCGTTCTTTCTCTGCCCCTTGGGTTAGCAAAGCTTACTTCTGGCCTATCTCTACTTCTCTCTCTTTGAGTTCCATGAGCTTGGGATGTTCCCGCTCCAGGGTGACCATAGGACACATTTGATCTTGGTTGGGGGAAAATAATATCACCTTTCCAAGTGTAAGCATGCCTATCATTTTTTGTCACCACAAAGATCCTCTCTGAAGCGTGATCTAAGTAGGTCACTCTGCCTGGGCTATCAGGATCCTTAAACTCATAGATCATGATTGTTCCTATATCAATTGGCCGATCAGATTTATACCTCCAAAAGGCTTCGTCAGTTTCTCGGTTCAGAAGCAGATCTATGCTCTTATTATCTTGGGGAATCCACTCTGGTGTGATAATCCTAGTGAGAACAGATTTGCCTCGGGCGGTCCTCGGTTCTTCACCCATGTTTCCTTGCTCTAGGTCACCTAAGTCCGTTCCTGGGATCTCATTCCCAAATTCATCAGTCCTATCTGGATGAATGGTGACTACATATATTGTCCCTTCCTTGTCTAAGTACGCTCCGTTTTCGTACTTGACAGCTAGGCGCTCTAGTCCAATAGATTGGTCAGGATTCTTAATCTGTACTACAGATCTTCCTAGGCCGTCCTCATAGATGCTAGCACCTAATCGGTTGGTCCTAAGGTATTCCAGCTACGTCTTGTACGGGCCTTCTACCCTGTGCAAGTATGGCACTCTTGAACTTCCTGTAGGTCTGTCCATGCCTTGAGACATCTCTGATTCACTAGTCTCAGAGCTAGGGTAGTATGAGTGGTGGCTCAACTGCTGGGCCCAAGACCTAGGAGTGTGGTTGACACTAGCCTCTGAAGACCTAAGACTTTGTCTATCTCTCCCTAGATGTCGCCCTGATCTAAGGTTCATAAGCCTAATTGAATAGCCCAAATTTGCCCAAGTACAACCTCGTTGCTGAGTTCTTTTGTATCAGTTACTTGATTCTTTTTAGTGGTTACCGTGTTTATGCTCTTGTCAAAAATCACGTCGTCATGAATATTTGAGTTAATTTTCGCACTTGAAGTTGATCGTTCCACGTTAAGTTCTTTTCCTTTAGAGTTCTCGACCGTACAAAGATTATGTCGTTAGCTTGAACTTGAGCATTTAGGTAGTCTTCAACTTGATAAATGCCTATCGCTGCCCTGGCTTACTCCTATCACTAGTCGTTCTTAGCCTAAGCTAGGAACTGACAAAGGGAGTTGAGAATTTCCAACCTTTTGTTTCCTTCTTGGTTGCCCTTGAGTGCCCAGGAAGAGTGTTCCCAAGCTTGCACTTACTCTTGCTTAGAATGCCCTCAAGTGCTCTTACTGGACCTGTAAAAGTCCCACGGTTAGCTCAAGACTTAGATTCAACTGACACAATAGACCACTTTCATGCATGTAACTCACAAACCAAATTATCCTTTGCCTTTATGGAAAACAATCCCAAGGATCCCTCAGTTTTCCTACCTCGGGGTATGGTCAACTTCAAAATACCCTATCTAATAATCCTCACGAGCTTTCCAACAAAACAAGAATCACAGCAAACGGATTTCGTATGAGGAAGTTATGTCAGTTCAGGCTTCAGGGATTAAAACAGGGTTCAAACAGGCCAATAGGGCAACAGGTTTTCCTCGGGTTATTTGCCTATAGCTTCCTTATGTGCTCTAGAGTCCATTATCCATGTCCAAAATTAGCCAAAATCTTCAATTTAAAAAACCCTAAAAAATGGCCAAAAAATGGCTGTCAATCGCGATGGACTGGTGTCAATCGTGATGGACTGGGCTGTCAATCGCGATGGACTGGGTTGTCAATCGCGATGGACTGGGCTGTCAATCGCGATGGACTGGGCTGTCAATCGCGATGGACTGGTGTCAATCGCGATGGACTGGTGTCAGTCGCGATGGACTGGTATCAATCGCGATGGACAGGTATCAATCGCGATGGAGAGGTATCAATCGCGATGGACAGGTATCAGTCGCGATTTTTCTGTCGGTCGCGATGGACAGGGGTGTCCATCGCGATGAACACGTGTCCGTCGGGGTCTGTCAGTCGCGATGGACTGGCTGTCCGTCGCGATGGACAGTGTCAATCGCGATTGACTGGCTATCAATCGCGATGGACTGAAAAAATGCAAATTTTCCAAAAATTTTTGTGGATTTGTGATGTGCAAGGTCTCTAGTCTACTGTGGTGCACTTAATTTTACCAATAGATGAAATTTTCTGTCAATCGCGATGGACAGAAGCTTGCGACACAGAGACAGTTCTGCACATTTCCGTACCTGCGCGACGTGCTAGAGATGATGGGATGGCCAATACCTACAAACAAACTCAAAAAACATGCAAAAACAGTGCACACAAGATCGCTCTCTCGCTCTCTCTCACAAGTGATATGAGGTAAATGAAAGGAGGAAGGAGATATAGTCAAAAAAACTGAAATTTTTGCAATGATGGAGATGGAGGTGGAAGATGATGAGGATGATGATGGTGATGATGATGATGAAGTAAGGATGAGAAAGTAAGGAAAAGTAAAGAAATTACCTACAACGCCAACGTCACAACTCTACCTCTTACCATCACACGCTCGTCCTCAAAGCTCGATCCCTAGCAACGGTGCCAAAATTTGGTGTAGCTCAGTGATGAGTAGCACCTCCTTTAATGTCAATCCGGGAAGACGTGAGGATGGTATGAAGACCTCGAGCAAGTGGAGGCACAAGTGCGTGAGTGAGAAGCACACCAACATGCACACACATACACACACACGTGCACACACGGCAAGACAAAGAGTGAGGAGCAATGGAGTTCTTAGATTACTTTCAAAAGCTCTTACAAGTTCATTTCAATTACAATCTAACCTCAAAAATGAGCTCTCTAGCTCTATTTATAGTTTTTGACTAGGTTTTGGCCCTGTCCAGACCTAGTGTCCGGCCTAGTTAAAAATTAGGTTCCAGGGCCAATTTGAGGGCTTAAACGGAGTCTAAAAAATACGAAAATTGATATGTAGGCACTTCTAAGGCTCCTCAAGCTCAAGGACTCCTTGGCTTGCACAAAATGGAGCTACAAAAATATGAAATGGTATTTACAATGATTGTTAGTGATAAGAATCACTGTTATAAAGATGTTGATTTGGAAAAATTTGAAGGGCCTATCTGCCCGATTTGCGTCGACTGCTTTGTCTACTTAATCCTTCACCTCGCTCTCACTCTCTCCGCTGGCTTCCTTGTCTAGTTAGTCCTTGGGTGCCCATACTGCTCTCAACACATGGCAACCCGGATTATCACAGGAACCCAGATGTATGAATGTAAAGTATACCAAGGGGATAATGAAAGCATAGGACTGAGGCTCGGATAAAGTAGCAAATTGTCTGACAGCGCTAGCTGCTTCCTCAACCGCTAGGTGCGTATATTGAAAAACAATAAACAAGCCATGGATAAGACGCAAAACCTGTCAAGGCATGATAGAGGCAAAGAGGGGGAGAGTGTTGCAGAGAAAAGGAGCATAGAAAAGGGACCCCAAAAAAATTTCAAATGGTGGACACAAATTTTCTTCTTCAAGTTTCTATCGAAAACCTCATGAAGCCATGTAAATGCACTAGAGGAGTCCTCTAGATGCAGGAACCCCAAATCATGTAACATAATTCTTGTAACATAATAGGAATTTAGTGTTTTTCAAAAAAGTACCGGTCTCTTGTATTAAAGGACCAATTCTAGGGCGCATGTATATAAGTCACTTGGTGACTCTTGTAAAGAACTTTTTGGCATTGTGAGAATTGAAGTTGATTTTCGAATTTGCCTTTTTCTAGCTAATTATCTACTTCTCCAAGAGCTTTTGTGTGTGATTGATGCTTGAAATGTGTGTATAGGACTATTTTTTACCCCTCTTCTTCATGTTTGAACTACTATAGTGTGTGTGTGAGGCTTGAGGAGTTGTGGGGAAAATGTTGGTGTTTCGCACCATTCACTATTTTGCTCATAGCTTGAAGCATGTTTATCATAACGTGAAGCATGTTTGTCAGCAACACTAGATGCGTCTCATCAAGAGCTTCGAAATAAACCCATATTGAACATATTCGGAGTTTTGAGATGAAAGAAAAGTTTGAATTTATGCTTATTGTTGTAATAGGTATCACAATGTGCATTATAACATAGACACTTCACCTACCATCACGTGTGCACATGTCTTCATACACTTGATACATCTAATCTCTTGGATTGATAATTAAATGTGTGTTAATGCACCACGATATGAACTTGTGGGGCAATTGAGGTATAGTCTCAGTTGACACAAGTCCCTAAGGCTCTATGACTTAGGTACATAGTATGAAACAAGATATTTGAATTATAAGAACTTCCTTGAGGGGGATAGACTAGGTGTAAGAAATCACTACACAAAATCTCATACTATGAGGCAAGATAGGATGTCTAGAATTATAGAACAGAGAACACTAGAACGAGGAATAAGACTAGAATTAGAACTGGAACTTGGAAAGTACTTTCTTGGAGATCATGACGCAAGATCCCAAGACTGGTATCCACAAGTTTGAGGATATGAATGGCCAAGCCCTCCTTATATAGGTATAGTAGTGTAGTTACATAGTGATGATGTTATTGATAATGTCATCAACTCAAAAAAAGGTTTTAAAATATCATAATCAAGCCAATAGATAATTGACCTTAGGGTTTTGGCATGTTTTAGACATGATAGTAGTATTACTTTCTCCAAATTTTTAACCAACAAAGAGATTTAAAAATTCACATGAAATCTAATGTTAAGGATGGTTTTTTGTGTCTCCATGACAATATCAATAGCCCCATACATGTACATGAAGAAAGTGAAATGAAGAATTTAAAATAAAAGATATGAAAATTTTATGATTAGCATCTAGAACTTGAAAAGGTCTTCCTCTTTCAATGCTTTGAGTCTCACAAGTCCATCTGGAGTGCGAATAACAAACCAATGGATGAAAGTTAAAAGTTTAAACTTGGATATTGTCAATCCTCAAGTAGTGAAGATAGACAAAGAGATCTATGGGATGGCTTTGGAGTCTCTCTTTGGATCACATTTGGATCTAAAAAAGTCAACCTCATGGAAGGGGTAGAATTGTTCATTTGATGAATTCCCAGTGGGAAATGTATGTTCAACACTTGAGCTCTCATGTTCAACATAGATGGATGGTTGTGCACTTTAAAAGTTCCCGAATTTTGTGAATTTCCTTTGTTTATGCCCTTAATTTTGAACAAAAAAGAATCTAGGTTCAGATTTCCTTGTAATACTTGTAATTCTCAACCATTCTCATTATATATTTGAATATGGTGGAAACCATTAATGATTGTTGAGAGCAAAAGGATAGAGCCATTCATAATATGGCAAAAGTGTGTTGGGACTATCTCCAATTGTACCCCAAGTTGATAGAACTTAAAGAACATTTGTTCTTCTCATGGTCAAACTTAAATATCCCTTTTTGAAGTGGCAAGTATCTCTCTTTTGGTTTATTGAATTGTTTCTTGATCATTGGCTCCTTCCATTCACTAACTATGGATAAAAGAGATCTTTGGTTTCGGACCAATCTTATCAATATCTTTGTTGTCGTTAGTGAAGCATTACATTCAGTTCACATAGCATGAGGTTTTTCAATTTCGATGCTCCCCCATGCAATGTTGGGTTGAAGCAATCAATATAATCCAATAGACTATGTTAAGGGCTCACAACCAAGTCCAAACACTACAAGAGATAAACCCTATATTGACGCCTAAAATGACTATTTATCATGGGAAAAATACATCAACAAATCCTATTTATAAGCGTCGATGCACTCTGTTGCCTATATGACATGGTGATCAAAGCCATGGAGAGTCAAGTACTGCATATGTGAAAACAATAGAAAATCGGAAAGTTATCATCATGTAAACAACAAGACATTGTAGTCTTGCAGGAAAAGACTAGAGACTGCAATATAAGTGATGAAAAAAATCATTCAAACAATGATGCCATCTCTTATTGGATGCTTTAGAATAAAAAAAAATAAGTGTTTCTTAAATGATGGGTCGCCATTCTTTATATGAGGGTGTGCAATAGAACTGATTACAGATTGTTTTGTTGATCAATTAACAATTTTTTTGTTTTCTCACTCTGTGCACTCCTAGAAACTTTGTGATAATTCTTGGAATTTGAGGTATGCGGGATCACGTGAACAACAAAAGGAAGAAGACAAAGCTTGGAGCACAAAACAATATAAAATTTATTACAAAGTGAATGCACAAAGATAAATGACCCATCAGGATTATAGGCCCATATACAAGCCAAGGGAAAAAAGCCTCCTAAAGAGGGAACAAAGTGCCCAGCAGTCCTAAGAATGTTCACACATTAGTAACAAAATATATCAACAAATCCGCTTGTAGGAGTGATCCAATGAACAAAGAGCTAGAATTCATGTATAAGGAAGTGCCAAGATATGTGGAAAGAGATCAATCCATAAACGGAAGTAAGCCTAAAGCTTTGCAAAAAGCTTCAAAATTCTCCCTAGCATAGAGCTTTTGTAAAAGGGTATGCAATAGTATCCTCTATGGGCACATAAACCAAACTTATCTCTCTAGGAGACAACCTCTCCAACCAACACCCAAATCAACCAAAAGGTGTTTATGCCACACACACTCAACAATTGTTGTGAAATCTTCCCTATATTCAACCTCATAGCTAGAAGTGGTCAGAGCAGGATGCTTCTTAGTCAACCAAGTGAGTTAAAAAAAAGCATGTAAATCAAGTGGTAATGATCCCCCCTTGGGATACAACAATCGAAGCAGCTAGGTACCACTCAAGTACCAAAAGAAGCACTTAATTGCTTGCACTGAATATGAGACTGAGTTATGCATAAATAGATTAAGCATCCAAAAATTTGCTCATAGAGAACAACATCAAATGCATCTCTAGTATCATGAAGACTCAAATGCATCAACTGGTAATAGGTTTGAAATCTTCAATGATGCAAATGCCCCAAATCTGACATAAATAAATATATATACACTGCATACATACTTACACACATACATACTCTCTCTCTCTCTCACGTGCACAATACTTGTGAATGTGACCTCCATGATTTCTATGAATGCCTACTCTGCTCTGAAGGCCTGCTCTTTACCGAAATTATGCACAATTTCTACGAACGCCTTCTTTGCTTTGAACGCCTACTCTCTACTCGTACATTGTCAAATAAACAAATTATGTGAAGCATTTACATACTTTCTCCAATAACTAAATAAGTGGACCAATATTATTAGTAAATATGCGGCTAGTATTGGTATGCTATTGATGGAATAGTGAGAAGTTCCATGTATGGAAGTCAAGCTAGACCTTATAATGGGTGATGCATTAAAACTAGGAATTGTTTAGTAGAGTTTCATTTATATTAGGAGCACATGATCAAGAAATTAAATCTCTAAATAATCATATAAAGAAGCAAAAACATTTCAAAAGATTCCACATGCCATGTTTCTGCAACATTGGATTATCAACTTTCACCAAATCCACCTGAGCGAGTTAGAATGTGAAGCATATAAGAAGCCTACTAGCAGACATTTGCTATGGTAAAGTTGAATTTTTCCTTCCCCCTCCATCATCAAAGATTCCATAATATCTAGGCGTATATCCATTCAAGATAGGAACTGCCTTGAAATAAATCTTCTAGTTCAAAATGAGGACTAAAAATTTTAAGATTAGGAAAAGAGATTAACATATGTTTCAAAGTATAATTTTATACAACCTAGCGTTTAAAATAAGTAAAATGAAAGATGCACATCTTAGAAGAGTTACTTAATAGTATCTTGTTAGGAACACAATTTTGGCCCTTATCTTGTGAGAATAAGTACTTACCTTGTGTGAGCATGACTTTGGTGTGATCGGAAGACGATAAAAGCCAAGTTATAAATTTTCACATACACGAACATCTCTGAATATGGATTTGCTACTAAGAGGACATAGACATGAGAGTGACATTTTTTAAGTGTGTTTTACCACATATAAAAAAGCTTTTAAACCACATAGGATGTTCTCTCATCATTACGATGTTTGTCTTTTCCATTTGCATGTGTGGGTGTTTAGTTAGCAGTGAGTATCATAGAACTTTCTCTTTAAAGATAGAGAAATTGTTTCAAGAATAGAGGTAATGTGTCTTAATGAGGCTACCCAATCCCTCTAGGTCCATGTGTAAGTTTTACAATATTATTATATGTTTAAACACTTCTAGGCACAATACTAAACTTTCCAAAAACACTAAAAAGCCTTCCAAGGTTATTACAAAGCATTAGTGAACAACGTACATATGGTTAGAACTAGTAGCAATAGCAAGACACTAGGTGGATAATACAAGTGCCATGAGCTCCCTTACAGTGGATTTGTATGAACAAAAAAAACCAAGAGATCTTTCTTTGACTCATCAAAACTGGACCCTTCCACTAGTAGGTGGTAGCATCTCTACTCATGAAAGCAGGCACAACTCCCTTCATGTAAGCCCTCTATTTCTTGCAATAAAATAAAATGGCCTAGCAAACCTTTAGTTGTGAGGTCACACCATCTATGTGAGAATCTAATGCCATATTGAACGAATGCCCTCCTAGCATGATCAATCATAATACAATATTAGGAAACTCTAGACAAAAAATGTATCATGCATCTTGTCATTGGATATAAAGAAATGGATGGGTTTTACAGTGATGCCTACTCTCTAATAGTTTGTGATAATAACAAGAAGAAAAAGAATGGTTATCTCACTTGAGGTCCAATGCATACTTTGAATTTTATTGTTTTTCTTGAAGGTATGGTTTTTTATAAAATTGATAGCTAAAACAATTACACCATCTTGATACATATGAATGCAATTCCTGAATCGATGTGCTTGTGAACTAGAAATATTGTTATGGGTGATAAAACTTTTGACTTTAATCTTTAATAACTTTAAGGAAAACCAAGAATACATCTTCTTGTGCAACAAAACATTTCTTTCAAATCTTCTTCCATGTTTGATTTTTTCTTTCTCATATGCAAACAATAACAATAACTTGCATTGCAGTCTTGTTGTTACATGTTTCCAATTTTTCAAAACCATAATCCTCACATTCTCCGATCAAGCATAATCTATCATGGAAAAGAAAAATAGGTTACATCAGACACAAAATTGACTCTCAAAGATGGATAACACTCTTGAAAGTGCTTCTTGGTGACATAACTTTTCGTCATGATATCATCACAAGATTCATACGTAGCGCATTTTCTTTGGCGCCCAAATTTGTGAATGTTGGATCGAAGCTCCTTCAAGCCACCGTTTACAAAATATATTTATATGGGATACTCATAGAAATAGATACATCTATCTTTGATTCATCGAACAAAGAATGTCTTCAACAACTCAAACTTGCTTAGCCCAATTGTGGAGTCTCAATATCTCTATCAAAACTTTTGAAAGAGCTTTGCCTTCAAGGAAAAAGAAACTATCATTAATAATGATCTCTATAGAATCCTTAACTGCCATATCATGGCTAAAAAACGTTTATCTTACACAATGTTGGGCTTTGGGACTATGTTAACTAGCATACGACATGTGCTCGTCAGCATGTTCTTTGGTCTAATCCACATATTCTCTAATCAGATACAATAGCGAATAAGTGCCATGCTAGTTGAGATAGTGAATGTGCTCATTAGCATGTGGTGTGCTAATCACCATATAGACTATGCTGAGTACCATACTATTGTGTTGGTTATCATATATATGTGCTAGTTAGCATTAGTACTATAGTAGCTTTCATCCTGACTTTTTCTATTTATCATAGTGATTATGCTAATTAGCATAAGGACTATTCTAATTAGCACATAGGGTAAGCTAATTACTAGATAAAATATACTAATTAGCATAAGTGATGTGTTAATTATCATAGTGACTATGTTATTTAACATAGTGTCTATGCCTATTAGCATACAAGCTGTGTTAATTAGCATACTAGCTATCTAAGTAGCATAGTGACTCTAATAATTAGCATATGGAATATGGTAAGTTTCATATTCGTTTTGTTGGTTACCATACATATGTGCTCGTTAGCATAGGTACTGCTGATTATCATAGCCACTCTTCTAATTATCATATAGGCTATGAAAATTAACAAAATGGTGTGCTAATTAGCATATTCAATGTGATAATTATCATAATGATTGTGATAATTAGCAAAATGAAAATCTCTAATTAGCAAAATTTCTATGTTAATTAGCATAATATCTATGCTAATTAGCATACAGATAGTGTTGACTAGCATAATGATTATTCTAATTATGATAATGATCATTCTAATTAGCATACATAATGTGCTAATTAGCATACATTATGTGTTGATTAGCACCATAATGTGCTAATTATTATATTGATTGCACCAATTAGCATAATGATTATGCTAAATAGCATATGAACTTGCTAATTGGCACAATGACAATGCAAATTAACATAATGATCATGGTAATCAACATATGTAATGTACTAATTAGTATATTGGCTATTTTGGATAACATATTGATTGTGCTAATTATCATATGTATTGTGCTAGTTAGTAGAATAATAATACTAATTCACATAATGTTCTTACTAATTAGCATACAGAATGTGCTAGCTAGCATGTTGACTCTGTTGAATAACATAGTGACCATGCAAATTATCATATGAATTGTGATAATTCAAAAACTATTATGCTATTTAGTATAATGATATGTTAATTAGCATAAAGAAAGTGTTAAGTAGCATATGAATATTCTAATTAGCAAACGTTTATGAAAATTATCAAAATGACATGCTAATTAACATTATGAGTTTGCTAATTAGCATATTCATTGAGCTAATTCGCATGTTGACTTGTGCTAATTATGATAAGGAATATGATAATTAGCACATATTGTGCTAATTAACATACTCTTTTTTTTTTAAATGGAGGTTTGATCGAAGCTTGCTCCATCGGGCTTTAATTTTGAAAGAACAACTGTACAAGTTGAATGGACACTATCCATGGGACCCCTTATCAAACAAAGGAGGGGTTAGATGAGAGCTTTTACAATGCATGAATTCTCCAATGGGTTTAGTTGCCTGTAGGCTACTACAATTGGTTTTCCATATGTCCTATCGGTGGGGAGGGTTGAACCCTTGCCCCCACCGCAAGAGGCAAGGGATTCAACCAATCGACCCAATGCATTCTTACTGTGCTAATCAACATACTATTTATGATACCTAGAATATTGACTATGCTAATGACCATGCATCACATGGTAGTTATCATACATATTGTGCTATGTAGCATATAGAGTATGCTATTTAAAATAGTAACTATTCTAATTCGCATACCCATCTCCTAGTTAGCATAATGAATGAGTTAATTAGCATCTTAATTGTGCTACATGGCATGTCCACTATGTTTGTATGTATAGTTTCTAAATTATGTAGCATACGGTCTATGCTATTTAGCATATTGAGGTTGCTACCTATCACAGTAACTATGGTAAATGACATAGTGATTATGCTAGCTAGCATGTTTATTTTGTTTGTAACCATATTCACTAAGGTAGTTACTATAGGGATTGTCTAGTTTAGTTGTAGTCCTCATTGGATGTGGGTGAGAGTATCTAAAAGAGGAACAATCATTGATTCATACATAGAGAGTTTAAGACAATAGTTACGCAATATAACACAGGAGAAATAGTAGAGAAGATAACAGATATAGGAGAATCTCAACAATTTTCTACTAGCAGCAAGTACAAAGATAGGGAGATACAAGGTAGAGGTATGCTGGCTCAATTCAATGTCGCAGGTAGTGCAGAAGTCATGTATATATAGGATCATGGGTGGCCTTCCATGGACGGCTATACATGGGTGGTAGAGCATGGGTGGCCTCCACCTGCATAATTGCCAAACACGGCTTAGGCCGGTTGAACCGACCTAACAAGGAATTTTCCATGGAATATAAATGATTTCTTACCCCGGACCCCACAATTGGGTACCCTGGTAACTCCCTTTCCTTACAATACCTTACATGGTCCAATATGACCTTCATCCAACATGCAAGTTGGGGTTCCCATCAATTGGGTAATGCACGCTTGGCTTCTCCTCATAATGGGGGCCTTACAAAATGTGCATACAATCATGAGGGATAGACATTGATCATATAATAACAGAGAGGGTATACACCACTTGGATATGTGTAACAATAACATTAGATTCATCCCTAAATTTGTCATTGACATATATATAAAGTTTCCCAATTTTTCCTTGAGAACAAGGGCTCAACATTTCTCCATAGTTTAGCCTTGAGTAAGATCCAAAATGTAGCATTCTCCAAAAAAAAAATCAGTGTGATTAAATCACATAATAAGTTTTCAAGTGCTCATTGTAGCCTCCACAATATCTAGATTTGAAGTCTTTACCTCCAAGAGATCTAGTGTTGAATCCTTTTCTTCCTAAAATTTTAATGTTGAAGCCTTTGCTTCCACTAGCTTCGAAATCTCCTAAAACCTTTACAGGCTTGGTACCATGTGAATTACCTCAACCAGATACGATTATCAAGATGTATTTTAATATCTTGTCTTCTATGGGGATTTGGAGTGTTAACCTTTGGTTGTTGAGAAAGTTGATGTATGGAGAGATTTCGCAACTTCCCTTTCAACAATATCCATGATAAATAGGGCTTGAAAACAATCATTGAAATAAAAGTCAATATAATATCATATATCAATTATGTTTGTTCTTGTTTGCAACCCATTGGAATTGTCATTAAGTTTGTCTATATTTGAAATAGTAATTTTTGGTCCCTCAGATAACTAATCTTGTATTTTTCTAGGATGAACACCCTATGGTGCCTAACAAGGGGGCTCTCTTATAGATACAAATTCTTCTAGCTAGGAAACTAAGGGTTTTCTCTATTGAACACCCTCTATGAGTCTTTTCTAATCACATTCCACTAGGCAAAAGAGCAACTAATTGCCTTTGTGGGTAAAGCTTCTAATCACATTCCTATTATCATTGGAATACCTTGTCTCAAGAAACACAATCTAGATATTGTTGGAACAAGCCAATCACAAATTGGTGATTATAGAGATCTTGAAGAAGACTTATGGTCAGAATGAAGTGAAGGAAGACACTTATGAAAGTGAAGAAGATTTCAGGATGATGTCTTGTACACATATGTACATATAAGTAAAGAATCTTGTAAATTGAGTATAGTAAACCTTTAGGATGATAAAGAGCAATGTCATAGATACGAGATGAGTCAAAGGTCATGTATATATAAGTTAATGATGACAAGAAATATGTAAGAGAGTCATTTGTAGATGACAAACTTCAGAAAGATGTGTAGAGAGTTTTTTCCCAGAAAATAGCGACGGGTTTTTCTCTGAATGCTCTCTGTCTGATCACGTGGATCAGAAATCCTTTTGTACACATCTAATTGAGAAGCTAATGAAGCTATGTCTAGAGTTTCAGAATCTAATTCCTCTCCTGCTGTGAGAATGATTAATAGGAACATTCATATGTGAACTTTGGAAACTGACGTCTGAGAGTAGCGCACTTTTCTGTCTCAGTATTTTGATCAGATCTGAGTGTATACTGTAAAGTTTTTGATGAGTGAGCACTTAAAATTTAAGTTAGAAGATAAGGAAGCTATGGCTAAAAGCATTTAGCAAAACGGGTTTCAGATTGGGAGAAATCAACTTGAGAAGTTGACTATGTCGAAGGCGCAACTTCTGAGAGACATTTTCTGACATGTCTTTGATCTTAATGATCAAATTAAACTTTTGGTGATTAGTTTTGAGAACTAATGATTGAGATGTTTGCGCAAAGGTATTGTGAATACTTGTGCATCATTTGCTTGAAGAAATTTGAAACTTTATGCAGGTAATGAAGTGGATTCCTGAAGCAGACTTTCTGAAGTAGACACTTCTTCACTCAGAGAAGTGTTGCTTGAAGTTTTGGTAAAGAAGAACATTGTTTGTGTAAAGTTTGGTTTATAACTGACATAGAAGTGTTCTTAAGTCAGTGTAGATCAAACCTTTGGAGATTAAGAGGTCTCCAACAGTGGTATCAGAGCTGAAGGTGAAATACAAGAGAAGAAAAGACAATTGAAGTTCCGATTGGTGTAGATATTGAAGATATTCCAAATCAAAGGAGGACAAGGACAAATTATTGAAGATAACTTGCAGAAGTTCAGAGCACGAGTTCAAAAGAATCAAGAAGGACAAAGACTATATCAAAGGTACACTTTCTCCTCATAAACCATAGTAATTGCAGATACAGAAGGTCAAGGATGGGAGAAAGCTTGCAGATTGATAAGCTAGATAGGGAGAACTATCCAGCATGGTCCATGAGGATGGAAGCACACCTCATGAGCAAAGACCTTATAGCATTTATTACAGGAGATGAAGAAAAACCTGAATTTGCAGATCCTAGTATTCCTACTAGGGAAGAGCTTGCAATGTTGAAGACTTGGATGAGAAAGGATGCTCAAGCAAGGAGTATCATTTACATGGCTGTAAATGATTACCTTCTACCTCACATCAGAGGTTTGGAAAGTGCTACAGATGTTTGGAATGCCTTGGAAGAGCATTTCCAAAATACAACTAAGTCAAGGAAGTCCTCACTATGGGCTGAGTTCACAACCTTCAAGAAGAAGAGCTCACAATCAATTTCTGATTATGTGGCAAGAATGAAGGATATTGCAGATAGCTTGGGAGCAGTGGATGAAGACATTGAAGAGGAAAAGTTGGTAAGACAAATACTTACAGGTTTGAGAGGAGATGAGAAGTGGAAGCCTTTCATATTGTCCATAGAGTTGTCACTTGATCACTTTACTCCTGATCTTAATCAATTGCTAGGACACATGCTAACCTTTGAGCAGGATCTTAAAGGAGACAATGATAGAAGTACAAGTCAAGCTATGTACTCCAAGGACAAGAAAAAGAATGGCAAGGGAAAGCAATCGAATGATGATGAAGGGAATTCAAATCAAGCTAACTTCACAAAAGGGAAGATGAACTTCAGAGGTAAAGGAAGAGGAGGTAAGAACAAAGATAATGCTAAAGCTTCTTGGATTTGTGGCAGAACAAATCATTTGGCAAATGATTGTTGGTATAACAATCAAAATGGTGGAAGCAATAATCAGAATTATAATCAAAAAGGTAGAGGAGGCAGAAACCAAAGAGGCAACTTCAGAGGAAGAGGTGGTAGGATATCATATGGTAGAGGAGGTGGAAGAAACTTCCAATCTCAGTCCTACAACAATAATTATTATAATATGCATCAGATCAAAAGGATGATATGACTCTTATCTTGAATGCAACTCATGAATCAATGGGAGAAGATCAAAGAGTGTTTTATATTGACTCAGGGTGTAGCAACCATCTGAGTGGGAATCTATCCTTGATGACTGATATGGAAGCAAGGGTGAATGGACATACAGTTCAAACAGGTGACAATACCAAACATAAAGTGGAGAGCATTGGATCAGTGAAGACAAAGAGTGGAAGTACACTTCTGAGCAAGGTACTTTATGTTCCTACTATTCCTAAAAATTTGATAAGTGTAGGGCAAATTGTGGAGAAAGGATATGAGGTAAGATTCACAAATGATGGTGTTTATGTACAAGATCCAAATCAGGGATATAGAAACATAATTGCAGGTAAAAAGGAAGGAAGATTGTTCACTCTCAAGGTCCAAGGTAATGTGGGACATGCATTATTTACCTATGGAAGTCAAAAGGTATCTGAATTAGACCTATGGCATAAAAGGCTAGGTCATTTCAATGAGAGAGCTATAAAGGAAATGTCGAAGAATCAGGTGGTGCTTGGATTGCCAAATATTGAAGGGCAACATATGGTGTACAAGTGTGAAGCTTGTCAATTAGGTAAAGCACATAAGAGTTCTTATAACAAATCAGGGTACAAGCATTCAAATATGCTTGAATTGGTTCATACAGATGTATGGGGTCCCTCAAGGGACTATAGCATAAATGGATCCAGATATTATGTGTTGTTTGTTGATGATGCAACCAGGTGGATTACTTTGTATGTAATCAAGGATAAATCAGAAGTTTTCAAGACATTCAAACATTTTCATGCTTATGCAGAAAGGATCACAGGGCAAAAGCTCAAGAGGTTAAGATCAGATGGAGGGGGAGAGTATTTCTCTAAAGAGTTTGATGATTATTTGTGGAATGCAGGTATCAAAAGAGAAGTAACTTGCAGGTACTCCCCTCAACAGAATGGAGTAGCAGAAAGGAGGAATAGGACTCTTGTAGAGTTTGCAAGAGCCATGATGAAGGAAAAGAATTGTCCAAATTACTTATGGGCAGAAGCCATTAACACTGCAACATATCTTGTGAATAGGTTGCCTTGCAAAGCTTTGGATGGAGGAACCCCTTATGAAGCATGGTGGGGTAAGAAACCTACCCTTGATCATTGTAAGGTATTTGGATGTATTGCATATGCTTATGTTCCTTCACAATTAAGACATAAGCTAGAACCAAAAGCAGAGAAGTATGTGTTTATTGGATATGATGATAGACAGATGGGTTACAGGTTGTGGAATCCATCCACAAAGCAATTTCTTGTTACCAAAGATGTGACATTTGATGAGCAAAATACATGGTATGTAGGATCACCAAATGATTTTACAGGTGTTGAAGAAATACAAAGGAAAGGAAAGGCAAAAGTAAAAGTGTGTGAAGAAATTGTTGATGAAGTTGACTCTAGAAGTAGATTGCAGGATCATGTAGAAGAAGGGCCAAGATTTGATCCAGAATCAAATGAGGTTGAAACTTCGAGAAGTGCAGAAATCAGAAGATCTACAAGGGAAAGGAAAGAACCTATAAGGTATAGTTATGATACATCTTTCCTAACAACAAAAGATTATGCCTACATTGTGAAGACAGAAGAAGATCCAACCACTTATGAAGAAGCCAAAGGTAAACAGAATTGGGAGAAGGCAATGCAGGAAGAGTATGATGCTCTACTTGAAAATGAAACTTGGGAATTAGTACCAAGACCAAAGAATCAGAAGGTCATTGGATGTAAGTGGGTATATAAAACAAAGAGGTTTGCAGATGGTAAGGTGTCTAGATATAAGGCTAGACTTGTGGTCAAAGGTTATGCCCAAACTTATGGGGTAGATTATGATGAAACCTTTAGTCCTGTTGCTAAGATGTCTACAATTAGGACATTGATTGCTATTGCTGCTTGCAAGGGATGGAAATTATCACAATTGGATGTGAAAAATGCATTTTTAAATGGATACATTGCAGATGAAGTATATATGGAGCAACCAGAAGGCTTCATGGAATCAATTGGATCAGATTATGTGTGTAAGCTCAAGAGAGCTTTATATGGGTTGAAGCAAGCCCCAAGAGCTTGGAATTACAGATTGGTCAAGTTCTTGAATGAATGTGGATTTCAAGCATCAAAGGCAGATAGTAGCTTGCTAGTGAAGGCAAGTGAAAATGGATACATTTACATGTGCATTTATGTTGATGATATTATTGTTACAGGAACAGATGTTCAAGGAATCAATGAACTCAAAAAGCAAATAGAGAAGGAGTTTAAGATAAGTGATTTCGGAAACTTATCTTATTTTCTAGGAATGCAGATTGTGTATACTCAACATGGAGTATATGTTTCACAAGAGAGATATTTGAAGAATCTTCTAGTCAAGTTTAACATGGAAGATTGCAAGACCTCAACTACACCATTGGAGGTAAATCATAAATTAAGCAGGTATGGAGGTGAAGAATTCAATGACATGAAGAAATATCAGAGTTTGGTAGGTAGTTTAATCTATGCTACCTTGACAAGGCCAGATTTATCATATGCAGTAGGTGTGTTGTCACAATTCATGCATTGTCCAAAGAAGACTCATTGGATTGCAGCCCAAAGGGTACTCAGATATATCAAAGGAACCCTAAGTGAAGGTTTGTACTATGGTTTCACTTCTGACACAAGAATCAAAGTGTTTAGTGATGCAGATTGGGCAGGTGACTCAGATGATAGAAGGTCTACTCATGGGTATCTCTGTTATGTTGGAGATAAGCTAGTTTCTTGGTGTTCAAGGAAGCAACATACAGTTGCTTTATCATCCACAGAAGCTGAGTATAAGGGAATGGTAGAAGCTGCAAAAGAAGTGATATGGTTGAAGACCTTGATGAAAAGTTTTGAGACTGATCATAGTACTCCAATAATTTTTGGAGACAATATGAGTTCTTTGTATTTGGCAGCTAACCCTGTTTTTCATGCCAGGACTAAGCACATAGAGATTCAGTATCATTTCTTGAGGGAAAAGGTACTTGATAAAGAGATTGAAGTGATGTACACTCCAACAAAAGAACAAGTGGCAGATATGATGACAAAAAGCTTGGATGGACCTAAGCTACAGAGATTCAAGGAAATGGCAGGAGTGAAGAAGAATGGAATAATCACAATTAGTGATTGAGGGGGAGCTATTGGAACAAGCCAATCACAAATTGGTGATTATAGAGATCTTGAAGAAGACTTATGGTCAGAATGAAGTGAAGGAAGACACTTATGAAAGTGAAGAAGATTTCAGGATGATGTCTTGTACACATATGTACATATAAGTAAAGAATCTTGTAAATTGAGTATAGTAAACCTTTAGGATGATAAAGAGCAATGTCATAGATACGAGATGAGTCAAAGGTCATGTATATATAAGTTAATGATGACAAGAAATATGTAAGAGAGTCATTTGTAGATGACAAACTTCAGAAAGATGTGTAGAGAGTTTTTTCCCAGAAAATAGCGACGGGTTTTTCTGTGAGTGCTCTCTGTCTGATCACGTGGATCAGAAATCCTTTTGTACACATCTAATTGAGAAGCTAATGAAGCTATGTCTAGAGTTTCAGAATCTAATTCCTCTCCTACTGTGAGAATGATTAATAGGAACATTCATATGTGAACTTTGGAAACTGACGTCTGAGAGTAGCGCACTTTTCCGTCTCAGTATTTTGATCAGATCTGAGTGTATACTGTAAAGTTTTTGATGAATGAGCACATAAAATTTAAGTTAGAAGATAAGGAAGCTATGGCTAAAAGCATTTAGCAAAACGGGTTTCAGATTGGGAGAAATCAACTTGAGAAGTTGACTATGTCGAAGGCGCAACTTCTGAGAGACATTTTCTGACATGTCTTTGATCTTAATGATCAAATTAAACTTTTGGTGATTAGTTTTGAGAACTAATGATTGACATGTTTGCGCAAAGGTATTGCGAATACTTGTGCATCATTTGCTTGAAGAAATTTGAAACTTTATGCAGGTAATGAAGTGGATTCCTGAAGCAGACTTTCTGAAGTGGACACTTCTTCACTCAGAGAAGTGTTGCTTGAAGTTTTGGTAAAGAAGAACATTGTTTGTGTAAAATTTGGTTTATAACTGACATAGAAGTGTTCTTAAGTCAGTATAGATCAAACCTTTGGAGATTAAGAGGTCTCCAACAGATATTGACTGGTAAAGGAATAGGATCACTCGTTGAGACATCTAGAAGAACCCAATATATGTAGGGGCCAAGGCTTTCATACATGAAGTTAAGAAATGACCAAGATAAAAGATCTATGTCATAACAAATAAGGAGTCTAAGAAAGATGATCCACTAAAGCTACCAATCCAGTACTGTGATTTTTTAGACGTTTTTGAAAAGATCAATGAAGTTATCTTCCTAGAACATAGACCTTATGATTTTTACACCCGTCGAAAAAATTTGTACACTATCCTCAAAGGAACCTATAGAATTTTGATTAGAATCTAGCCAGTGATTTTATCAAATAGTCAAAGTCGTGTGGAGGAGCCCTTACATCTATGTAGATTATCTATATCTAAAAAAGTTACTATAAATAATAGAAATGCTCATCTATTTTAAGCTTTTCATTACCTATTTTGAAATCTTGGTTATGTATGATATTGGGATAGTAATCTTTAATTGATGATCCACTTGATATATGAATAGGTTTTTTCCAAATAAAAAATTTCTTTTCAAAAATATCTATGAGAAAGAGGGCTTATGATTATTTGAACTCTAGTTCTTGGCTCCAAAAAACACTCTAGTTTTGAAGTAATTTTGTACACAAAGACTAGAGTTGAAACATTTGGGTCCATGAATACTAATGCTGAAGGACAAAGAAGAGATTTAATTATGCTATATATACCTCATGCAAAGATGTAGAAATGGTATAGGCACAAATGCAAGCTACCATAGCTCAAACACAAGAATTCATAGTGGCAAGATAGAAAAGAAGGAAATAGATTTTGTCTCATATTTGCAATCCATTTACTTTAGTTGCACAATTGTTTCCACTATATGATTTTCAAATGACATGGTCTCATCAACCACTTTGATCTTCCTCTTGTCCCCTCATTTGACTTCAAATCGCATCTTTTGTACCTCTTAATCATTCTAATTAGCATACATAATGTGCTAACCAGAGAATAAAAAACATATCTTAAGGTTCAGATACAATATTGGATACCTATTTCAAAAAGGAAAAAACATAAGGGATGAAGAACTATATAGGGATTGTTGGATAAAATATTGGAGAGAAAATATTGCTGATCCTCAACGTTGGGAGAATAATTCTTCCATTCTTTGGGCATGGACACCAAAAGGTGGGTGCAAACCAAATAAAACCAAAATTCCAACAGTAGTGATGTCGAACGTAAAACAAAGCCAAGGGAAAGGAAATGAAGTATTCGAACATTTGAGCTACTTAACTAAGATGATTGCAATTTGTAATTCAATTATAATAGCTTATATGATATTGATTGTATTTAAAGATCATTATTGTTTTTAGTATATCCATGATACTATTTTATATAACTATGTTATAATTTGAAAATAATTTCTAAGTTATTATTATAATATTTCATCATGAAGTTTTGATTGTTTGAAACACCCTTATCTCATATCAATTGCTTAGATATTGATAGTTCTCTTGTGTGTAATATATGGAATATTGGAAGGGGTAAATCGTCCCAAGCTTGTGTTTTCTTTTGCTTTGCTAACTTTTTATGTTGCAGGAATTAATGTCAACTAGATGGCTTTGCTAACTTTTTGTGAAGGAAATAATGTTGACAAGATGGCTCTCCATTAGCGCCAATGTTGTTGACTACAAAGGGATAGTATTGAATACATTCAATCAAATGGATTGTTATCATGTATCAAATTTATTCCAGTGTTTCTAAACACCATACGATTTTGAGATCATTGAATTACATGGATAGCTAACCATACATTAGATTTAATTAAGTGTTTCTAAACACCATATGTTTTTGAGATAATTTGCTTTAAATGGATAGTTATAGATTCAATTATATTTTCTCATCATTTAATAATATTCTATGTTATTCATAGATTTTGAGTTTTCTTGAAGTCATTCTGTTTTTATATTTTGAAGAAAGTTGATTCAAATGATTGGATGTACACACACACACATATACATACATATATATGTGTGTGTGTGTGTATGTATGTATGTATGTACGTATGTATGTATGTATGTATGTATATATAAGTTTGAATTTTCTTTATGTATAAATTTATCAATATTTAATGTTTCTAAATGTTTTGAGTTCTCTAGGAATAGGTATATCTTTATAATTTAAAGATATTTAATTAAATAATTGATATGGTTATATATATATATATATATATATATATATATATATATATATATATATATATATATATATATATATATATATATATATATATATATATATATATATGTGTGTGTGTGTGTGTGTGTGTTTAATATCAATATTTAATATAATTTTTAAAGTACTTGTTACTTTCAAAAGATTTCATTTGTTTTATCTTTAAATCTAATTTTCAATATGTTTATAAAATTAAGAGAATCAATTTGCATTTTCATAATATTAAGGTCAATCTTCTTTTTCCTCGAATTTCCATTGATGAACTAGTTTTTAAATTTATAATAAGATGCTCAATGTTGAGTTTTGTCAATTTTCTCATTAATATGCTCAGTTTTGACTCTTCTAAATAATATTTTGCTTCTTATACGGAACTTCAATCTTAGTGTGACTAATATGGTTTATAATTAATTTAAGAGTTGAAAGAGGCTCTTACATATACTCAAACTTTATTTTTTTTAATATTTAAGGACTAGAATGATGAGACAACAAGAGGTTGAAACTCTAATATTGACCCCTTAAACAGTTATAAATTGTAATATGTATATTGCCAATATGAATATTTTTATCCACTTAGGAAGAGGCTCATTGATTTCAAACCTTAGTGTTATAAATTAGGAGCAATTTCAGCCCAAGCCCCTTCCAATTTGCGATATTAGGCATGAGCTAAGATTTGAATATTTTGTTATCAACAAGAGAGGAAACTACCTCTTTGTAAATTTGGAGAAGCTTGAATACCAATCTCTAGTCATTTTTTAAGATATTTAAATAACATAAATCATTCAAAAAATATGGATTTGGGAAATATAGAATTGTCCCAAAATCATGAATAAGTCCCATTTTTCTTGAATAGGCCTTTACATGAAGCTGATGCTGATGGAGTTGATGATGGAACAAAATTATGAAGCTAGTATGAAGACTAATTGGGGAAAACACTTCTAGTATTAAAATTGCGCCAACAAGGCAGATGTATGTATGAGTACAACTAGTTGACTTTCTTTGATATGAATGACTATATATATGTGAGTATTTATATAAGAGGAAATCTAAATTTGTATGAATGGATGATGGGATGTGTTTCTTGACAATCTCTACTAGATTTATGAATGTTTTTTTGAACCTAAACTCAAGTACTTTGATCGAAATGGTTAATAGTAGAGCTTAAAATTTGATATTTTCATCAACCAAATGTTGAAATGAAAAAACTTATTTGTAATTTTGAAAATGATTTGATTCCCTTAAAAGGAAATTTGATATTACTTAATGATTAATTTTAGGTTGGCCCATCAAGATGCTCTGCAGGTTTGGTAGGGGGTGGATGTCGGAGAGATCCATCTATTTGTAGCAAGGTTCAAAGAGGAGCATGGATACATTGAGGGTCCACCATTAGAGTATTACTTCTCAACTAAACCTTAGCACCTAGCTTTTGGAAAGTATTGTTAGAGCAGCTTAATTTGAATATCAATAGGCAAATATTGATGGGGCTAGCATGGTCGTTCAAGACATGGAGGAGTTTATGCTGATGCACTTGCGATTCACCCATTATCTAAGACTTTATGGGAGGCTTTGATCCACTTTGAGACCTATCAATTAGGGCCCAAAGCTTTAGAAATCGTATTAATAAGGCGAGGGGTTACCATATGAAGTATATCGGAAATGATCAACCATTTAATACTTGATGGAATGTGGGCTAGGTTATGTGCCTTCAATACATCTCCAATCATTCTTTATCTTCAATAAGAGCTTTAGTTGCAATAGTCTCTAGCTTAATGAGATCATGGGGTGGTTCTTTACGGGAGAAAACTCTAACAATAGAGTTTATGAAGTTTAAAGCAATGACCAGATCGATAAAATTGGCGAATAGCGAGCACAAGCAAAAAGTGTTTTTGATCGCTAAATTTTGATGATTAATCTATAAGAAGGGCGCATGGTCTCTTGGTGGCACTGGAGTACAAACAGGCTTTAGTCTACGACATCATCTATCATAGCATCATGTTTTCTGACAATGCTCCCATGCATCGTACTATGCCATCTCTAACAAGGATGATGACTCCTACATCTCTCTGACATACACAAGGGATCCGACACGATAGGTCTATTGGAGAAGATGCGCGGAGCAGGAGGCGATACAGAAGAACATAGAAGATTGATGGTGAGCAAATCGCATGTGTTATGGAGAATCGGATAAAGAGAGCACTAGATACAATTATGCACTAGAACTGTGATGAAGTTTACATGCATATACTCTCAAGGACTTCGAATATGATGACTCCATAAGGCGCAGAAGCGTTGAGCTGCATATATGAATCTGTGATCCATTGCAAGAGCTCTAGACACCTACAGTATTACAGATGCATTGCAGTTGTGCATCATCTGTGAAGAGGAGAAATTGAAAGAGAAGAAGAAGGATGGGAAATTACGAAGGGATCTGACAGACGATTGGAAGCGGATCTTTGATAAAAAATTCTTTATGTATGAGTGATTACTTATTTTGTAAGTTTTTTTCATCATGTTTGATGCAATCTTCTGATACCTGCTTGAATTTTAATACTAATAATACATGTAGAGACTAGAAATGTTCGTGCATCCCGTGACCAATTTGGAATATTTTTTATGGCTCCGATGACTTCGCATATCAATTCAGGCTTTCAATTCGGAACAGAGTTCAATCTCATCTAATCCGCATCTAATCCTTCTCAATCTCATCTAATCCGCATAGTGAAAACACTTAAAACGTTTAATCCAAAGTATCTAATTGAAGCTAGTTTATTACAATGATTGAAAAAACCAAATGACTAGTGTTCAAGTCCCATAGATTACAAAAGTTGAACTTGCTGTGCGTATAAGGTTTTGATGTATCCGTTTGGTAGTTCTTTCTTTTCAAAGAAGGTAAGAATTTCATTTGAACGAAATTAATATTGTTTGAAAACCCACAAAGAGATGTCAGTTTAATATCTTTCATAACTATTGTGATGAAATAATTTCAAATATGAAAGATTTTACTTTATAAGAGTATTCATCATTGAACTCATAAGATGTTTAAATTATTTTCTGGAACGTGAACATCAAAAAATTACCTGTGTTGCTAAAAGTCATCCTATGTGAGCTGTTGAACTTGGTAGTTGAATTGATCCACCAATTGATAGTTCCCATCCTCTCAACAACATCTCTATATGCAAAATTCATTCCGTTCATGGTAATAGCTTAAGCAAGACCTACATGATCTTCCTCCTGTCGAGCAAGACCAACATATTCTTCTTTAGTGCAAGACAAGGCCTTAATGGTTAGGCTTAAGCAACACCTTAATGGTGTTCCCTTCGAGCCTAAATGGTGCATTAAGCACAAGATAAGACCTTAATGGTGTAGTTTAAGTCTACGTGGATCCCTAAATATCTTTGTTCTATATGGAAATATAGAGTAGGTCCTTGTGTCTGCTGCCCATTAGATTGATATGATTGTGGGGGAATAGATCCTCCTCTTGCACAAGCATGATATGGATGGTCATCTCCATAGTGTACATTCATCCTTATTAAGGGCATCCTCATGGGTGGGTTTTGATAATTCGTTTTTCCTTGGACACCTAGCTTCTTGGCCACTAATTCTGCAAACACTTCAACCTGGTTGGTTTGTATAGGGGTCTATGGAATCTTCAAGTCATTTGCAAGATTCTCCTCCAAATCTATGCATTCCCTTAGACATTAACTCAATGTCTGTAAACATTTCACATAAACTAGGGTTCTCAAATTCCCATGGACTAGGCCATCCAACAACAAATATATCATTTTTTGCTAGGTGGGCCTCTTTGCCATAGGGCATCGATCAACATATTGATTGAATCTTCTAGCTATTCATCTCACAAATTCATTTGGATCCTGTTTGAAACATTGAACTAGGGAAGAGGAGTTATGTTTAATAGCCCTCTTGGTGAATTCACCAATGAATTCATCAAAGAATCATTTCTATATTCACAAAGCTCTTGGGATCCAAGGGTTGGAACCAAGTCAAAGTAGTCTCCGTAACTATGAGACCAAAAGATTCATGCTGGACAAAAAATTCTTCAACAAGCTCAACATGTAGCACTTGCTTAAATTTATCCATGTTGTCATATGGGTCTCTAGAATCATCATAGTGATTAGCTACCTTAATATGTCTTAAGTCTTCTTCTTGCCTCAGGAGGTCAAGGGATCACTAGAACCATGGGACGCACACCTAGTCCTCTACCTTGTGGGGGTCTAAGAGGAAAGGATGGTCGATTCATTGTCTCGCTTCACGGATGAGTAGGAAGCATGGTACTAGTCTCATGCATAGTAAATTAGACATGTGTCTCGATTGGCACACTTTGCTATCTTGATTGACCTATGAAAAGATTCTCCTAACTCTATTGCTACCCATGAGGGTTTTGAGAAGTGTTTGCTTGATCCCTGGGTGGGAATACTTGAAAACCCAAGTATTGTAGTCTAGAACTCTCTAGATCACTAACTTCCCAATACCTTCTCTTATTCTGATCTAGATAGATGACTTTGGAAGAGTGTTCAATATCATGCATTTCAAAAATAGTGGCAAGACTGATGCCTTCTCCTCTTAAGGGTGATGTGGCATGAAAAAATTTGTCAGTTCTAGCTATTAAGTAGAACTCACTCAATTCATCATCTTAAGGGATTTTATCCCCATTCCAAATGTTTACTACTATAGATCTTCCTCCAGGAGTAGATATTTCTTCTTTATTATCTATCCGGATAGAGTTACTATGGTCTCCCATTTCTCCTCTTTCATTGATTCTCTTTAGATGTTTAGTCACTAAGTATAGTTGTCCACATTTTTTCATATAAAATCGTCTCTCAAACTTCACAACTGCCTTAGGTAAAACTTCCTATTCAGTATATTATTTAAGTCTTGCTATTGACCGGTTAAGTCCATCCAAGTATATGGGAACTCCTTGTGAGTTTGTAGAGATGTACTGATAGGAATTCCTATACTCTCCTTCTATTATTGACATGGACTCTATTAAGTGGATGGAGCTATGCATATCTTGAGAGGCCATAATAGTTTCTTCTATTGAGTCACTAAATGTGGCTGAGTAAATAGAGTGAACGTTGTTGGATTACACTTCTTGCTGAGGATCTCACACTTCTTTGATTCCCTAGGACACGTCCTAACCTTAGCTTCATTCACATTCTAGGGTCTTACAATTTAGTTAGAATCAATTGTCAAGTCCTAGGTGTGTTAAATGTGTGTGTACAAAATTCTTGACAGTTCGCACTTTCAAGTCCCTCCTGAATTGTTTCTATTTTTCCACGATACATGATACTTGTGTGATTTTGGGGATACATAATACCAATTTTGGGAAATATGATACTTTGCCTAAAGATGATACATGATACTTGGAGACTCATGGTACTGGATACTTGTTCCTCAAGGATACATGATACATGATAAAGGATATAGCATGATAGATGATTAAGCTAGAGACATCGATGCATCTAGCCAAATGAAGGGCTAAGGGTAGTTTTTGAAACCCCTCCTTAATAATATGTTATATATAGATATGTATTAGTAGCTCAGCTACCTTGGGGTGAATGGTAGAATTGAATTCTAAGTTAAATATGGTGGGGGACAAGTATTTCTTTTTAAATTCAAATATTTAAGCATGACCCACCCTCCTTTTTGAAAGATTCTAAACAAATTTCCAAATACTAAAGCCCCAACATAGACTTTTCAGTCTTACACAAAAGATTCTTGACACATGGTCATATGTGATTCAATTTTTGGGCCCAAAATCAAGAACAAAATAATCTAAATGCCCCAATTCGAATAACAAGGCCATTCCCATAATATGAAGGTGCTATTTATGATAGTTGTATGAATTTTTCTCCAAATATCCAAAATATAGCCATACTAGATGAGGTGCACACCTTAGAATGTCCAACCATCTTCTAGGATTTTGTCAAATGCATATTTCCTACAACAAAATTGTCATGTCTAAAAGATTCTTTCAAAGAAAATAATATCCAAATATCTCCCCAAAAGGCCTATAAAAGTACACATTGGGTGCCCTCAAAGGCAAGCAATTTGTGTGTAGGTACATGCTATATCCACCACAATGATCCTAGTGAAGTTGAGGCCCTTTCTACTAGAGAGGTACTAGTATTACACTTTCTTCTTGTATGTATCCCATCTCTTTTGCATCCAAATCTTGTAATACAAGATTTGTTTCCATTTTAGTCAATCTATCCTTTCCATTTTCACTCTCATTCCTTCTATCTTCCTATAATTCATTCTCTAGATTCTCCACATTATTCTCGAATTCTCATCAGTTTCCCATCACCTTATATCCATTGCAAAATGAGGGTACCTTACTCCTTGTGTTTATGTATTTGAATGTTCATTTTCCAATGCTAAGAGGATAGTGTGGATCACCCATGTCCTAGATCATTTGGTGTAATAGTGAATGTACATGTGCATGTGTGATTTGTGTGATTTCTAAGAGGATTGTGTGGATATCCTGCATCCTAAAAACATTTTTTTTGGGTACCTAGAAGGTACCCATCTTTGCTAATAAGCTTGAGCCACAATGGAGTGTTAGAGACCATTTGTTTACTAGCCCTCTCATTGTAATCCAGGCCCCTAAGCACCTAATTTTTTTTAATATAAATTGCATGCTGCCCTTGCTTACTGATGTAAAATATGCTTTCAAGCACACATACATTAGAACGTTTTTTGGATAGATTATTAAAGTGCTATCATTATATTATCAGAAACTTTGAAATTTTCTATGCATACTTCTTTGAGTCATCTTAGAAAGCATATAAACGTGCATGATTTCATTTGTTTTTTCATTTTTTTGCAAAATCTAGCACCTATTTTGTTTCTAAACTACCACTATTAATACCATAGTGCTTTATATTTATACATTTACACTTATGCTCATTAATGATAAAAAAAACCAAAACAAAAGAGCTGACATAGCTATAGATGAAGAATTAGCACAACCTTCCCCATACCCAAAGGACACACACATGCTTGATTAGTATTTAGAGTGTATAGAGATTATGAAATAGAGAATTTGACATTTACAAAGTACCTTGTAGACCATCTTAGAGAACACACATAGGTCTAAGAAGGAACAAGTCATGTGTAGCTCAAGCGTAAGCACCACCTACCTTACTTGTCCATCCGTGAAGACATGAGGGCTGGTATGAAGACCATGAGCAAGTGAAGGCACAAGTGCATGAGTGAAAGCACACAAGCATACACACAAATATACACACACGTGCACAAGGTAAGACCAAAGAGTGGAACAATAGAAGGACTTTGATTACAAAAGAAATCTAATACAAGAGCTCCAATGGTTAACATGCTAACCCCAAAAATGAGCTATCTAGCTCTTTTTATAGGCTTTTGAGTAGTTTTGGTCCTGTCCTGACCTAATGTCTGACCTAGTTAAAAATAAGGTTCCAAGGCTTATTTGAGGGCTCAAATGGAGTCTAAAAAATATGAAAATTGGTAGGATGATACTTCTAATATCTTCAAGCTCAAGGACTCCTTGGCTTCAACAAAATGGAGTTGAAAATATATGAAATGATATTTACAATGGTTTCTAGTGATGAAAATTGCTATTTTATAGAGATTTCTTCTGAAAATTTGACATACACTTCTTGGAGCTCCCTACATGCTCCTCCTTCTTGTATGTCCACTTCTTTGATGCGCTTCCATGCTTTGTGCTTGACCTTGAGTGTCATCACGCCCCCCCTCTCGAGTCTATTGTCCCTGACAGATCCTTGTTGTAGTGGTTGTTCCATGTAGCGCTTTGAGAGGTAGTGTCCATCTAGTATGAATAAGAGCCGTTTATCTTCCAAAAATAGCAGGGTCAATTGCCCAGTTCTTCATTTGTCACGGCGAGCCTTTGCCAGTTGTAGTCCCTTGGTATGCACTTTGTCCTTGGATTCTTGCATGAAGATATAGTTGTGATCTTTCAAAAGTTGTTAGGTGCTCAAAACAGGTTGTCCATGTTGATTTGGAGGAGCTATCGATGGTGGATTTCTTTGTTGCTATTGTTGCGGTAACTTTAATGTCCACTGGATATTCATAGTGGTCATGCCAAGTGCTCATAACCCATAATGAGTGATGGGTTAGTGTGGCAGTGCATGGGTTGAAGAAAGTATGTGCCTTGTGCACGGGCTTGTAAATGTGGCCCTATCCATGCATACTCGAAAAATGCATCGGAAGAAGTGTGGTGTGAAAAGTGGAGGTCTTGAGCTAAGTGCTCAAGGGTATGTTGACAAAGAGGATTTCTAATCTATCATGGTTATGGTGTTGCAAAAGTAAGGATTCTTACCATGGTGAATTGTCGATCAATGTTGTTCTCTTTGTGTTGTACACCCATCATTGTGATGGACATGGGCTGGTCTATCATTGTCGATAAATGCCCTTGTTGATGGTCCACTGATGAGATTCTTTGAGTTCCTGGTCCTGTCCCCTCTCCTTACAGATATCTCCTTGGATGATGTCATCCATACAATAGTTAAGCACCACTCAAGTTGCGAACCTTCAAGCTCTTCCCTCCTACCATGGTAAGGGGGGACAATAGTTGTGGATGTCATGTTCATGCCAAGTTTCAGACATCTACCAGATAAGGCAACAATAATATCATCTGCTAATCGAGACACACTTCTATCCAAACTTATAAATGCTCAGTCATCAATGGTTCCACCTTCAACTAAGCATGACTCATACATGTTCCATGAGCCAAGCTTGGGAACAAGCTCTCTTGCTCTCTCTTTTCTCTTTTTGTTTTTTTTGGAACAATGGCACACAACAAGAAGAAAGACGTTAAAAACAGTAAAAATATTTGACATATGCCCATGTGCTCTTTGTGCCTGGGACTCTCAAATGTGTCTATGCACGGCCGTGTATTGTGGCCCTATATTAATGCATACTCTGGAAATGCATGACCTGAATAGTGCAAAAGACAGGGTTGTGCAAGGAGCACATGGTTTTTGCTAGTCAAGGCTTTCGCTGTTACTTGCGGATTTGATGTCATCTTTGTTGGAGGTATCCATTGGATCTTGAAATGATGTAAGCAATTGATTGTTGAATGACAACTCATCCTTCCTCTTTATGGGGATCCACTTGAGAGGCTCTTCGGTTCCCTAGGTGCTACTAGTGCTTTTGGCTTCCAAACCCATATCCTTGATGATTTTTTGTTTATTTTTGTAGAAGAGGTGATTTGATCTTCCTTTGAGCTCTATGCTTGAATCTGTCCCTTGCCTCGCCTTGACTTCTTTGTTGAAACTTGTCTCATGAGTGAGGATTGAGGGTTTTGTGCACGTAAGAGTGCCTTGGGTATCCACATGCATGATTGAACTTGTTGAGCTGCAACTAATTTCTTAGGCACCAAAATTTGTCAGCGGCCTTGTGCATGACCTTGTCCTAGTTTCTTGATGTGCCTATGGGTATGGTTATCTTGCTTGGATGGAAATTGGTGTGACAAAGCTAGTGGTTGCTCTCCTTTCCATATGCAAATGTGCTCCATGCCTAGAACTACTTTCTTCTTGAAATCTGTTTGTCTAGTTGATAGAGTAGTTGTCTTGTACTGTTTCTCTTGTCTCTCTGGTTGAACGGCTATAGATGTCTGAGACCATCAAAGAAGGAAGTATCAACAGGTCTTCGACTCTTTTGTTGGAGGTGGAATCCTTCTGCATCATAGAGCTTTGGGCACATACAACATCTTCTTCTCTAAGATTAGCTTTGAAAGAATTAAGAGAATGTGTGACACCTAGATTTTTCCTCATGCAATTCTCTAATTCTATTGCATTGCATTGGTCATGTGCCCATACTTGGAGAAGTAGATGTCTTAGGTTCAAGTTGATTGCGTGTTCATAGATCCAACCTTGACCCAAGACAAGTGGTTTCGTAAGGTCCTCATCTTCACACACCATCATTTTAACTCTAATTGGTACATCCTAAAGGTATATGGGAAGCTCCACCTCGCCCAAACAAGGGGTTTCCACACCTCCCAATCCTATGAGATAGGCTTCTATCGGATGGATGGTTAATTGTAAATTTTGGCAATAAGAAAGTCTAACTGCACTAGTTGCTGCACCCGAGTCAATCAATGTTCTCATAGTCCTTACATTCTTTCCTTGTCCTATCTCTATGGTCACAAAGGGATGTCAATTGATTATTCGAGAAGCACTCATGCCTGATGTCTGGTACATGGCCATGTGATATCTTGGGGCATCTCGATCGACATCTAGGCCTAATCGTCTTAAGTTATTCCATCGAATGTGCTCTCTGGCCTCTACCTGTGCCTCTTCTCTAACCCTTAACTCTTCTTCTTTTCTCCTCTTAGCCATGTTGAGTCTCCTTAGCATATCCTCTATAAGAGGTTCTACTCGAAAACCACTGATATAGTTTGACAAGATGTCACCCTCTAGAGTTGCCAATTGAACAACACCACTAGTGGAAATTCTATTAATGACCATGGGTCCATATCCTCTTTTTTCCAATTTACGAGCATGATGTTTGAGTGTATAAACCAACACTAGGTCTCCCTCTTTCAATCCTTTATCCTTGATGTGTGCATCAAAATAAGCCTTTTGTCTTTTCTTTGCAGCATAGATGTCTGCTGCTACTCGTAACCTCGTCTCACCTAAGCGTTCTAGATCAAAGATCCTAGAGGACAACTCGTGCCCATTCCAGTCATACTCTTGTGGTGCCTTTAAAGCTAGGATTAGGAAATCTAATGGCAGCACAACATTCTGTCCAAAGACCATCTGAAATGGGGTGGCATTGAGTATAGTTTTGTAGGAAACTTGATAAACCCAAACAACATGATGAAGCGGTTTATCCCAATCAGAGCATTTATTATTTACGAGTTTGGTCAATACATTACATAGGATCTTATTTGTGCTCTCGGCTCGTCCATTAGCTTGTTGATGATAGAGGGCAGACTTCTTATTTATCACCAAGAATTCTTGGGGAAGATTTTCAATGACTTCATTCAAGAAGTGTGTGCCTCTATCTCTCACTAACTCTATTGCTAGTCCATATCTTGTGAACACATTCTCAAATAAGAACTTAGCCATCATTTGAGTATCATTCTTTTTCGTGGCTTTTACTTCTACCCACTTTGTAAGGTAATCTGTGGCTACAATAATATACTCTACATGGGAGTTTCTAGCTGGCAGAAGAACTTCCAGAATGCATAGAGATTGAATCTTCTAGTGCCTTGTGGATAGGATTCCACTATAGGGGTTTAGATTGACCTTGGTTGTGACCCCTAAGTGCTGCAAGTACAAGGAGTTGGTTTCCCAGTCCTGTTCTTTCTAGGATCATCTCATAGATATTATTTTTTCCAAATTCACATATAGCAAAGGTGTGTTCAAATTCTACCCCACAAGTGGTTAGAGTTATCCCTTCTAGCAATCCTAGAGGTCTTTCAACATGGCCATCAGCCATCTAAAGCTTCATTCTAGTTGTTCTTAATGGAGGTTTACCCCATTGCTTCCACAAGGAGGTGGTTGCAATAGCAACACCAACACCTCAATCTATGATCACTTTGGTGGTGTAACCTTGGTAGGTGATCCGGAGATAAGTATTACCTTCTTCACCTTCGCTCATGTCCCCTATTTTATCTAGAGGTATCTCTGGTATTTTTTGCTTAGAGCTTGCTTTCGACACATTGGAAACAAGTTCTAGAACTTGATTCACCACATGTTTCCATGACTCAGGTTTTACCTTGAGCAGCTCTTCTAAGGTGAGATGACACTGTACCTTAGTGCTCTTCACAACTTCAGTGTTTCTTCGAACAACTAAGTCTTCATTTCTTATCAATATTGTGGGAGCTCTGATTTGAAGAGATTGGCATTCCCATGGGCCTATGAATTATGGCAACTCTTGTAAAGAATTAGATTCAAAATCTATTTTTTCATCTCTGTGTTGCTCAGCTTCGTCCCTATAAATAGAGGGAATGTCTTGGGGAAACTGATCATGAAGGTCATCAATCTTAGAAATAGGAGGAGGATTACCCTTCTCCTCGGCCCATTTCTTTCTCGCAAGAACTCTTGAGAGTACTATTGAATTGAAAGAGGTGCTCCATCATCTATGGAATCAAGAACATGAGATTTTGTTGGTGGTGAGCTTTCTCTTTCAACAACTGGTTGAGCCTCCAGAGGTAAAGAAACATGCGATTTGTTTACCAATTGCTCTAATCTTTCTAATAAGCCCTAGAAATGCAAACCCAATTTAATAGAATTTGTCTGATTGAACAATTGACTAGTCTCTAGCATAGCTTGAGCCAATTCTACCATTTTTGTGCACATCTTTGTCCGTTCAATCTCCAAATCTGCTCTAGGGTAGCTCATGTCTAGGTTTGCAACTATTTTGCCCTTCTTGAAGTCAAGCCTGGTAGGCCTTGAACATCATGTCCAAGCCTTCTGGGGTTGGATATGCAAGAACAGAACCTGGTTGTGGTCTATTTAAAATGGGTGGTGAGGTGGGATGAGGTGGTGTGGATGGAGTTTTGACCTGTGAGGGATTCTACGAGGCAATATCTTCTATTTCGCTTTTTGCATCTCTAAGGCTTTCTTCTAGTTCAGACATCTTTTTATTCCACTTGCGATTGGCTTTCTCTCTGGTATCCTTCCATGTCCTTGGTTTCCTCTTACTAGGCTCTCATGATTCACTTCACTCTTATTGTTAAGCTAGCTTATCTTGTTTTAAGGTTTGTGCTCTAGTGCCTACTTGTATAGGAGCCACATTACTACTACTTGAACTTAAATCCACCACTAAGCCTACCACATCAATTGGTGTAACCTTATGCACACTATAGGGATTCCTTGGACAATCTCTCGGGAGATGTTCTTTGTCACACTCAAGACCAAAGTCTTGTATTGTGATGGTTTGATCTCGTCCTAGAGTTGGTGGATGGGGGCATTCATGAATAAAATGATCAGCTTGACATCTAAAACATGGTCCTCTAGGGGCTTGTGGTCTCATTTGTCTCAATTGGGGCCTAGGGTTAGGATCCGTATACATGACATTGGAGTATTTTGGCACCCAATTTTGTACCATAAGTGGTGGCTTATATGGATAGGAATGAGCCTCACTATGCTATAGTGACTCTGTGTAACAAGCTTGTGGACTATCTTCATAGGAGTAGTCAAAATTGTGAGCATGATGGTCATTTTCTGAGACTAACAGGGTCATTGGTACAAATGCTCTATTCAGGTTCTCCTCTGCCACTGCATACTTAACTGGAATCACGTTGGTAGGAGTTGGTGGTTGGTTTCCTAGGATCGATTGTGGCCTATATGGTGCCTGAATTACCATTGGTACTGAGGTTGAGATTGTTGTTGTGGTCTATAATACGACTGTTGGTATTGGTTCTAGTACCTAGCCTGTTGGTAAGGTTGCTGATAAGTTTGTCTAATAGCCTGCCTATTGTAGGGGCAACCTTGAGCCACATGGTTCGTGTATTTTCTCTCAATAGTGCAATATGGAGCATTCATTTCTCTCATGTTTTGGTTCTACATTGGGCATACATTAGCCATGTGGTCTCCTCCACAAGTATAACATCTCTTCAATGTGATGACCCTTGTTATTTGTCTATTTTGGACTCCTAGCTTCATGGAAACTTGATAAGCTATCTCATATATCTCAATGGAGGTTCTAGAAGTATGACTAGTAGAGCTGTCTGAATCCTTGTAGAGTTTGGACAATCCTGACTCCTCACCCAAGTTATCTTCTATGTCAATGCACATCCACACACACTCTTCTATGGATCTAAGCTCTTTCAAGTACACATATGATCTTAACTGGTGCTTAGTAAGCCATCTAAAAACAAGGCCACTTGTTTAGCCAGTGTGGGTATATCTGGAACAAGGCTTCTTTCCAAGTACTGTCTAAAGTATCTTCCTGCAAGTTGAACTGTTTCTTGGGGTGTCTGTTTGAAGCTATGGATCAAGGATGATGTGTTATGCCTAATGCCACTCTTGGAGAATACTACAATAATTTCTTCTAGAATTTGATCTATGTTTTAGTAGTTGTGATTGTTTAGAGGGTGAAACCAAGCTAAGTCAACACCCTTGAGGGTGAAACCAAATGCCTCGAATTGGATGAACAAGTCCTCGACCTGTTTACCTCTTAAAACTTGTTTGAACTCGGCCACATGATCATAAGGATCTCGTGACCCATCAAAGTAGTTCTTCATTTCCTAACCACTTGAGAGGGTCTAAGGGTTCTTGGGTACTCTCGGGGTCTAGGCAATGTAAAATTGTGTTCATCTCTTTGATGCCTATTTGCTTGATGTCTCTCTCTTTCATGTCTTTCACCTTCAAATCTTGATCTCTCTCTATCCACATTGTGTGCAAAGATTATCTCAAGTCTCTCTCTAGCTCTTTCCCTCTGGTTTCCATGAGCTTGGGATGATCCTACTCCTTGGAGGCCATGGGAGATATTAGATCTTGGTGGAGGGAAAACCGATTCTCCTTGCCACGTGTAGGCATTTTTGGAACATCAAGCTTACACTATGCTTGAGGTGGATTTGATCTACATCAAAGGCTATCACATCGAAAGAATATCCGTTGGAGAGTTCTTTTTCATATGCTCATTTATTGTATTTTTTGAGAGATTTTTGATGGCTCATTTACCGTTGTAAAAGCCTTGAGCTTTACACATGTAAAGGTACAAATATAGAGCCCAAATCCCACGAATTTTTGGTGGTTGAAGTTGCATTCAATCAAGCAGATCAAATCACCTAAAAGTAGATCAAATTAGATCTTCACTTTTCCTAGATTGTAGGAAAGTGAATTGATTCCCTCCAACAACCATTCCCACCTTCATTTGAATTCAACTTCAACTTGTAAAAGTCGTGGAACACTCCTAGAGTCTATATAAAGACTTGGAATCACTTGTAAAATACATGGAAGCAATATACATACACTTGTGACCATCATTGTCTTACTCCTTCAATTTTCTGCATCATCTTCTTCGCCAACAGTAATCTGGCAGAGGCTGCTGCTCTCTCTCCAGAGCTCCAAATTGAGTGCAAGAGAACTCATTGGAAAGGTAATAGTGTCGAGTTTATTCTTGTAAATTTTCAAAGCATTTGGTTCAGCCGATTTGGAGAAATCTGAGTTTTTCGGCCTCGGGGTCAATCTCTACGTATTCCTGAAAAATAGGAAGTACCACCGGTGAATGTCGCATTCATTCCTATAGCATATTTTGCTTATTCCTTATAGTTTTGTGCATTCCATAAACTCAACCCTATGTGTATCACTCCCATAAAAGGATTTTTTTCTAATTATAATCACGTTGGTCGCTATGGGCATTTGAAGTTCATTGTATCTTCCATAGATAGTAAGTTTTTTGAGCTAGTCGACCCACGAACCTATCTGTTTTGTATCGACTCATTCTCCTTGATGCTCCAAAGTACATAGTGTGTTTCTTTGCACTTATAGCATGCCTATAAGGTCTATTTGAGTCTCCATAAGCTCAAGGGCTGGTCTTGTGCCAGTTGGCTTCACCAAACTTCATCGCCTCGAAACGCACTTTTCTACCTTCGACAAGCTTCTCCAAGTTCTTTCAGGCATGCCTATCATGCCCTCTTGCCAAGAACATTTTCTCAGATGTGTTATCTAGGTAGACAACTTTGCCAGGAGTCTCAAGGTCTTTGAATTCATAGATGGTGATTACTAGGTTAGGTTGATTTGGCTTGAATCTCCAAAAGGCTTCTTGTGTTTCTGTATTCAGATATAGTTCTGTGTTTTTGTTGAGTTAAGGAATCCACTCTAGAGTGATTACTCTCGTCAAGATAGATTTTCCTCTAGGGGTCTTAGGTTCCTGTCCTAGGTCCCCTTGCTCTAGGTCTCCTAATTTGTTCTCGAGTATGATATTTCCACACTCATCTGTCCTATCGGGTAAGCTGGTGACCACATACATGGTTCCTTCCTTATCAATGTACGAACCCTCTTCAAGCTTGACCACTGGGTGTTCAAGTCCAAAGGGTTGATCCAGATTTCTGAGTTGGACTATTGATCGCCTCAAGACATCCTCATAGATGCGAGCACCTAATTGGTTGGTCCGAATATACTCTAACTGTGTCTTATAGGCATGATCTAGTGTTTGTAAATAGGTAGTTCATGAGGTACGTGTGGGTCTCTCCATGCTAAAAGACATTTTTGAGTCACTTATTTCTGAACTTAGTGTGTAGGGATAACCACTTAGTTGTTGTGCCCAAGACCTAGCTGTATGATTGACACTAGCCTCAAATGATCTAATGCTTTGCCTATCCTTGCCTAAGTGTCTACCAGATCTCAAGTTCATAAGCTCTGTCTTCTAGTTCACAATTTCCCTTTGTATTGCTCAAAATCCTTTGGAACCCCTTTAGTTTCCTAATCCCCTTGAGGGTCAACTTCAAAATACTATATCTATAATTCCCAAAATCACAACAAACGGATTTCGTATGAGAAAGTTATGCCAGTTTAGGATTCTAGGGGTTAAAATACGGAAATAGGATCTCTTTGGGAGTACTTCAGAATAGATAATACATGATACTGGGTGTGACAATGCAATACCTCTATACCAAGCACACAAGAGTTCAAAATTATTCACAAAAAATACCCCATAAATTTGAAAATTTTGGAAAACCCTAATTTTAGCGTTCTCCTTGACCGTCATGATGGTCAGACACAATCGTGATGGTGTGTCACTATTGCGATGGTGTGACCACCTGCGATGATCATCCCACGATGGTGAGAGATCACGATGATCAAGCCATGATGATGGTCAGACACAGTCATGATGGTCAGTGACAGTCGCAATGGTCAGTGATAGTCACGATGGTTAGTGACAGTCGTGATGGTCACACACAGTCACGATGGTCAGATCATGATGATCAATGAAAGTCGTGATGGTCAAGTCACAACATTCAAGTCACGACAGTCAAGTCACAACAGTCAAGTCACGATGATCAGGACCATGATGGTCATTGAAGATCATGATGATGTGACACAATTGCGATGGTGTGACCATGACAGTTAGTGACTGTTGTGATGGTCAGACATGGTCACGATGGTGAGTGACCATCGCGATGGTCAACCAAATGTATGATTTCAAAAAACTGAGCTTAGATCTATGCAAGTGATCACCGTAGCTCCTCTATCATGCAAAAATTTCACCCAAATACCCACCTTGGTCTGACAGTCACGATGGTCAGCTTCTATGGTAATGTTTGATAGAAAAATGAAGTTTTTCTCTGTGTTTCTTCATGATGTCCAAAGGTTGACCTGCAATGTTAGTGCACCAAAAAATGCAAACAAGCACATGTAAAATCTCTCTCTCACAAGTGAAATGAGGGGAATGGAGTGGGGAAGGTGATATGACCAAAGAACTAAACATTCAATGGAGATGGAGATGGAGATGGAGATGGGGGTGGGAGATGGTGAGGATGATGATGTTGATGATGGAGATGAAGTAAGAAAGAGAAAACATAGGGAAAAGTAAAGAAATTACCTACAAATCCAACGTCGCAACTCTACGTTTTACCATCACATGCTCATCCTTGAAGGTCTCTCCCCGCCAACGGTGCCAAAATTTGGTGTAGCTCAAGTGTAAGCACTACCTCCCTTACTTGTCAATCTACGGAGATGTGAGGACTGGTATGAAGACCATAAGCAAGTGAAGGCACAAGTACGTGAGTGAAAGCACACAAGCATGCACACACATACACACACACACAAGGTAAGATCAAAGAGTGGAACATGTTGAAAGTTTTTCAAGCTCAAGAGTGTGAGAACATGCCCCAAATTGAACCTTCCATATCATCCACAATCAAAGGAGGCTGATTTCCACGAGTTGGAGGCATCAAATCATGCCCATAATGGAAAGAAGTTGATTAGAGAAGATTTAGCTCACCTCTTGATGTGATTGGACCTCACCTTTGACATGTATATGCTTTTGATTGGTTAAAGAGGTTAGTATGTGGTCTTTAAAACCTCTAATGAGTTGTATTATGAGTTAGAGTCATGGAAATATGTGCCCATGCTGCCCCCTTTCTTAAGCACACCCTCTACTAGCTATTCTCTGCATATTTTGCAAAAATTTCACTTTTACACACTCTATCTATCTAGATCATTTTGGCAGACCCCCTAGTCTTGTAATTGTTATTTCTCCTTCAGCTATAATCCATTTTCAATGATTTTTGTCTTGTTGGAAATCTTATATGTTCTACCAGATGTGCTCCACTACTTCAAGAAATTCAATGCACATGTGGGGAAGGAGTCTAGCAAGTTTATCCAAATTTTGAGATCAAATGGAGGGGGAGAGTACTTCTCCCATGAAGTTTTTTATTTTTTGCAGGTCAATGGCATCAAAAGACAATTTACATGCAGGTATATGCCTCAAGAAAATGGGGTAGTAGAGAGAAAGAATAGACACATCGCAGAGGTAGCAAGGTGTATGCTCAACGAAATGAATATGCCGCATTGTTATTGGGGAGAGGCTACATATACAGCCACATACATCATGAATAGATGTCCTACATCATGTAATCCCTGAGGAAGCATGGAGTGGAAGAAAACCTTGCATTTCACATCTTAGAATTTTTGGTTGTATATGCTATGTACATGTACCTCAAGAGTTGAGGTCAAAGTTAGATGCCAAATCTGAAAGGTGTATTTTGTTGGGATATTCTATGGAACAAAAGGGATATAAATGCTATAATCCCATCACCAAGGAGCTGAAGGTAAGTAGGGATGTTTTCATTGATGAGTTGAAGCCTTGATATGCATGCACAAGTCCATTGCAGGTTGAAGAGATAAGTGAGGCAGATAAAAGAATGATGATAGTGCTCAAGAAAGCATGGATTTAAGTGGTCCAAGAAAATCATGCAACATAAATAAAGAAGATGATCATTTGTTCTACATAGATTCAAGATGTTCAAATCATGTTGCATGCAACATTTATCTTTTATCTGATTTAGAAAGTCCAAAGCATAGACATGAAGTTCAAATAGGGGATGACACAAAGCACAATGTGGAGAAGATTGGTAATGTCAAAGTTCCCAATGGTAGGAAAAACATTCTGAGTAAGGTTCTCTATGTACCCACTATCACTAAAAACCTAATAAGTGTAGGCCAAATAGTTGAAAGAGGCTTACAAGTTAGGTTCACCCAGCATGGAGCTTTTGTGGAAGATCCGGCTTCAAGAAGATAGCGAGAGGTGAGAAGCATGGTAGGCTCTTTACTTTTCAAGTAGGAGAAACCAAGAACATAACTCTACTCACTTTTGGGTCGCAAACCCTTACAGGTAGATCACTCAAGAAGCTCAGATCTGATGGAGAGGGAGAATACTTCTCCAAAGAGTTTGATGAGTTCTTGTGGGATAAAGGTATCAAATGGGAAGTGACTACCAAGTACTTTCCTCAAATAAGTAGAATTGCAGAGAGAAGAAAGAAGACATTGGGTATATCAACCAGAACAATGCTTGAAGAGGAGGTTGCCACATTATCTATGGGCAGAGGCTATTTCAACTATGGTGTACCTTTTCAATAGACTACCATCCAAATCACTTCAAGGTATGACTCCTTATGAATCATGGCATGGAAAGCCTAGTCTTGGACATTGCAAGGTGCTTGATTGTTTAGCTTATGTTCATGTAGCATCACAAATAAGAGGTAAGCTAGATAAAAGGGCAACAAAGGCAGTGTTTATTGGGTATGACTCAAATAAGATGGGTTACAGGTTCTATAATCCTTCAACCAAGCAATTCATTACAAGTAGAGATGTGTTTGAAGAACATAGGTCTTGGTATGATGAAGAACAACAAAAGGTAACTCTACCATATGATCTTAATTTTGATTCTCATCAATTAGCAAGCAAGCATGATACAAAGGTCTAGGATCCAAGAAGTGATACAGATGATGATCAAGATGAAAAGGAAAATGATTACAAACTATGGAAGTTAAGAGGCAAAGCAAAGATGCAGGTGTGAGAACACTCTAAGCAAGCTCCTAGAAGATCAACAAGAGAGAAGAAACAACTAGAAAGGTATGGATATGATTCCACATCTATTACAAAGCATTCAATCTACTTGGCAAAAGACTCAATTTCAAAAGAACCCTAAACCTATGAGGAGGCAAATGGAAACTCTAATTGGCAAAATGCCATGAAAGAAGAAATACCTGCATTGAAGGAGATGGAAACTTGGGATTTGGTTCCAATGTCATTCAATCAAAACGTGATTGGTTGCAGATGGGTATATAAAGTTAAACGAAACTCATATGGATCAGTTTGCAAGTACAAGGGAAGATTAGTTGCCAAAGGATGCTCAAAAACTCATGGTATAGACTATGAGGAAACATTCTCACCAGTTGCAAAGATGACTACAATCACAACATTGATAAGTGTTGTTGCTGCAAGAAATTGGAGACTCCTCCAACTTGATGTAAAAAATGCATTTTTAAATGGTTGGATGAGTGAAGAGGTATACATGTCACAACCTCTAGGTTTTGAAAACCCTAATCATGCATCCTATGTTTGCAGACTTAAGAAAGCATTCTACGGATTGAAACAAGCTCTTAGAGCTTGGAATTACAGGTTGATTACATACCCTTGAGACCAAGGGTTCAAACCTAGCAACTTAGATCCTTCTTTATTTATGGAAAAGGATCACAATGAGGTTATCTATCTATGTGTACATGTAGATGATATTATTGTGACAAGTAATGATATGAATGGCATTCAAAGGATCAAGAGACACATGCAAGAGGAGTTCAAAATTAGTGACTTAGGTGAGCTCACATATTTCCTAGGTATGCAAGTGACTTATATAGATGAAGGGATGTATCTTTCTCATAGAATATATATTCAAGATCTACTTCTCAAGTTCATAATGGAGAACACAAAACGTCTTACCGTTAGTGCCCATGTGAAATGGCAAATGGCCACCAGACACTTCTTTGTATATGTTCTTTAATAAAACATATAGTGGTCTGGTCAACCACAGATGGTAAGTTTGACTGCATTTGTAAAACCTAAGAAGTCTGTGTTCGTGCTCCCTATGTACTGTGTTTTCTGCTTATTCTCTAGCTCTATGGATAGTACCATGTACGGCTCTGGAAGCTCGGTTTTCTACTCCAAGGGTATCATCGTGGAGCTCTTGAGAAGGAGAGTGCATTATCGTGCATCGCCATCAGAATATTTCACTAATATCAGAGCATTTCGATGCAAAAGCTTTGTTCCTTTTGTGTGAGTAAAGTGAGCAACCACCCACCCACCCAAGGCTTACAGCTAAGGCAATGACCAAGGCATAGACCTTCGCATACCTTATCATCCGAGTCACCAAAGTCATCATGGGTTCCATTGGTTGTGCACAAGGGAGGACCTCAATGATCAAGGAAGATAGAGGCTCTGGATACTTCCTAGGAGGTCACCCATCCCAGTATTGTTCCCCTCCGAACCTCGCTTAACCGTGGCAATCTTGTGCCACTAAGCTACATTGTTGTGGTGTCTAAAGAAGGGGAAAGACTAAGGTTAGGATTACCTTGAACATGTTTTGGTCCCTCAAAGCTTCATTCTTTGATTTCAAAGCCTATTTTTGAAGCACTTTTGGGGTGACTTTTGGATCCATTTTGGAGCACTCTCGTGCATAGTAGGTCTCTTCACATAGGTTCGAGAACATTAAGAAGGGTGTTCTCTGTACTTCTTCAAAATTAAGTATTCACCTTTGGGGCCACGTGTTCAGCCACACCCGTAAAACTACATGTCTCTCGGAATGTTTTTAGTTGTGGTGGGAGCAGCCACTACAAATTTATGCAGGTTTCCTAAACAATAGAGTTGACAGAAACTTGCAGGTGTTGTTGGCTAGTTTTTGGGCTCTACATTCAGCCTTTTAGTGTCATTTTTCTGCATATATTGAGCACATATACACTATGTACGCTTCTATGGATACTTCTTATGTATGCCCATGTGGTCATTGATATAGCGGTTATGTTTCTGCATAAAGCTTTTTACATTTGATACAGAGGGTCATGGTGAGGTTCTCTTAACTAGGAGACACCCAGATATCAAGGTCTCTACGGTGATGCAGGTGGAAGACTTACGTGCTCGATAAGCCTAGTTGGCTTCTTTTGGGTAACTGATTATATGCAATGGAGTCACTGATTCATTATGCCGGTAAACGTGTTAGTACTTGTAGGTTTATAGGATTTTCACACTAGTCATATGCCCATTTTATAGAGGATACTCTGGCAAAATGTTTCAAGATTTTTTTCTGGTTTTGTCAAATATACAGTGGTCGATTTACTCCTTGATACACTTATTGGTGTGAGCACATTTATTCTCACATAATCCTTTTGGTTGACCATTACTGTCCATTAATTCATTTTTTTGGGAAGACTCTGCTGAAGTTTTCTTAGAATCTGACACTTGGTCATTCTTCTTTGAGCCTTAGTGGTATTTTTGAGCTCCTCTAGTTCCATTATCATTCTATTTAGTTCTCTATCATCATGGCATCAGAGGTCTCAAGCACATCTAGTGGATCAAGATCTAGTGCCAGTGTTGGGAGGAGGAGCTATAACTTACAGGGAAAAGACCATTTTGAGATTCAAAAATTTGATGGCTCGAAATTTGCTCGATGGAAGAATCAAATTAAAGATGTTCTAATTGAAAGCATGCAATGGAAGCTAGTAAATGGAATCTCAAAGAAGCCTGTGAACATGGATGAAGACGATTGGGATGAGCTAGACGAAATAGATAGGTCTACCATTCGATTGCACCTAGCAGATAATGTTTACTTTACTGTGAAAGTGCAGAGGAGCTTTGTAAGAAGTTATGCAATACAAATGAGAAAGAGACTACATCAAATAAAGTGTATCTGATGAGAAAGTTATATGACCTTCACATGAAGCATAGATAGTGTTGCTGCTCATCTAAATGAGTTTGATGATATATTCTCCTAGTTATAGTCTCAAAAAAATGGATATGGATAATGAAATGAAAGCAGTCTTGTTGCTATGCACCTTGCCATCATCACCGGATATGTTTTGCAAAGTTATTTGCAATAGTGCACGTGGTGGTAAACTAGTCTATGATGGCATATGTGGAGCACTCTTGATTGAGGAGATTTGTAGAAAATCTATGGTTGGAACTCATAGTGGAGATTTATATAATGTTCGTGATTCTTACCAAGGAAAGAATCAACAACGTGGCACGAGCAAGAACAAGGAAAAGAATGGTCAACAGAATAAGAGAAGTAAATCAAGGAAGAGGGATATTGAATGCCATTATTGTCATAAGAAAGGACACATGAAGAAAGATTGTTATGCATTAAAGAATGCTAAAGGTAAAGGACAAAATGTTGATGGGCATGTTAAACACTTACCTGCACCATCTATTTGGACTGTAAAAAAGAAATTAATGTTGTTTATGATGATGTTGATCTGTTGACACTTGATAGTATTGTGCCAACTAAGGCTTATGACTGATTCTCTTTCCCACACGTGGCTATTAGATTCTGGTGCTTCTTTCCATGTAATACCACAGTGAGAATGGTTCTCTAATTATGCAGCAAAGTCCCTTGGTACTGTGAGACTGGGCGACTCTTACAAGTGTGATGTTGTGGGGATCAGAGATGTGGTTGTGTAGTTCATTGATGGTTCAAAATTCACTATGCATAATGTTTGCCATGTATCTCAGTTATCATGCAGTTTGATGTCAGTTGCTCAACTTGATGACCTTGGTTATGAGGTGGTCTTCTATGGTCAGTCCTTTCACATATCAAAGGGCAATATGGTTATTACAAAAGGAAGCAAAGTTGGCTCACTTTATCCTTTATTTGTCTCACAGAAAGAACACTTGTTAGTTGTTACTGAAGAGCCTATGAATTGTATTTGGCATGGTAATTTGGGCCATATATCTCGTAGTGGAATGGAAAATCTTTCTCATTTTGGCTACTAACCTGTATTATCTTTCTTTGATTTTTCATTTTGTGAACATTCTCAATATGGAAAGCAAACAAAAAATGTGCATAGAATGCACATTGACTATTCCATTCAGCCTTTAGATCTCATTCATATAGATGTGTGTGGTCCTATGCCCACAAGGTCATTAGGTGGTTCTCTTTACTTCGTCACTTTCACAGATGATGCTACTAGAAAAGTCTCGGTATATCCTATCAAATCAAAGGATGACGTATTCCCTGCTTTCAAAAAATGTCTTGCTTTAGTTGAGACTGAAAAAGGAACTAAACTCAGAGCTTTATGTTCAAATAATGGGGGTGAGTATACCTCACATGAATTCAACCTTTTTTGCCATTCTAGAGGAATTTGTAGAGAGTTTACAACTCCTTATACCCCAGTTCCAAATGGTGTAGTTGAAGGGATGAATAGAACTATTTACGATAGAGTAGTCTCTATGCTGCATCATGCAAACCTTTCACAAGGGTTTTGGGTAGAAGAAGTATTGACTCCAGTTCATGTGATTAACCTTTCACCTAGTACTACCAACGGTCTAAAAGTGGCACTAAAGTTATGGATAGTGAAGCCACCATATTATGATCATCTTCGAGTTTTTGGGTGTGAAGCATATGTTCATATACTCACAAATCTTAGAAAAAAGTTGGACTATAAGTCAAAGAAATGGATTTTTCTTGGATATGGTCGAGAAGGAAAATTTGGATATCACTTATGGGATCCTGAAACACAGTCAATGATGAAAAGTAGTGATGTCATTTTCAATGAGTCTGACATGCATAAACAACCCATTAAGGAGGTTGAAGTGAGAAGAATGGTGTTTGAGGATACTAGTCCTCTAATTAACATGCATAAAAATGCTACACATAGGGACGTTCAAGAGAATGTCCGATCAAATCAGTCTGCAAATGTTCTTATTCAGCAATCATTGAGACACTCTGCACGTGTCTCACATCCACTTGATAGATATGTTCCACGTTTAGATTTTCTTATGCTAACAGATGTCGATGAGCCTTCTTGCTACAAAGAGATTATGCAGACAGAGCATAATGTCAAGTGGGAGCATGCCATGAAGAGTGAGTTGGATTCTATTCACAAGAATGGTACTTGGGATTTAGTACCTTTGCCAAAGGGTAGGAAAGCTTTAGCATGAAAATGGGTGTATAAGCTAAAATTTGCATCACAGAGTGCTTCTGCAAAGTATAAATCATGACTTTTTGCAAAGGTTTTTAAGCAAAACCATGGTGTTGATTTCGAGGAAAGTTTCTCTACAATGGTCAAGATGACTACCTTGTGCATGTTGCTTGGATTCGTTGCAATGGAGGACTTAGAGCTAATCCAAAATGGATGTGAAAATTGCTTTCTTGCATGGAGTTCTTATAGATGAGATCTATATGGAACAACCAGAGGGTTATGTAGTTCTTGGCAACGAAAGTCTAGTCTGTAAGCTCAAAAAGAGCTTGTATGGACTTAAACAGTCCCCTACACAATGGTACCAAAAGTTTGATGCTTTTATGAAGTGTCTCAAGGCTATTCTTGAAGCAATGAGGATCATTGTCTCTACATAAAGAAATGCTCAGATGGCAACCTGAAATGCTTGATACTTTATGTTAATTATGTTGATTGTTGGGAAGTCCTCTTATGACTTGTCAATTCTCAAAAAGAAGTTGAGTCAGATAGTTGATTTCTAACCTTCGATTGCATGGCTTAGTAATTCTTTGCACACTTCTTAGTCACTCTTCTTGCACACCTTGCACTTCACTTCTCTGCGTCGCACACCCATTGTATATCTCTTACTCTTCCCTTAGTGTAGACTATCCTACCTTGCTTGGTGTTGGAAGCAGTCAGAGGCACAGTCAGAGGCACAGACGACATGGAAGCATGTAAAGACGGAGCAGGGAGCCAGTGGGATCATTTTTTCAAACAATTATGTTTTTATTACCTCGTCAAACATCCAACAGTGATTTTCATCACTCTTGTAATATATGTAATATAGACAAAACCCCATTTTGTAATCCATAGCTCCATTTTGTGCAAGCCGAGGAGTCCTCGAGCTTGAGGAGCTTAGGTGGAATGCACGTACCAATTTTCGTTATTTTTAGATACCGTTTACCCTTCCAAATAGCCTCTAGGACCTATTTTTTAACTATGCCGGTCACTAGATGTGAAACCGGTCAAAACTAGTCTAGAAACTATAAAAAGAGCTAGAGAGCTCATTTTTGAGGTTGGTTCATGTTGGCTAGTGTGAGCTTAGAGCTAGTTTGAGCTTGTAAGAGTATTCTTGAGTAATAGAGCTAATTTCCCACCTTCCATTGTGTCTTGCTTGTCTCTTCATTGTGTGTGTGTATGTGTGTGTGCATCTTTGTGCTTCTCACCTTCACTTTCACATCATCTCACATTCACGATCTTCATATCACTCCTACCTCTTCCACGGATTGACATTAAGGAGGTGAAGCTTCTTAACGTGGTTCTCACCATTGTGCTAGAGCAACACCAAATTTGGCGCCGTTGCCGGGGATCGAGTCTAGGACGAATGTGTGATGGTAAGAGTATAGCAGGAAGTGGCGTTGGAAGGTAAAAATTTACTCTCTGTCAAAGATCTGCCGAGTGTGGCAGACCATCGCGATGGTCTGCAACTTTCGGAATTCTTGGTAGGTGACCACACCACGAGGTAGGCGATCCTTGCGCATCCACGAATCCACAGGCGCATCTCAAAAATTCGTACTTTGGTGGACCATCGCGATTGGCTCAGACCATCGCGATTGTGTCGCACCATCGCGATAGGCTCAAGCCATCGCGACGGCTCGGCCGGACCATCGCGACGGTCTCAGACCATCGCGACGGTTCACTTGAGCCATCGCGACGGTCCACTTGGACCATCGCGATTGTTCAGCTGACCCCGGACCATCGCGATTGGCTCACGCCATCGCCACGACAGTGCCACGTGTCAAGACAGACCATCGCGACGGTTCGTTTTTCGGACCATCGCGACAGCCCAAAATCGGACCATCGCGATTGGCTCACGCCATCGCACTTGTGACCATTGCGACGGTTCACTTCGGACCATCGCGATTGTCCACCTTTGACCGTTGACCCGCGCCATCGCGATTGTCCGCCTGATCACGCCATCGCGACGGTTCGTTTTTCGGACCATCGCGACAGCCCAAAATCGGACCATCGCGATTGGCTCACGCCATCGCACTTGTGACCATCGCGACGGTTCACTTCGGACCATCGCGATTGTCCACCTTTGACCGTTGACCCGCGCCATCGCGATTGTCCGCCTGATCACGCCATCGCGACGGTTCATTTTTCGGACCATCGCGACGGTCCATTTCCACGCCATCGCGATCGTTCACTTCGGGCCATCGCGACGGTTCGATCTCACGCCATCGCGATCGTTCACTTCGGGCCATCGCGACGGTTCACTTTTTCGGGCCATCGCGATTGTCCAAACTCCACGCCATCGCGACGGTTCACTTGGACCATCGCGACGGTCCCAGACCATCGCGATAGTGCACCCCCATCGCAAATTTTGGGCTCCAATTTTTGACCAATTTTGAGGGTATTTTTGAGAAATTTTTGGACCATTAGACTCATAGGAGACCCCTTAGCTCATATTTGAAGAAAAACCTGATTGTCAGTTTTTACCCCCCAGGGCCTGAACGCTCATAACTTTTTCATCCGAAGTCCGTTTTTTGAGCTTAATAGCTCGTTAGAAAGCTCGTGACGAGTACTACGTGACCTCAACTGTTTTTTTCATAAAGAATACATCTATTTTTGGATAAGCTATTTTGAGGTTCACCTAGTTGGGACTAGGAAGTCAGGGGGCACACATTGAAATTTTGGGCAAAAGGGAAGGGACTAAAAAGTGTATATACTCAAGCACTTGATCATCCAACTGTGAATTGGTCTAATATTGGAATTTTCCAGGTCTAGCAAGGGCAATCAAAGGCAAGCAAGCAAAGCAGTGAAGACAGTAAAGCTTGGGAAGCGCGGCTTCTTGGGCATCAGAGCAACCAGAAAAGCCGACTCGAGGTTGGAAGATTACTCAACCCCCTCAGTCAATTCTTAGCTTAGGCTAAACAGTAGTTATGGATTAACGACGATAGGAACGCCTCAAGTTCAAGATACTTAATTCTTTCAAGTTTAAGACTACAAGTAAAGGTGTGTGTGACGAAAACCTAAAGGAAAGAACATAAGTCTGACGGAACGAGAACTCAAAATCATAACGGAAAGTCGAATTCCTGACGCATAAATTAAGACAAGAATCCAAAGAAAAATTAAAAAAGAATTAAGAAAGTAATAACAAAGAACCATTGACGGTCTAAGTGTGTGACTGAGTGTGCAAGGAAGAAAATTAATGAACCTTAGATCAAGGAGACACATAGGTAAGTCGGACCGAGGAAGCCTTAGATCATCGGAGGCAAGTGTAAGAACTACTGCACGATCTTGGGCTCAGCAATTGAATAGTAATTACCCCTACGAGAGCTCAGATACTAGCGAATCTGAAATGGCATTTAGCACAGACAGACCAGAAGGAGAGTCTAATGTAGCATATTTAGAAAAACCTGAAGGACCCTATAGAACGCAATTAGAGTTTCTCCGAACCAACCGACTAGGTGCTCGCATCTATGAGGATGGTTTGCAAAGGCAAGTGGTGCAACTGCACAACCCTGATCAACCCATTGGATTGGAAAGACCAGTGGTGAAATTTGAGAGAGACGCTTACATAGACAAAGAAGGAACCATGTACATCCTAAGTACGCAACCAAACGATACTAATGAGTTTGGCACAATTCAATTAGAGACGGAAGCGAAATTTCAAGGAAAAGAACCATTAGAAGAACCTAGAACACCGAGAGGGAAATCCGTATTAACAAGAGTACTCATCCCAGAATGGATCCCTCAAGATAACAGGAGCACCGAGTTGTTTGTAAATAAAGAGACAGATGAAGCCTTTTGGAGGTACAGAAAGGAACACCCTGGTGAGATAGGCATCATTACAATTTATGAATTCAAGGACCCAGATACACCTGGAAAGGTTGTATACCTGGATGAGACTTCAGAAAGAGTCTTTGTGATGCCTGAGCGTGCTAAAAACACATACGCATGGAGAGGTGAATTGATATTCCCTCCATCTAGAACGAACATAAATACAAGTCAACAAGGGGCAGGAACATCCTCAGCCCATGGAAATCAAAGAGAAGGAAATAACGAGAGACCGGAAGTAAGCTTCACTCACCCCATAGGGAGAGATAGAACAACCACGAACACTAATAGAGCGGAGAGACAAAGAGATCATGGAATACTAGGTGGTAGAGATGATTTCCCTCTACCTAGACCACGCGAACACGCAAGAGTATTGAGATCCACACAGTTAGTAAAATCAATGAAGAATTACTTTGATGGGACAGGAGATCCCTATGACCATGTCGCAGAATTCAAGCAAGTACTAAGAGCAGAACAAGTTGAAGACATGTTCACGCAGTACAACGCATTTGGACTAACGTTAAAGAATACAGCTTTAACTTGGTTCCAACCACTGCAACAAAGGCAATTTAGAGACATCCATCACTTTTTAGAGTCATTCATCACCGAATTCTCTAAAAGTGGGATTAGACATGACACGTCTTCGTTGATTCATAGCTTTAAACAGACCCCTCAGGAAACAGTTAGACTGGCAGGACGTAGATTCAGACAATATGTCAAACGATGTCCAATACAAGAGCTACCCTCACAAGCCAAACAAGTATCACTGTTCCTAGATGGTTTGTTGAGCGCGAAACTACGCTCTTATGTGTACCTAAAGGAACCCAGAACGCTAGAGGAGTGTGTAAGAATATGTATAGACATCGAGGACAACTTAGGAGACGAGTTGGAACTCTCAAAGGTCTATAAGGACTCAGACTGTTCTTCTCTAGCATCCACAAAATTGTCTAATTTGATAGAGGACCTAGCAGAAAAAGTGGCCCAAAAACTAGGAGTTTCTAGTAAACAGGTGCCCAAGCTACCAACGAATGTACGTTGTTACACTTGTGGTGGAAATCATTTGGCAAACGTGTGCCCCAATGCACCTCAACCTCAGGCCAACCCTAGTGGCCAATATTGCACAATTGAGAGAAGATATACAAATCATACGGCTCAGGACTGCCCATACAACAAACAAACCGTGAGACAGAACTACCCGCAAACATACCAGCAGCCAGGTAGGTATCAAGGCCAATACAATGCTCAACCTTATTACTATAGGCCTCCTCAGAACTACCCTTACCAGGCTCAACAGAGACCTCAACCTGTTTTAGCTCAGCAGCCACCCTCACCAGCGAATGTCATCTCAGTCAAATACGCTGCTGCAGAAGAGAACCTAAGTAGGGCCTTAGTGCCTTCTTCACCCTTGATCACAGAAAGTGACCCGAACTCAAACAGTTTTGACTCTACTCATGTAACTAGTCCACCCGCTTATTACACGGAGTCACCAGAACATGTGGAGACGTATCATTATGATAGTCCACCAATGGAACCTAGTTGGGAGCCAGATTATGCTAATGTGATGTATGCAAACCCAAACCCACGGCCCCAATTGAGACAACAGAGACCACAGAGCCCTAGAGGACCATGCTTTAGGTGCCAAGGAGATCACTTCATTAAGGATTGTCCACATCCCCCAATAGCAAGGCAATCCCAGTACTATAACATCCAAGGCTTCTGTGCCGATTGTGGCAAAGAGCACGTAATCAAAGATTGTCCTAAGAACCCAGTTAACGCTTCGAATGTAACACCGATCAATGTGATAGGTATTGTAAACAACGCAGATGGATCCAACCCTACGTACGTACCTATCCAAGCTATGACCAGAGCCCAGGCGCTCTTACAAAACCAACAGCTTAATCAAGAGAAAGTAGCCGGAACTAGTGAAGTTGCAGAATCGAGTAGTAAAAAGACGAAATCTTGGAAAGATTCTAGAGAAAGGATAAAGAGAAAATGGAGTAAAAAGATAAGCGAGTTGGAAGGAAGTTTGAAGGAGTCGAGAGCCAAAATACAAGAATTGGCTTCACAAGAATTAAATCAAGAAAACCCAGCTCAGAAATCAGGATCGGTTTTAGCGGAACCCATACCAGAAGATTTAGACATGATGTTTCGTGCATATCAGGCTAGAATAAAAGAGGGACCTCAAGTAACGGAAATGAGTAAAAACTACCCTCGAGCTGATCTAGAAATTGAGAGAACTAAACTGTGCATGAAGATGGTAGAATTAGCACAAGCTTTGTTTGAAGCCTCTAGATATCTTAATTGGAATAACATGGCAAAACCGGAATTACACTTTCAAGGACTAATGGAGAGGCTAGAACACTTGATAGAAAGCAAAGAGAAAAAGGATCAGCATAGGAACCCTATTGTCTCAGAGACACAGGAAAGGAATGCACCATCCCTGTCTCAAGTACCCAATACAGAAAGTCAAGACAATTTGTCTTCCATACATAGGTACTCACATGAATTTTTGAGAGAAATACAAGAAGAGAAATGGAGAAAGGAACAAGGAACCCATCCTCCTATTCAAGAAATAGACGACTTGCAGGAACAATTTCCCCAAGACATCCCCTCTATATATGATGATGTAGAGGTGGAACAACTGAGTGAACCCACAGGATTTGAATCTAATTCTTTACAAGAATTACCTCAGTTCACAGGACCTTGGGAAGCAAAGTCTATTAGTATGAGAGCACCCACGATAATAGTAAGGAATGAAGAATCAGTGATCCCTAGGAACACGGAAGTGATCAAGAACACAAAAGTACAGTGTAATCTCACTCTGGAGGAATTGTTAAAGGTAAAACCAGAATTGTGGAAGCACGTAGCAAATCAATTCCCTGAGCTTGCTACCACACCCTCTCAGATAGGATCACATAAGAAGGTACCAGAGATACCCGTAGAAAAGATTGGAGACGTAAGCGAAGGAGAGGAAGGTAACACATATCTTCCAATAACCCATCAGGGCTACACCACGAAAGCCATCTTAGATTCAGGAGCCGGAGTAGCCATTGCTACCACCGCTTTATGGAAACGTTGGGGTAAGCCAGCACTCAGACCCACCAGGATGAAACTACAAATGGCTGATGGACACATAGAAAAACCATTAGGCTTACTAGAAGGCATATCTCTCACCACTTGTGGTGTAGAATTTGAGCATACTTTCGCCATTTGTGACTTTGCGAAAAATCGTGCTTATGAGATGATATTGGGACGACCATTCATGCGTCAGTTGCAAATTGTACAAGATTGGGGAACTAATTCTTTGTACTTGCAACATTTAGGAGTGACTACAAAGTCAATCTTAAAGACTATTCACACAGAGATGTACCCCCAATACAATGGAATACCATCCATAAAACACCTGTAGAGACAGAATCCGTGCACTCATTAGAATCAGACCCTTCTTGGTTGCATGAGGATACCCATTTATGGATGTGTAAAGTAGCCAAACAAGAGGAAGAACGATTAGAAGCAAGGACCTTAGGTGCAGAACAACATCCAAGAACCCTTCAAGATCCAGCCTACGCACCTGTAGTATTCCCAGACGAAGAGTTTGAACCCCATGGTTGGGCGGAAATACTAGCAACCATGGATGTAGCCATCAATGAAGAACAATGGACACCCCACTGTGACGAGGATGGCTATGACATTTCAGTTTTCACGATAGAGCCAATCATGTGCGATGCAGTTTTAGAAGAATGTGAAGCTAGCACTGATACATTTGAGGATGCAAGCGATGTTGATTTAGAATCAATTATCATGGATTCACCCTTTGCATCAGAGGAAGAATATTTTTTCGAGGTAGAGACTCACACTCAGAGACACGAGGAAATTACAAACGAGGTGAGGTTAGCCACGGAAGTTACTACTAAGAGTGAGGGCAAAAAAAGAAAGAAGAAAGACACCATGACAGAAAAAGAAGAATCTTTGTTTGAAGTACCCGAGAACTTCAAGAAATATGAAATCGGAGATAGAAGAATCATGGTACGAATGCCCAATAGAAAGGCGAATGACGGACAAGTATATGATAACCGAGAGAAAACCAAAAAAGTAATAGTTGCCATAGAAGGAGAAGAAGAAAAATGCACATATATAGGGCATGATTTGACGACTGAAGAAGAAGAAGAGTTAATTGCCCTATTGCGCGAATATAGAGATGTTTTTGCTTGGAGTTACAAAGATTTGAAGGGAGTGGATCCAGATATATGTTCTCATAGAATCCCTATGACGCCAGATGCAAAACCGACAAAACAGAAACCTTACACGTATAATGATAACTACGCTGCGAAGATTAAAGAGGAGATAGATCGCTTGATAGAAGCAGGATTCATTTACGAAATTGAGCACACCGAATGGGTATCCCCCATTGTGGTTGTGCCCAAGAAGAATGGAAAATTGCATGTGTGTATTAACCTTAAAAAAGTTAATGCCGCAACGATTAGAGACAGTTATCCTCTTCCTATCACAGAACATCTATTGGAAAGAGTTGCGGGCAAGGAAGTTTACAGCTTCCTTGATGGATTTTCAGACTATAATCAAGTAGCCATTGCTCCAGAAGACCAACACAAGACGGCTTTTGCCACTGAATGGGGCATATTTTCATTTCGTGTAATGCCATTTGGCTTGACAAATGCACCCACCACTTTCCAGCGACTCATGTGTCACGTTTTTAAGGAATTCTTACGCAAGAGCTTGGAAGTTTATGTCGATGACTTATGTGCTCATTCAAATGTAAGACAGACACATATTCCAGAGTTAAGACAAGTATTTGACAAATGTCGAGAATATCAGGTTTGTTTGAACCCAGAAAAATGCGTTTTCATGGTCAGACAAGGCAAAATTCTAGGACACATTGTGTCAAAAACTGGAATCTCCACGGATGAGGAAAAGGTGAAGGTAATTGCAGAATTACCTAGACCAACTAATGTGAAAGAGGTACAGGCATTTATGGGCCGTTGCGGTTATTATAGGAGATTCATACACATGTATGCAATCATAGCCAAGCCTTTGTACTCTCTCTTAACCAATTTTGAATGGACAGAAGAATGTGAAAATTCATTCAATGAACTCAAACGACGCTTGTGCTCAGCACCTATATTGACTACCCAAGATTGGAGTAAGCCATTCCATGTACACGTGGATGCATCCAATTACGCCATAGGATGTGTGTTAGCACAACCCACGAATGAAGGTAACATAGATCTCCCCATAGCCTACGCTAGCAGACAATTGAACGCAGCAGAAAGAAATTACACCACGACGGAACGAGAAGGATTAGGGATGATCTACGCAGTAAAGAAGTTTAGGCACTACTTGTTGGCCAACAAATTCAAGTTCTTTACAGATCATCAAGCCCTATTATACTTAGTCAACAAACCATGTAACACAGGACGATTGATACGTTGGTTTCTATTACTCATGGAGTATGATTTTGAAGTCGTAGTCAGGAAAGGAAAGACACATCTTAGAGCTGACCACCTTTCAAGATTAACCTCAGGAGAAGCTCCTCAAGGAGTAGCGGATGAATTACCAGATGCATACTTGTTTAACCTTGAGATAGCACCAGAATGGGCTAAACCTATAGTCCCTATTCTGACATACGGACCCAAGAATCCTAGGATAAAGATCAAAGAAGGAGAGATTACCAAGTCTCAGAAATATCAAATAATGGCAGGAAGCATATATAAACAGGATAATCAAAAGATTCTTGCTTGTTGTGTAGATGAATCAGAGCATGCGAATTGGTTGCAATTAGCACACATAGGTGCACTAAAACAACATCATTCAAAACATCGAACATTACAGACTCTGCAAAGACTAGGAGTATATTGGCCTACGATGGAAGCAGATGTCTACAAGTTGTGTAAGGAATGCAATGTTTGTCGTGAAAGACCACCAGTAGAGCATGCTACATTATATCACGTGTCTCTCACACCAGACTAGAGTGAACCATTAGCAACATACTTGAGGACGCACACATTCCCTCAAGGAATGACTTTAGCACGACAACGCAGTCTAGAGCAGGAAGCTCAAGACTATTCACTTATTGGCGATAATTTATACAAAAGAGGACGAGATGGATATCTAAGACAATGCGTTCATGAAAGCGATTATCTGAGCATTCTAGAGACTGCACACCAAGGTGTTGCAGGAGGTCACTTTGGACCCGATAGGATAGTCAAAGCCATTCTCTTTTCAGGATTATGGTGGCCCACTCTTCACATGGATGCACATACCTATGTAAAGAGATGTGATGTGTGCCAAAGAACTCAGTTTCCTACTCGCAGAGATGAAATGCCATTGAAACCCATGATGGGAGGACGTGCATTTTCAAAGTGGGGTATAGACTTTGTAGGACCCATCAACCCCCCTGCTAAAGGTACACATGCGGAATACATTATTGTTGCCACAGATTATCTAACCAAATGGGTAGAGGCAAAAGCCACAAAAAAGAATGATGCTCACACGACCACAAAATTCTTATTTGAAAATGTCTTTACAAGATATGGATTGCCTATAGAGTTAGTGAGCGATCGAGGCACTCACTTTCTAAACCAAGTCATTGCTTATTTGTTACAGGATTTTATGGTGATTCACAAGAAATCTGCACCATATCATCCTCAGGCCAATGGTCAGGCTGAAAGCACTAACAAGATACTTTGTAACGTACTGACGAAACTCGTGAACAACAAACGTTCAGATTGGGATAAACAGTTACACCACGCTGTTTGGGCATATCGAGTGGCCTACAAGACCGTACTCAATGCAACTCCCTTTCAGATGGTTTTTGGTCAGAATGCAGTGCTTCCTTTGGACTTCTTGATACCGACCCTTAAGGTTGCACAAGAACATCAGTGGACCGGCCATGAATTATCAGCGAGAATATTGGACTTGGAACGATTAGGAGAGACCAGGCTGAAAGCAGCAGCAGGAATATACGCAGCAAAGAAGCAACAGAAAGCATATTTTGATGCACATGTGAAAGATAAAGGCCTAAAAGAAGGAGATTTAGTTCTTGTGTATACGCTGAAACAGCACGCACAGAAGTTAGAAAAGCGAGGTTATGGACCTATGATCATTAACAGACTTTCGACTAGTGGAGCAGTACAGTTAGCCACTTTAGAAGGAGACATAATGCCTAATTACATTAGTGGTTGTAGAGTCAGGTTATATCAAGAACCTCTTACTGAGGATATGCTTAGACGACTCACGTTGGCAAAGAAGCGTAAGGAGGAAGAAAATAGAATACGAGCGGAAGCTCAGGCAGAAGCAATAGAACGCATTAAACGCATGAAGTTAAGAAGACAAGGACTAGGGAGAGAACATTATAACCATCTGGAAACATCACCCAGATATCCCATGGCCATGTGTCAAGTAAAGTCAACCACTCATCCTAGCATAGTGGATAGGAGACCATTCATTACAGTTAGGCTAGGGCACGGCAACCCTTGCCAAGAACTCAGGGCTTTAATTGACTCAGGTGCTGCGACTAGTGCGATTAGATGGTCCCACTATAAGGATTCAGGAATAGAAATGCGGCCAATTGAGGCATACCTCATAGGCCTAGGAGGCATGGAAACCCCTTGCATGGGTGAGGTGGACCTTCCTATCCTCATTAAGAATATGACCATGACGGCGAAGCTACTAGTGTGCCATGATGACGACCTGATAGAACCCCTAATCCTTGGCCAAGATTGGCTATACAATCACTCAGTGGACCTAAATCTTAGACAAGGCTCCTTACAGATTGGAACCTTAGAGCAGAAGCGAGTGATACCGCTTGACTTCCCTAATGGCATTCCGATTGAGGTTTGTAACCCTAGACCCTATGAAATACATGCGACGGAAGACCGGAAGATCTTTAATCAGATCAGTCACGCTACATCTACGCCAACCCACTCGGGCTTGGCTATAGACAGTTGTCAATCAGAAGGACGACAGGAGATCTTCCCTCGGACTTCCTGCAAACTAGAAGAGGTAGCTACCCATCCGCTAGGGCAGATGGACACAATCAGCGGTCAGGTGGGTTGCATCAGCGGCCAAATGAGCACGACACCCTGTGGTGCTCATCCTTCCAAACTTGTTGTGGACTGGCCTAGATTAAAGTTAAAGAATGCATCACTTCCTAATGGGCAGGTCACACAAGTGTTGGATCTCCCTTCTTTTCCAAAGCAGAGTGTCCATCCGACCTCTCAACCTCAACAACAACAGAGTCAACCACGACGAAGGAACCCAGACCGACGGCAATATCAGAAGACACAACAAGGAAAGCAGTCTAGAACACCCAAAGGAAGCGGCACCAGACAAATATGGGTGCCAAAAGGGCAAAAAGCACTGAAGAACTCCAACCAAGCAGAAATCGACAAGCAAAAGGCAGGGCCGAGACAGAATCAGTATCCACCATCCCCTCGACCTTCTTCTACAGGCCCGAGCATTCGACAAATTTGGATCGCCAAGAAATACCTTACCCATAGACCCACACCCACGCAGATTTGGGTACCCAAACCATGTATCGTAGCTCAACCCTTAAGCCATGTAATATATACCCCTCACAAATCTTTCCATCCCTCAATACCACCACACCCGATACTACCTTTTGCCCCTCAACAGAAACCCACCACCCACTCAAAGACTCTTAGGAAATGGATACCGAAGCATGTCCAATCGTCTTCCCCTAACCCCATGTCTGACAAAACTACCCCCCCGACTAACATACAACCTTGTAATAAATCACTAACCTTTAAACCTTGTATAAATTCACCCACCATCATAACACATCACTCATAATCTCATCTCATCAAGGAACGTATGCATCATCTGAAACGTGTAGGTGTCTAGAGACATGCACTAGTGCTGCAAGAAGCATTGCATCCATCACATCACAGCACTTGGCTACACGGGTTACGCATCAGTTATGGAAAGGGATTGCGGTCTCACTTTAATGGGATCATAATTAATTTCCATGCTAATGTGTTAATCTTTTGTAGCAGATCTTTCTCATTAGCGCATCAGTCACCATGCAAACCGACGAAGGACCATCAGGAGCAGGCCCCAGTGTAGCGGCAGTGCCCCTCAATGTGTTACGAGCAGAATCCCACCCGACTGCTCCACCGCCAGAATTCCAAGGATTTCCAGGGCCCATGCCGATCGATAACCCACCTATGGGCTACACAGAAAAGATACACCGTAACTCTCACTGGTTTCAGGGACTTGCAGGACCCTTAGCGGACGCGGATTTTATATTTGAATCCAATTTGACGTTTGATGACCGCACATGGGGAAAATACCAATTCTTCTCCAGAGAGTTCGAAGCCCTACAGAACACCCAGGATTTAACTCACGTTTGGGCCAGAGCAGGCTTCACGGAGTATTTCAGTGATCCTCTGCCCAAACCTGACTTTTACAGGTGTTATTATTTAATCACTACTTTGCTGGCCTCAGAGAATAAGGATATCCCAGGAACTTTTATTTTGCCCTCTTTAGTGGATGATCCACGTTACAAAAGGTTTTATCTCTCAAAGGACTTAATCAGAGCTGCCATCAAAATTCATGGCACCCACACGCCCACAGATCGAGAAAGATTAATTCCAGACCCTATGAAACGTGGGGATGTCACTAAGTGGGAGGAGATCTCCGCAATTACACCTGAGCTGTCAAAGCCGCTACGGATATGCATGCAACATTTTGCATTCCCCGCTCAGGACAGATTTACCATGCCACATAAAAGAATATGGTTTGGATTGTACTTGGCATGTACGGGACCTCAGACGGTTGATCTGGCAAGCTGGATCATTGATCAAATGTATTTGGCACAACACAGATGGGAACGCAAGAAAGTGCTTAATGGATGTTGTGCGCTGACAAGAATTGTTTATATGTGCTTGGCCTATGATTTGCCAATTGAACGTGCATTAACAGGAGAAGAGCTGAAAGCATTCAAAGGAACGACGAAGAAAGCCAGGAAGCCCAGTAGAACACGGGCAGGTAAGCGCATGAGAGGCACCATTCCTTGCCTTCAAGTGCCAGAGTCACCATCACCACAACCCTCTCCAGAGCGATCACCGACAGAAGCCGCTCCCACAGTGCAACCTATTCGCATAAGGTTGTCTAGACCAGTGGTCGCGGAGGGCACTACTAGTATCGCTGCACCTCAGGCAGCTGCAACCACAGAACCCACCACCACAACAGCAAAAGCTCCCACCACTATTGGTGCGGAAGCCTTTTCTTTCCCAATACCACACATGGAGGCAGAACCAATAAACACAACATTCGATTTTGAAATGCCTGATGCATTCTCAAATGAATTCCAGTTTTCAGAGGTACAGATGTTCTCCCAAGAATATGAACACCCCAGTTACCCTACCACACCGCGGGATCTGCCACAGGGACAAGTTGTGTGTAGCTCCGATGATGAACGAACAGCCACCGACGACGACGAAGGTGATGGCGAAGCCAGCCAGGGCACGCATGATTCCCAAGAACAAGGACAGACAGACGGCCAAGGCCAACAAACCGATGCACACGGTGACACCAGCACGCACGAAGAGGAGACTTTCGAAGCAGCAGCTTACACGCTGGCAATCAAGAAATTATATCGTACGATGGAGAAAGTCTGGGCACGGAAGAAATTACTGAAGAAGAGAGCCAGGCCCTAATCGAACAAGAACTAGTCTCCGGAGGGTTTGAAGAAGTTTACATCAGAGGGTTTAGAGAACTGGTCCAATCTATCGGCCCGGTCGAAGCACTGAGGTATTTACAAAGGAAGCCACTCCCCCAATACGACCCTCGCAGAGTTCGACTGCTATCGAAGCCCGGTGAATATATTCGAGTTCCGGTAGGTGCTCAATCATCCCACCAGGCGCAAGATGCACGCCTACGACCGGAAAGATCCTTCACCGAAGAAGCCATCCTAGTTGACTCCCCACCACATACTACCGTTGTACATACTACCACTATCCTTGAAATAACATCCACACCATCTACTCCTCTCTCACCTCAAGTTTCACCAATCCATCCTGTATCCCCCGCACACCCACCTGCTCCTCCCACATCCACACCAGTCCACGGCAACATAGCCACACCCTTTGCCCTGCCCATTCATACCACCATGCCCGCACCCACCCCACCTCGTCTACATGTTAACCCCTTCACCCCTTCATCCTTCCCAGCTTTTCCCCCACCTTTAAGACACCCTTTCACCTTTCTAACCCCACTAACCTTCTCATCAGTTTCACCTCCTCAACCCACCATAACCCCTATATCCCCTTTTCACCAAGCTACTCCAGCCATCCCCCCTGTAAATTACTCTACATTTGTAAATCCTGTCTTCACACCTACACAACCACCCACATACACACCGCTTTTCACAGTCACCGCACTTGACACGTCCAATGACATGGACATCTCACCACCCACCGCACCGGCACCCACTCCACTCACAGCACCATCATATTTAGGTACGTCACAATTTTCCACGATCACCACTGCATCCACCTTCCCAACCCCATTTCCCATTCCCGCTGCATCTACTTCCACTGCATCCTCACTTAGCACTCCATTACTATTATCGCCAACCATAGACACTGCACTTCAACAAATGTTCACATGCATGTCACAAGTACGAGATGAGTTCGCATCTCTTGGCAACAACTATCAACAGCTGCAGAGGACGATGAATGAATTACAGTCGTAGCTTAATTCATTATCGATCGAGAATGCCTCGTTAAATACGCGATACCAAGAACTAAGAGAGGCATATCATAAGCTAGAGCTAGAAAGTGAAGAGAAGACAAAAGAAGCCACTGCTGATCTGGACAACCTGCTTCGAGCCCAAACAATTAGGAACGCGACGCTGACCAGAAATATGGGCCTACTCAGGAGGCACCTAGCCGCAGCCCAGGAGGAGAACGTGAGACTCCAAGCGCAGAATAGAAAAAATTTGGAAGCGGCACTGGACCACCCTGAACAACCATTAAGTCCGAGCAGATTCAAGGCAATCCCATCTGAATCGATGCGGATGTTGCTAGATGACCATGTTCGACTGCTAGAGGACTATGATCGAATGAACGAAGAACATCAGAAGCTAAAAGAAGATCACAAGTTACTACAGCTCAGAGAATCGGCACCACAACAACTACCAGTGGCAGCAGAAGTACCAGAACCTGTGGACCCCTCTCCTGAACTCATAGAGGAACTAAACGCATTACGGGCCCAGGTAACCACTCTCCAATCACGCATAGATGTATACGAAGCACCACCACGGCGTGATTCCCCACCGGAGATCCCAGCTGACGACGAGAACATAACCATTCCGGTGGAGGAAACGTTTGAAGAAGCATACGAGCCAATACCCATCCCAGGCGGACAAGTCACGGCCGAAGGCCAGATGACCTATGAACTTCCTACCCCCGCATGGATGAAGACTGTGGAGGAGATTGGAACAACGCACTCAGCTAGAGTCGGGGCCCAGCTACATGCTATGGCCATGATAGAAGAACGAATTTTGCAATCTCCCTACTTTGCTCAATTGGCCTCATGCAGGTACATATCCGGGCATGAGCTTCAATACAAACCTTACTTCATGCTAATGGCCGAATACCAGCTGGCCATAGAAAAGCGAACTGGCAAGAAGCCATCACATGCAACCCAGTTCGAGCCTGAAGACTTGCCACTGGATGCGCAACAAGGCACTATTTATCAACCAGATTGGCGTACACGTCTTTTACAGGAGTACCCAGAAATGATGAGCACATGGGTGAAAGCGCCTTTACATTTAAAGTATAATCCTTGCTGGGGACCAGTACCTCGACGCCGCTCCTGGACTGCATTCGCTATCAAAGTACAAAACAATAGGCAGTGTCAGGATTGGCTGAATTACCCCTACTTCAAGCCACCTACCGAGTTGCCCACTGTTGGCTATATGATGGCCACAATCCGTCACTGGCTCCCTCGCCTGAAGCATATGGATGATATTGCAGCGCATATGACTGTCAAAATTTTTGACATGATGCAAATGATATTTAAAGTCTTCCGACGCGTCAAGGCACCGCATGTAAACACCCCGAGATTTGAGCATGGTAACTTTGATCTAGTATATGACATGAGCACAACGCCATCGCTCCGGGTGTGTTATGCCTGGCACTGTAGGATAAAATACCTCCCGGCATGCTACAAACAAACCTTTGAAGAGATGTTCACCACCGGGTTTTGGGAATACCATTCCAAGGTATTCATTAGCAGGCCCACACATTTATTGCAACTTTTTGCCTGTGAGCGAATGGTTTATTCCACGCATTATCAACTCCCGCCACCCGACGAACCGCAACCGATTGACTGGGAGAAGCTCGAGGCTGATCTGGCCCGAGGCATTCGAGTATCTGAGCACACCCTCGCTCACGACCTCCTACAAAACTACATCCGGCAGACCGCACAACAAGGTTCTGTCGAGGACGACAGAAGCGAGAGGGAGGGGGGTGTTGGAAGCAGTCAGAGGCACAGTCAGAGGCACAGACGACATGGAAGCATGTAAAGACGGAGCAAGGAGCCAGTGGGATCATTTTTTCAAACAATTATGTTTTTATTACCTCGTCAAACATCCAACAGTGATTTTCATCACTCTTGTAATATATGTAATATAGACAAAACCCCATTTTGTAATCCATAGCTCCATTTTGTGCAAGCCGAGGAGTCCTCGAGCTTGAGGAGCTTAGGTGGAATGCACGTACCAATTTTCGTTATTTTTAGATACCGTTTACCCTTCCAAATAGCCTCTAGGACCTATTTTTTAACTATGCCGGTCACTAGATGTGAAACCGGTCAAAACTAGTCTAGAAACTATAAAAAGAGCTAGAGAGCTCATTTTTGAGGTTGGTTCATGTTGGCTAGTGTGAGCTTAGAGCTAGTTTGAGCTTGTAAGAGTATTCTTGAGTAATAGAGCTAATTTCCCACCTTCCATTGTGTCTTGCTTGTCTCTTCATTGTGTGTGTGTATGTGTGTGTGCATCTTTGTGCTTCTCACCTTCACTTTCACATCATCTCACATTCACGATCTTCATATCACTCCTACCTCTTCCACGGATTGACATTAAGGAGGTGAAGCTTCTTAACGTGGTTCTCACCATTGTGCTAGAGCAACACTTAGTCTAACCAAGAATAATGCCTTGCCTTGATTTGAGTGTCGGTTCATGTACGCTCCTAACTGCTAGAGTATCTTGGTGCTCACTTTGATGTCCCAAGATTATCTCCAAAAGTGGGCAGCCAACGAATCCCTGTTTTGTCCTATAGTGACTTTAGACTAAAACAAAAATTTTAATTGGGGGGCAATACTTTCTTTTCTGCGTACACTTCCGTTTCACATACTTTCACTTTTTGCCTTTTAATTCCTCAAATGTGCACCTAAGAGAGGGTTCACCTGAACCATCCAAACACTTTAAAAACACTTTGAACCTTAGAGAAATTACAGAAAGACATTCTACAACCTGCATCCAACTTTCTATAAAATATAACCCTTGTGAACAATTGATTGTGCACTACCTACGCACCCTGACACCTGAACTTTGAATGCTTTGACTTTGCCCATGTTCACTTTGACCTTGAGCATGTTGACTTTGACCCTTTGACTTTTACTATAGTTGACTTTGACCAATATGACTATTATGGGCTCAACATTTTCCCACCATCTAATGGGCTCTCTATCCTAGAGAGCTACAACCAAAACTCTGAGCAATGATGACACCATGATTCCTATGCTATAAAATCTTCAAAAGGACACTTGAGCAGCCACCAAATCCACCAGGTGTAGTAAAGGACAACACCAGAGAAGAACCAAAAGTGGAAATTTTGCATTGAAGAGAAAAGGATTGAGAATGAAGGGTAGGAGGAAAGTGTATGGAGGGCTGATAGGGCCGAGAGTGATAGGGTAAGTAGGGGTAAGGGTGGGGCTAGGTAGAAGGAGAAAGGGAGGGTAAGGGAGTAGGATTATCAGCTTTGGAGAGGGACAAAATGATAAAACAGTAAAGCTACAGAGGGTGCATATTGGAAAATGTGAAACATATGGTAAAATAAAGTGAGAATAGACCATGACGACCATGTGCACAATGAAAAACACGTGAGAAATGTGCTCAAAACATGTGGTTTTTGAGCAAAAGTTAGAGAAGATTGGGATTTTGGAAAAAAAAAAGTGAAAAAATGAATTCAGAGGTGCCAAAAGACATGAAAATGACCCCAAATTTGAAAGAAATGGCCATCCGAGGCGCAATCTAAAGCCAAAAGCATACGACCAAGAAAAAAAAAAACACACACACACACACACATATATATATATATATTACTATCTCTCTTCTTCTTTTTTTTATTTTAAATCCGTGGGGTTTAAGAAAAAAATAAAAATAAAATAAAACAAAAAATGAAAAAGTTAAAAATAAAAGAAAATAATAAGTAAAGAAAAAAATTAAAATTAAAATAAAAAAATAAATAAAATAAATAAATAAATAAAATTGAAATTAAAAAAAAAAAGAAAGAATCTGTTGGGGGGGAGGGGTCCACTTTGTGTGGAGGGGGGAGGTCCACTTGGGAGGGGGTGGTAGAGAGAGAGAGAGAGGTTTTTTATATGGAATACGAGGGGTGAGGGGTGTTTTTTTTTGTTGATGATAGGCCTTGAGCCTTGATATATTGACCAGTGGTAGTACCTCTCCTTTCAGAGTCTCTAACTCCACTGCACCCCAATTTAGCATCATCTTAATTCCATAAGGTCCTTCCTAGTGTGGAAGCCATTTTCCCCTTACTTGTGTGTGGATTGAGGTCTATGGAGAAGAACTAACATGCCTGTTTGTAAGTTATGGTTCCACATATTTCGATCATGTGCCTCCTTCCTCTTCATTTGAATCTCTAGCAATTGTTTTGCAGCATGTAGACGTATCTCTTCCACTTTGTGCAATGCCCCAAGCCTCTAAGAGACACCAAAATCTTTCTTTCCCTGCATGAATGCTAGTTTTGGTGACCATCTAGAAATTCAAAGGGTTCAATAGGGAATATCCCATAAACTAATTGGAGTGGAGAGTATCAATAGATACTTTTCTTTCTTTGGAACCGGCACGAGGTAGATGGGCCCTATGAAATCTAGCCCCCACTTCTCAAATGGTTTCCAAGAAGTGGAAACAACCAAGGTGGTTGTGTCTCTGCTTTGTTGGCTTAGGTCCACACCTTTGACAGACATCACATGCTCTTCCCCATTCCTCTGCATCTCTGAATAATGTAGGCCATCATAAGCCAGCATTAAGGATTCTCTCACTCATAATGTGTCTTGGAAGGTGCACACCACGTGCTCCTTCATGTATAGATTTAAGGACTTCCCTCACTTCTTTTTCTTCCATGCACTTTCTAAACCAATTATCCTTTCATTGTCTATATAATTTTCCCTCAATGAAGGTAAAAGGTCTGCTTTTGATTAGCAACCTCTTTCTTTGCACAGTGCTAGCCTTCTCTGGATACATTCCGGTATTAAGAAAATTCTTGATGCCATCATAGCAACCTTGTGCTTGTACAACGAACAAATTAGCATCTAGAAAATCATCATTTATGCCAATTGCTTGATCCATCATGTTGATCCTAGATAGGTGGTCCGCCATGACATTTTCTTTACCTCGTCTATGGACCATAGAGAAATCAAATTCCTGGAACAAAAGTAGCCACCTCCATATCCTCCAAGTAGCTTTTGGCTTGTTCAATAAATACCTGAGTGGCTGATGATCAGTGATCATAACATATTTCACACCTAGCAAATAATGACGAAAATTTTGTACAACAAAAACTATTGCTAGGGTCTCCCAATTTGTTGTGCTATAAATTTTTTTAGCCTTAGTCAAAATTCGACTAGCATACTGAATAGGTCTATCAAGTTTGTATTCTTCGCTGTGTTGAGCCAAAACTGCATCCACAACATATGCACTGGCATCTACATGTACATGAAAAGGTTTTGACTAATCTAGTGTGATAAGAATTGGTGTAGACACCAATTTGGACCTTAATGTCTGATAAGCATTCTCTTCTTCCTCTTCCCATTTAAAGGGTACTTCTTTACCTGTAAGTCTAGCCAGTGGGGCTATCTCTGCATACATTTTGATAAATCTTCTGTGGTACCTAATATGCCCCAAGAAGCTTTGATTCTCTTTAGGAGATTTGGGTTTAGGTAACTTTAGTATAGAAATATTTTTAGCAGGGTCTAGAGCCATGCCTTTAGCAGATACGACATGTCCAAAGAGGGTTCCTTCTATCATGAGGAAATGACATTTATTTGCGTTTAGCTTTAGTTTAGTCTCCCTGTATCTTTTTAAAACATTCTGCAGTTGTCTTAAGTGATTATCCAAGCAATCAAAAGGGGTCTCCTTGTGAGATCCTAAAAATGAAGAAAAGTCATCCATGAAAATTCTCAGTGTTTCTAGCAATAAGGATCCAAAAATGAGCTTGACAGTCCTGTTAAAGGTGGCCGGAGCATTTCTGATTCCAAATGGCATTTTTACATACACATACATGCCCCAAGGTGTGATAAAAACAGTCTTTTCACGATCCTCTAGGTGGATGGATATTTGGTTATATCCACTAAAGCCATCCATAAAGCTATATAATACATGTCTAGCCACTTCTTCAATGACCTGCTCTACAAAAGGCATGGGGAATCCATCTGGAATGGTTACCTTTTTGAGTGCTCTAAAGTCAACACAAATCTTGATTTTGTTGGTATTCTTCTTTGGTACTATAACCAGTGGTGCCATTCTGAGTGTTCCACAGGAATGATGATTCCTGCATCCTTCATCTTCTCTATTTCCATACTTTGGGTTAAGTCTATAACTCTTTCCTCTTACAAACAACTCTTGCATACTTTGGGTTGAGTCTATAACTCTTTCCTCTTACTGGTTTAGCTTCATCAACAAGAGGAATTATGTGCTCTCCATAAGTAGTAGACACTCCTTCTAAGTCTTTATAATGCCATGGAAAAACATCTACATAGTGTGTCAAGAAAGATTTTACCTTCTCAAGTAGCTCAAGGTGGCTCCACAACCAAGTGCCCACCAAAACTTGATGATTATTTTCTTGAGTGCCTAATTGTACTTCTATGATTGGATTTCTATCTACCATGGTATCTACCTGCTCATCTCCAAACTTGTTTTCCTCCCATAGCTTTTCCTGCATTGTTGCATAAGCACAAGTGTTCTGGATCTCAATGTATTCCTCTTTGTCAATCTTGTAGGGATTTCTTGAATTGGCAAAGAACATTCCTCACTAGTACGTTGTACCTTGTCTTTAACTTTAGTAACTTCCTTCCCTGTTGTTGTTTCATCCTCCTCCAAATTGTGCTTGAGGGGTATCTTCCTCCCCCTTCTATGGTCTGTGATGGGTTCTCCTAATCCATCAACCTGAACTTTATCCTCCTTTTCATCATAACATTCATATGTGCAAGAATTATTTAGAAAAACTCCAAAACAAGAGGAAGAGTTGTCTGCTTGCAACTGATTCAGAATGTCTTCTTCCTCCTCAAACTCTAATTGTGGTTGGTCCTCCATTTCTTGTTCCATGCAAATGCCAACTGATTGTATCATGCTGGTGTTCCCTTGATGATCTGGACCCTCCTGTAAATATATCTATTTAAATTCTTGTCCCTTCTGTTGTACCCACATAATTTCTTTACCCTAGTCATGGATGAGACTTGCAAGCCTCAGCCACGGTCTTCCAATCAAGAGGGGAAATCCTCGCTCTACCACGGGCGTTCTTGATACCACAAAATCCAAAATGAAGAGATTACCTTGTACTTCCAATGGAACTTTTGGGATCACCCCCATTGGCCTTACTTTGCTTTGATCTGCCAAAGTGATGGTGAAGTGGGCTTGTCTCGATGGGCATAGGCCAAGCTTCTCCATGGTATGCTCAGGCAGCAAATTTATGCCAGACCCACCATCCACAATGACTCCTTGTAGCTCTTATCCTTTAATTGTTATTGTTAGTCTTGGACTCTTATAGTCGGTGAGAGGTGCTTCTTCTACACCCTTCCCTTGGCCTAAGGTAGTAGTCTTGGACACTAAGGTGGATGAGGAAGCCTCATCAATAATCTTCAATACTTTGTACCTGAATTTTGCATCCATGTTTATCAACTCAATAATACTAACCTCTATTTTAATTGACTTGAATAATCTTGAAGCTCCAGATTCCCTAAGATCAATTTTGATGTTTGATTTCTCAAGTTCCTTGTGGGCCCAGATGTATGCAATCCCAATGAAATCGTTAGTCTCTAAAAAGTCTTATTTTTATGTTACCTCTTCACAATTTGTTGAACTTCCTTTCTCTTGTTTTGCATCTTCATATATATCTGATTTGCTTTGATGTACCCTCTCGTCTTTGTGGTTTCCAAAAGCATTTGATCCTTGGTTTCGTTCTTCTAGATTTTTCCCTTTGTTTCTTGTCTGCATGATCATGGAGTCAATTTCTTCTAATTGTACCACTCTAGTGGATGGTGATTGTACAACATTGGCTCCTTCTACTGCTCCATGATTATCTATCGAGATCATTTGGAGATGGCGCCCAGATATAGATGCTTTGTTTTGTGGGAAACAATTTTTATAATGATCCTTGGCATCTGGGAAATTCTTGCAAGGGTGGCATTTTCTGGCAAGGTTCATTTACTCTGATAATGTCCACACTCTCCAACCTGAAACAGATAATTGGCCCTCTAGGCCCATTTCTGTAATTACCTCTAGGTCTTTGGTTACATTTGTTACCTTGGTTGGGGGATGCCACCATTACATTAGTTGAGAATTGAGTACCTCCTTGTGCCCAATAAGGCTGTGCAGGCATCCCTCTTGACTGACATTCATGGGCCTCCTAACAAGATTTCCTACATAGCTGGCAAGTTACACTTAACAATGGACATTCACTTACCACATGACTGTTCTTGCTCCACATGGTACACCATAGCCCACTTTTGATGCCACTCCCCTTGAGTTCCTGCAACTCCTCTCGAAGTTAAGCCAACTCTTCTCCTTTGGCTTACTCTTCTTTTTGTAACTTCAGTGCTTCAATTTCACACATCTACTGAGTTACTGCACTCTCCTCCTCTTTGTGTGCCTTATTCCTTTTCAAGCTCTCAAGCTCTTTCCTTAGCTGAATTATTGGTTCTTCAGGTTCTGCAAGATATGATAAATTGGAAGAGCTTGCCCCATACTCTTGTCTAATTTGTTCCAATCTTGTAGCTATATTGATAAATTCTTCTATTGTTGCTGTCACTAAAACTAGCTCCTTTATTTTACATTGTGTTGATATGGGAAGTGGTTTAGCCAGCCACTTCTTCCTAAAAAAATCATGGGGAGGGTCTGGCAGTTTGGCCATTAATGCCTTAGCTCTGGTAACAAATTCTTGGAAGGTCTCCCCAAGACCTAGTCTTAAATTTTCTAATTCTTCAATAATATCTTCCATTGTGTTCCCTTGTTGGAACTGTGTTCTAAATGCTTCCTTCATCAAGTCCCATGTGGTGAAATGGTTTTCAGTGAACTGACTAAACCATTAATCTGCTAGTCCTTCTAATGTTGTAGGGAAGCTTGTGCTAGCCCTCAGAAGGATGGAAATTTGATATTCAATCTAGAAAGTAAAGTAACCAAATCTACCTGGGCTGTCATATCCTTCACTGATGATGTCGATGACAATAGACTAGTTGATCTTCGAATAACCTTCCTTCTTTTTGCTTTGCAAGGGACCCTCAAGCTTTGAGATTAGGTTGCGGTCATGAGCTATTCATACTCCTCTTAGTTTAAGAGAATTCCAATGGAAGAAAGATTACCTCTTAAGTCGGTACAATACTATCGGTACCCTTGAACTCTTCTACACTTTTCAATTCACTTCTCCTATGCTCAAATCTCGTTGTGGTCCCACCGTGCGTGCCAAATTTTGTTGGGGGATTCTTGTGCAAAAAGGTATTTGAGTGCTTGTAGGAGAAGGAAGAAAGATACAGACATCGGAAGCTTCTGTAGATTGATTATAAGGAGAAAAGTACAATGATGATATACACTACAATCCAAATGCTCTCTATGCAAGATCCCAAAGAGTGCACAATCAACAAAGTTACAAAATACCCAAGGTTCTTGCTGCTGCCGAGCTTCTCTGCACTAGACCTCCACCTTCTCGAAGAGCTTGCACTTGTGCACACCTTACACTCAAGCTTCCACGAGGGGGATGGATGGACACCTTCTGTCGATGTGCACACAGCTTCAATGGGACCTTGTGACCTTTAGTACGTCATTGCATACTTCTAAGTCACTCTTCTTTCACACCTTGCACTTCACTTCTCTGTGTCGCACACCCACTGTATATCTCTTACTCTTCTCTTAGTGTAGGCTATCTTACCTTGCTTAGTCTAACTAAGAATAATGCCTTGGCTTGATTTGAGTGTTGTTTCACATACGTTCCTAATTGCTAGAGTATCTTGGTGCTCACTTTGATGTCCCAAGATTGTCTCCAAAAGTGGGCAGCCAACGAATCCCTATTTTGCCCTGTAGAGACTTTAGACTAAAACAAAAATTTTAATTGGGAGGCCATACTTTCACTTCTGCGTATGCTTTGGCTTCACATAACTTCACTTTTTGCCTTTTAATTCCTCAAATGTGCACCTAAGAGAGGGTTCACCTGAACTGTCCAAACACTTTAAAAACACTTTGAACCTTAGAGAAATTACACAAAGACACTCTACAAACTACATCCAGCTTTCTGCAAAATATAACCCTTATGAACAATTGATTGTGCACTACTTGTGGACCCTAACAATTGAACTTTGAATGCCTTGACTTTGCTCATGTTGACTTTGACCTTGATCATGTTGACTTTGACCTTGATCATGTTCATTTTGACCATTTTGAGTTTTACTCTTTGACTTTGAGTGTAGTTGACTTTGAACAATATGATTGTTATGGGCTCAACAATATCCAAAGTACTTCATAGGTTCAATATGTAGGGTGGAAAGACAGTGAGTACACCTTTACCTACATATGTGAAATTGAGCAAGGATGATTGCCCCAAATCAGATGAGGAAAAGGAATTCATGACCAAAATTCCCTATCATTTTGTTGTTGGTAGTCTCATGTATGCTATGGTAGCTACTAGACCAGACATTGCATTTGCAGTGGGAGTTGTGAGCACATACATGTCTAATCCTGGCAAGAAACATTGGGAAGTGGTCAAGATTATTTCGAGATATCTAAGTGGCACTAAGGACAACTTAGGTAGAGGGAAAGCATCCGTTATTGGTTACACAGATTATGACTATGCTAGTTGTGTAGACAATCATAAGTCTACATTAGGGTGCATTTTTCATTTTGTTGGAGGTGTTCTCTCTTGGAGATCTCATCTTCAAGAATGTACAACTATTTCCACCATAGAAGCAGAGTATGTTGCAGCGAGATAGTAGAGAAAGGGTTGCAAGTCAGCTTCACAAAAGCAGGAGCATTTGTTGAAGATCCAAGTCAAGGATTCAGAAAAATTGCAAAAGGTGAAAAGACAAGTAGATTGTTCACATTTGAATTACAAGACACTAGAAACATTGCTCTCTTTAATTATGGTAGTCAGACACTCACAGAATTGGAAGTATGGCACAAAAGGTTAGCACATATTGGTGAAAGGTCATTAAAGCAAATTTGCAGGGACCAAAGTGTACTTGGACTCCCTAATTTGTCAAAACAACATATGATTTATAAGTGTAGTGCATGTCAATTTGAAAAGTCTCACAGGTTACCATTCATGAAGAAAGGTTATATGCATGGAGATCTCTTGGAGTTGGTTCATACAGATTTATGGGGACCTACCAAGGAAGCTTCAATATTTGGATCAAGGTATTATTTCTCCTTTATTGATGATTGCAGCTGATGGACTATCCTATTGTAGCTCAGCGATGAGTAGCACCTCCTTTAATGTCAATCCGGGGAGACGTGAGGATGGTATGAAGACCACGAGCAAGTGGAATCACAAGTGCGTGAGTGAGAAGCACACCAGCATGCACACACATACACACACACGCGCACACACGGCAAGAACCAAGAGAGCAAGACAATGGAATCACTTCTATTGCAAGAAAGTTCTCATACAAGCTCAAACTACAAGAAGCTAGCCCAAAAATGAGCTCTCTAGCTCTATTTATAGTTTTTGACTAGCTTTGGCCCTGTCCAGACCTAGTGTCTGGCCTAGTTAAAAATTAGGTTCTAGGGCTTATTTGAGGGCCCAAACGAGATCTAAAAGTTATAAAAATTGGCAGGCAACTACTTCTAAGGCTCCCCAAGCTCGAGGACTCCTCAGCTTGTACAAAATGGAGCTACAAAAAGGTGAAATGATATTTACAAGGGTTTGTAGTGATGAGAATCACTTTAAAATGATGTGAGGGTTTTGAAAAAAGATGGGTTTCCTTAGTGCTAGATCTGCATGTGTGTCCGTACTTGCTTCTTCCCGTATACTTCCAACACTCTCCCCCCCTAGCGTCTGTCGCCTCTGACAGACCTTTGATCTGCAGGTTGATCAATATAGTCCTGGAGAATGTCAGCTCCCACATCATGTTCTTTGATTCGCAGCCCTCGGATCAGGTCTCTCTGCAGGGTATCCCAATTGACTGGGCCCGGTATGTCCGGCTGTGGCGTTGTGTAGAGTTCTGAGTGCATCGTTTGTTCGCATGCAAAGAGGTGTAACAAATGGGTGGGCCGTGGCGCGAACACCTCTGAGTGTGCTTCCTAGAACCCCGTGGTGAACATTTCATCGAAAGTTTGCTTGTAGCAGGCAGGGAGATATCTGATGCGTGCGTGCCATGCATAAGCAACTCGTATGCTCGGGGTGGTGCTCATATCATATAGCAGGTCATAATTACCACTCACAAACCCGGGAATCGGAGGTTGAATATGACAAACATTTCGGAAAGTTTTGAGCACAACCTGCATCATATCGAAGATCTTGAGCATCATCTGGGCAGCCACATCTGGCATAGGGTGGAGGCGTGGAAGCCAATGTCTGATGGTAGCCATCACGTAGGCTACAGTAGGCGTGTCGTTTGGGGGTGCAATGGCAGGGTAATTGAGCCATTCTTTGCAATTGGCGTTGTTCTTGACTTTGATGGCGAATGACTTCCATGTTCTTCTCCGTTGCACTGGTCCATAGCAATTGTTATACTTCAAATGCATGGGTGCATGGTCCCATGTCCGTAGCATCTCGGGATAGGTTTCCAATAGCTTTTGCCTCCAGATGGGTTGGTGTATTTTCCCTTTGCGCGCCTCCTCTGGAATGTCCTCAGGTTCAAATTGTGTTGCGAAAGTTGGGTACTTGTTGGTCTTACGTTTGATCTCAGCGTTGTAGTCTGCCAACAGTACAAAGTATGGCTTATATTGTAATTCTGAGCTGGTTATTAGTCTTCTAGGGGCCAGATGTCTGAAGTAGTCTGATTGAAGTATGGTTTCTTCAATGGTCTTCATGGCCAACATCTGGTAGGAGATACGTTCTTCATGAGTCTGCCCCATTTCTTCTACCTGTTTCATCCATGCCGATGGGGGTTCCTCATAAGTGTCCTGTCCCTCCTCATTGATTGTGCCTCCGGGAAAAGGTTGAGGCTCATAGTTCTCTTCAAATGCTTCCTCCACTGGAATAATAACTGCTTCTTCTTCTATGGGTTGCTCAGGTGGGGAAGGAGGTCGTTCATATTGTAACAACTTGATTTTCAACTCTGCAACCTGTTGCCTTAGCTCAAGTACTTCATTGGTTACTGATAATTCCGGCTCTGGTGAGGTTGCAGCGTTGGCCATCTCTTTAGGTCCTTGTTGGTGTGGTGCAGGCACTTGGGCTTTCTGTAGTTCTTTGACTTGGTCAGCAAGCTGATCATGAGCTTCTAAGAGAGTGGCGTAGGTTTCTAATATTTGTTGTATATTCTCTGAGGGGATGGCTTGGAATTTAGCCGGGTCAATGGGTGCCCCTGGAGTGTTTTCCATGGCTGCTTCGAGATTGTCTTGATTTTGTTGTTGTAGTCTTTTGTTTTCTTCTTGGGCAGCCGCTAAATGGCGTCGGAGTAGAGCCATGTTTCGTTGTAGTCTAGCGTTACGGGCTAGCTGATCTCTAAGTTGTTCTTCAGTTACCCTACTCTTCTCTGTATGTGTGGACTCGAGCTCCACCTGATATTGTTGGAGGGTAGTCACCTCCTGCTGTAATTCCGTATTAGATAACTCCAGGGCAGTGACACGTGCCTGGAGATGGGCTGACAAAGTACAGAGTTCTTTATTGTTTTCTTCTAGTAACCGGTATTCCTGTTTAAGTTGGGCGGCAGCTTCGAGCATGGTGTTGAGTGCATGACTAAATGAAGTGGGTGCAGGGGTAAAGGTGGAAGATGCAAGGGGTCGGGGGATGGGAAAGGGAAAAGTGGATGTTGTGCCTACAGTGCTTGGAAATGGCGACGTGAGTGAAATGATACGTGGTGATGTTGGAATAGCAGTGGTGGTGGGTGATCCTGTGGATGGTGAGATGTCCATGGGATCGGACGTGAGAGTGTGTGATTCGTGCACTGTGAATACAGGAATGGTGGGTGGTGTGATAGTGGTGGCAGTGAATATGGGGAGTGGGGTTGGGAAAGGGACTTTTTATTATAATTATCCACCTGTTGGAGTATATTTACAAGGTTTGTCCAGAATGAGGGTTGTGTGACTTGGGTTGAGTGTGAGGCAGTTGCTAGGGGAGTGGTGGATAGGGTTTGGGTGTGGGTGAATGGAAAAGGATGGGATGAGGTCTGGCTATGGGCAAGTGGTTGTCCAAGGGCGGGGAGATAGGAAGGGTGACCTATTATGGTTTGATCGGTGGCCGGATGACCGGTGTGAGGTTCAAAAATTTGGGTGGAAGTGCTGGATGTGGGTAAAGGGAAGGATGTAAAAACAGAGGTGTGTGCAATGGTTTCATGATGGGTGGATATTGGTTGTTCCGAAGGGATTGTGGAGAAGGGTTCTGAAGGGTGGATGGAAGGTGGCGGTGGGGATGGTACGTGTGTAATTACCTCTTGTTCGTCAGTGGGACTTGGGCTCGTCATGTGAACATCCTCTGAAATTATAGTAGGCAAGGCGGTAGAGGCTTCCATTTGAATCATTTTCCCGCGTCGTGGCCGTGTATCAATCCTTTGTTGATCATAGATAGGGTTTTCTTGATAGACCATTGTCCTCAATGCTTCCCCGATCCCACATGTCTCTGCCAATAGATTCAATGATTCCACAAAATGTGAGTCGACATTCTCGGTTTGGAGCATCTGGTTCACTAGAGCTCTATTCGCCTCTTCTGTCATCTTATGTCTTCTCTGTACCTGCTTGATGGTCTTGTATAGCCGTCTGAGTTGTGCCGTGTAGGCAGGGGCCTCTTCTCCACTGTCTTCTGGTTCATTTCTTTGTGCACCTTCCTGAACTTGTGTATTTGGGTCCTGAGGATGTTGTGCCACTTCTTCCCCATGTACTCTGCTGGTCTCGCCCCGTGGCTGTTCTCTTTGGACTGATGCACCCGGATCAACATTGTCAGGGGAATCTTCACTGTCGGATAGGGGGACCGTCTGCAGGAATCTTTCAAAATCGAAGTTTGGATCTTCTGTGAAGGTGGCCATAGATGCAAACTCTGCATCGGTAGGTAGTGGAGGGGCGGATGGAACGGGTTGTACCACCTCCCTAGCTTGAACTCCTTGAAGATGGATCGTGAAAGGTGTGACCTGAGCTTTTGGTCGGGGAGAAGCTTCGGTCGTGGCTTCTTGAGGGATCGTTACCTGGGAGAGCGATCCACGCATTCATTTTGCAGGCTGGCTCCCTGACTTTCGCCCTTTGAACAGCTCCAGTTGTGCATACTTTAGGGCTCGGGCAACTGGCACATCATATGCAAGACATCTGTAGATGATTCTTGTAAGCGCACAACAGCCATGTAGAGTAGGCTTCCTCACACCCTGCTTGCCTGCCTCATACACTTGGTCCAACATCCATACAGGCATCTTAATGGGCAAGCTTCCGGTCTCTGCTAGATATAACCCATACCATATCTTCTTGTGAGGTTGGGTGAAACGGTCCTGAGCTGGGAATGCAAAGTGTTGGAGACACATCCGCAAAGGTATGGCGATGTTGGGGGTGAGGGCGCACATTTCTTTTAGCTTCTTGATTCTATTGCTTTTCATCGACTCGGGTATCAAGGGGTCACGGTCAGAAGGTACATGCGTGCCATACATCTGAAGTGCTTCCCTTATTAAAGTAACATTCAATTCAAACTTCCTCATTTCCTCCAGATTTGACAAGGAGGGCACCCAGAATGTGCCTGAATGATCCTTATCCCCTGTCGGCTTCAGCGTGGCAATTAGGTAGTAGCACCTGAGGAAATCTGGTTTAGGCAGAGCTGCATTGAAATAAGTTTGTAATCCTACTTTTTGCCAGATATCTTGAAGTGGAGCTGCATTTTGCAATGCTTCGAATTCTCGTGAGAAGAACTGGAAGGTCCACCACACTCCTCCACATTCCATCTTGGATTCCCAGATGTGATTCGCGTCTCCCAAATCTCCTGGCATCTCATTGAACCAGTGAGAATGCCCCTTTACTCTTTCGGTTAGGCCATTTGGTGGATCTGGAATAGGAATCCTCCGCACATTCACGAACTCCTCAGGCCGGGCTGTTGGTGGGGCCTCCACCGGCATGGCATCCCAATTGATTGGAGCACCAGATCCTGCCTGAGAGCTTGTGCCTGCCGCTGTTGCCATGAGAGTAGGTTGCTTATCTGCTGGAAGAAGAAAGGCACATTAGTGTTGCATAGGAAACAAGACGTAATGGTGTTCCCTTCACAATACTAACATGACAATCCCGGAGGTCAGTGGTTAGTGGTGAAGTGTTTGTGATAGGTGTGAGTGGTGATTAGAGGTCAGTGTCATCCTAGATGCATGCTTTGGTTATGCAATGGGCTCGGAATGCTCCTGTGTTAGTGTGGGCGGATTTACAGAATTGGGTCAGGGGGTTTAGTACACAGTTTAATTCTCCACGCTTGGATAGAGGAGTCGTAGCTCTTAGAGCTAAAGATAGGTGAAGGTTTCTGGATGGGAGTGTGATGTATTTGGGACCTTTTGGGTACCCATTTCCAGACATTCCTAGGGTTGATGGGAGTGGAGGCAGTGAGAGGTGTAGATATCTTTTCATTTTCTGAGTTGTTGGCCACGAGTGCTTGTGACAGTTGCTTCATCCTAGTGCCTGAAGGTGAAGTAATTTGGGCTTGTAAGCAAGCCTTGGGCACCCATATCTGTCTAGCATTAGGGGTGGCATTCATTGACCGCTTAGGAACCCAAATAGAAATGGTATGCCTAGGGGTTATCCTAGGGGGCTTCTTCACTTTGTTCCTTGATGGTGAGGCACGTTTCTTGTCTCCTTGAGAGTCTGCTATTAGAGCTGTGGGTTTTCCAGCCTTGCGTATCCAGATCTGCTTCACACCACGAGATGCTCCATGTTGCACGGGTTGGCGCTCCTGCCTCTTGATCAGCAGCCTCCTTCATGTAGAGTGATGTTCGGTCTGCTCGTCTAGAATCTTCTTTGGGTCAGTTAGGAACTCCTTATTGGCTCCTGTACCTTCAGTAAGATTGACAATCCCTGCACCATAGAAGTTTGTTCAAGAACAACATTGTTATCTTCATGTGGGTTCCTGGAGGGACCAGGAGTTGGTGCCTGTTCTATTGGTTTGAGTGCTTGATTTTCTAATTCAATCGTGAGACGGCTTTGGCCTACCCCAGCCTGAAGAAGTCCACTTCTTAGGTTGAGGTTGACTGCGTGATCATAGATCCAGTCTTGGCCTAAGACAAGAGGTTCGGTCAGATCCTCGTCTTCACACACTAGCACTTTTGCTGTCATGAGGACCTCTTGTATGTAGAGGGGAAGATCCACCTCTCCCATACAAGGGGTTTCAACACCTCCTAATCCTATCAGATATGCTTCTAGGGGTTTTACCTCCAATTGCAGCTGCTGGCAATAAGAAAGCCGAACTGCACTTGTGGCTGCTCCTGAATCAATTAAAGCCCTCACGCTTGTTGTGCTGTCTCTTTGTCCTATTCCTAGGGTCACAAAAGGTCGTCGGTCCACTATCTTATGGGTACGTTCACCTGAAGCCTCGCTCATGGCCATGTGATAGCCTGGAGACTCTTGAGTGTCAGTCATAGGCTGATCCCTCCCTTGTCTCCTCAACTTCATTCGTCTGATGCGCTCTAAGGCCTCTGCCTGTGCTTCTTCTCGAATTCGTTTTTCCTCCTCTTTACGTTGCTTAGCAGTATTGAGTCGACTTAGCATTTCCTCCGTGAGGGGTTCCTGATACAGCTTGACTCTGCACCCGCTAATATAGTTTGGGAGAACATCTCCCTCTAGAGTGGCTAGTTGTACTGCTCCACTCGTGGAGATCCTATTGATGATCATAGGTCCGTAGCCTCTCTTTTCTAGCTTTCTTGCGTGTTGTTTCAATGTGTAGACTAAAACTAGATCTCCTGCTTTCAAGCCCTTATCCTTCACATGGGCATCAAAGTATGCCTTTTGCCGTTTCTTTGCAGCATAGATGCCTGTTGCTGCTCGTAGCCTCGTCTCACCTAAACGCTCTAGATCAAAGATCCTAGAGGACAACTCATGTCCATTCCACTCATGCTCTTGTGCTACTCTTAAAGCTGGAATTAGGAAATCTAATGGTAGCACCGCATTTTGTCCGAAGACCATCTGAAATGGGGTGGCATTGAGTACCGTTTTGTAAGAAACTCGGTATGCCCAAACAACATGATGAAGTTGTTTGTCCCAATCCGAGCGTTTATTATTTACAAGTTTCGTCAATACGTTACATAGGATCTTATTCGTGCTCTCGGCTTGTCCGTTAGCTTGTGGGTGATAGGGTGCAGACTTCCTATGTATCACCATGAATTCTTGAAGGAGATTTTCAATGACCTCATTCAAGTAGTGCGTACCTCTATCACTAACCAACTCTATTGGTAACCCATATCTAGTGAACACATTTTCGAATAAGAACTTAGCCGTCGTTTGAGCATCATTCTTTGTCGTGGCTTTTACTTCCACCCACTTTGTAAGGTAATCTGTAGCTACAATAATATATTCTGCATGGGAGTTTCTAGCTGAGGTCCCAAAGTCTATACCCCACTTTGAAAATGCACGTCCTCCCATCATTGGCCTTAAAGGCATTTCATCTTTTCTTATCGGATATTGGGCACGTTGGCATGTGTCACAACTCTTCACATAAGTATGTGCATCCATATGAAGAGTGGGCCACCAAAGTCCTGAAAATAGAATGGTCTTAATTACTCTGTCAGGCCCAAAGTGTCCACCTGCAGTACCGCTGTGTGCCGCTTCTAAGACTTTCAAATAGTCTGATTCATGAATGCACAGTCTTAGGTAACCATCCTTGCCTCTTCGATATAGGTTGTCTCCTACTAAGGCATAGTCTTGAGCCTCTTGCTCCATGCTCCGTTTTCTTGCAAGACTAGCCTGATTGGGTAATGTTCCCGATCTCATGAACTCGACCAATGGAGCACTCCAATCTGGGATTAATGACATGTGATAAAGAGTGGCATGTTCCACTGGGGTTCTCTTCTGGCACACTGAACAATTGTGAATCCACTCTTGTATTTCTTTGTCCATGCTAGGCCAATACACTCCTAAACGTTTTAGATTCTGCAATGTTCGTTGTTTAGAGTAGTGATTCCCTAGCAATCCCTCATGGGCTTGTTGCAACCAACTAGCATGTTCATCGTCCTCGACACAACAAGCTAATACGCCCTCGGTATCTTGCTTGTACATACTTCCGGCCAATATTTGATACTTTAGTGATTTTACAATTTCCTCTTTGCTTGTTTTCACATTCTTATTTGCAGGCCCAAAGGTTAGGACTGGTACCAACTTATTTGCCCATTTAGGAACAACTTCTAAATTGAACAGATAAGCATCAGGCAATTCATCAGACACTCCTTGCGGTGGCTCTCCTGAAGTGATGCGAGAAAGATGGTCTGCCCTAAGATGGGTTCTACCTTTCCTGACAACAACTTCAAAGTCGTATTCCATTAGTAAGAGGAACCATCTTACTAAGCGGCCTGTATTGCAAGGTTTATTGACCAAATATAGTAAAGCTTGATGATCAGTGAAAAACTTGAACTTATTGGCTAATAGATAGTGTCTAAACTTCTTCACAGCATATACCATGCCTAAGCCTTCTCTCTCCGTTGTGGTGTAATTTCGTTCAGCTGCATTTAATTGCCTACTAGCATATGCTATCGGCAAATCTAGGTTTCCTTCACCTGTGGGTTGTGCTAGCACACATCCTATTGCATGATTGGAGGCATCTACATGGACATGAAAGGGTTTGCTCCAATCTGGAGTAGTCAATATTGGTGCTGTGCACAAACGTCTCTTCAGCTCGTTGAAGGAAGTCTCGCATTCCTCGCTCCACTCGAAATTTGTTAACAACCCATAAAGAGGTTTAGCTATGATGGCATACATGTGGATAAACCTACGGTAATATCCACAATGGCCCATAAAGGCTTGTACCTCTTTAACATTCCTTGGTCTGGGCAACTCTGCTATTGCTCTTACTTTGTCTTCATCTGTTGAAATTCCATTCTTGGAAACAATGTGACCTAAGATCTTACCTTGTCGTACCATGAACACACACTTCTCTGGATTCAGACACACTCGATAATCTCTACACTTGTTGAAGATTTGCCTGAGCTTAGGGATGTGGTAACTTCTTTCTTGGGAATGAGCGCATAAATCATCCACATATACTTCTAAGCTCTTCCGCAAGAACTCTTTGAAGACATGACACATGAGTCTTTGGAATGTTGCAGGTGCATTGGTGAGCCCAAATGGCATCACACGAAATGCAAAGATTCCCCATTCTGTGGCAAAGGCCGTTTTGTGTTGATCTTTGGGGGCAATGGCTACTTGGTTGTAACCTGAAAATCCATCAAGGAAGCTATAAACTTCCTTGCCTGCCACACGCTCCAAAAGATGTTCGGTGATTGGAAGTGGATAACTATCTCTGATCGTAGCGGCATTAACTTTTTTAAGGTTAATGCACACTCGCAATTTCCCATTCTTCTTGGGCACCACTACAATGGGGGACACCCATTCAGTGTGCTCAATCTCATAGATGAATCCAGCTTCAATCAGCCTGTCAATTTCCTCTTTTATTTTGGCTGCATAATTGTCATTATATGTGTAGGGCTTTTGTTTGGTGGGCTTGGCATCAGCGGTCATCGGAATCGTATGAGAGCAAATCTCTGGATCTACTCCTTTCAAGTCTCTATAGTGCCATGCGAACACATCCCTATATTCCCTTAATAGAGCTACCAGCTCTAATTCTTCTTTTGCACTTAGGTCGTCTCCTATGTACGTACATCGCTCTTTGTTCCCTTCAACGGTCACTACAATTTTTTTGGTCTTTTCTTTATTGTCATATGCTTCTCCTATAATGGCCTCTCTCTTAGGCATTCGTACCAAAATTTTTCGGTCTTCCACTTCATATTTCTTGAAATTTTCTGGTACTTCAAACAATGATTCTCCCTCTTCTTGTTTCACTGCTTTCCTTTTCTTTTTCTTTTGACCTCCTTCACTTCCTTTCTTTGAATTTATCATTTTAATACTCGCAAGGGGTTCTTCTTCTTTTTGGGTTAACACTCCTATGTCTTCTAAGTAGTGTTCCTCTGAGTCAAAGTAAGTATCCATCACAATGGATTCTAGATCATCGTCATTCTCTTCTTCTTCTATGAACTCACTAGGATCACACTCTTCCAACAAGGGCTGACACATGAACACTGAAATATCATAACCCTCCTCATCACAATGGGGTGTCCATTGTTCCTCATTGACTGCAATGTCCATGGTAGCTAAGATTTCTGCCCAACCATGAGGCTCAAATTCCTCATCTGGAAATATCATTGGTGTATAGGCTGGGTCTTTTATTGGTCTATCTCCTGGGGGAGTTCCTTCTTCTCTCGCTTTTAGGCGCTTTTCCTCTTCCTCCGCGACCTTGCACATCCACAAGTGAGTATCTTCATGCAGCCAGGATGGTTCAGGTGAACTTCCAGAATGCACGGAGATAGAATCTTCTTTCGCTTTGTGGATAGGATTCCACTGTAGGGGTGGTACATCTCTGAAGGTGTAATCCTTCAGATTGACCTTGGTGGTGACCCCTAAGTGCTGTAAGTACAAGGAGTTGGTTCCCCAATCCTGTACTATTTGCAATTGTCGTAGGAAAGGTCTTCCTAGGATCATCTCGTAAACATTATTCTTCTCAAAGTCACATATAGCAAATGTATGTTCAAACTCTACACCACAAGTGGTTAGAGTTATCCCTTCAAGCAATCCGAGAGGTCTTTCAAAATGACCATCTGCCATTTGAAGTTTCATTCTCGTTGGTCTTAAGGTGGGTTTGCCCCATCGCTTCCACAAGGAAGTGGTCGCAATAGCGACACCAGCACCCGAATCCACAATTGCTTTGGTTGTGTAACCTTGGTAGGTGATCGGAAGATAAGTGTTACCTTCTTCACCTTCGCTCATGTCTCCTATCTTGTCGAGAGGTATCTCGGGAACTTTTTGCTTAGAGCCTACTTTTGGTATATTGGATTCAAGTTCTGGAACCTGATCCTTCACATGATTCCAGAGCTCTGGTTTTGCCTTGAGGAGCTCCTCTACAGTGAGATGACATTGAACCTTAGTGTTCTTCACAACATCAGTGTTTCTTGGAATCACTGAGTCTTCATTTCTTACCAATATTGTGGGGGCTCTGATCTGGAGAGATTCAGATTCCCATGGGCCTGTGAAATGAGGCAACTCTTGTAAAGAATTAGATTCAAAATCTAATCTCTCATCCTCTTGTTGCTCTGTTTGATCTCCATAGATAGACGGAATGTCTTGGGGAAATTGATCACGAAGATCATCAATCTCAGGAATAGGAGGGGAATCACCCTTCTCCTTGGCCCATTTCTCTTCTTGTATTTCCCGCAAGAACTCTTGAGAGTACTGTTGAATTGAAGGAGGTATTCCAGCATCCATGGAATTAGGAACATAAGCTCCCTTTGGTGGTGAGCTTCCTCTTTCAACAACTGGTTGAGCCTGTGGAGGTAAAGAAACTTGAGATTTGTTTACCAACTGCTCTAATCTTTCTAGTAAGCCTTGGAAATGCAAATCCGGCTTGACAGAGTTTGTCTGATTGAACTTTTGACTAGTCTCAAGTATAGCTTGAGCTTGTTCTACCATTTTCATGCACATTTTCATCCGTTCAATCTCTAAATCTGCTCTAGGGTAACTCTTGTCTAGGTTTGCAGCTGTTGGCCCTTCTTGAAGTCGAGCCTGGTAGGCCTTGAACATCATGTCCAAGCCTTCAGGAGTGGGGTCAGCTAATACTGATCCTACTCGGGGTGGTGGGTGGGTTACGTGGGGTGTATTAGAGGGTGGAGAAATGGAGGGTGATGGGGATGGTAGTGGTGGAAGTGTGTGGGAGTGCGGTTGAGATGTGATCTCTGTGACTTTTGCCTTGGTTTCTCTCAAGCTTTCTTCAAGTTCGTTTATCTTTTTTGCCCATTGCCTCTTCATTCTTTCACGACTATCCTTCCAGGCTCTAGTCCTCTTTTTGGTTATGCTCTCTGTTTCACTCACCTCGGGGCTCTTTTCGGGACCAACACCTTGGTGTTGTTGAAGTGTCTGGGCTCTTGTGATCACCTGCACAGGTGCAGTGGAAGTCACACTCCCTGTGGAGTCTACAACTAACCCAACAACATTGATAGGAGTGATTTTAGGCATGTTATTAGGGTTCTTTGGGCAATCTCGTAGGAGATGCTCTTTCCCGCAGTCTTGACAGAAACCCTGAATGGTTACTGGTTGAGGTTGTGTAGGGGCAGGCAGTGGACAATCACGAATAAGGTGATCTCCCTGACATCTGAAGCATGGTCCTCTAGGAAATGGGGGTCGTACCTGCCTAGGTTGAGGTCTAGAGTTGGGGTTTGTGTACATGACATTAGCATACTCAGGTTCCCCACTATTTTCACTTGGGTCCTCATAATAGTATGACTCGTTATGCTCGGGTGACTGCATGTAGTAAGCCTGTGGGCTATCCATATGTGTGGAGTCAAAACTATGGTCACTTGGATCACTGTCTGATAGCAATGGGGTGACTGGGACTATGGCTCTATTCGGATTTTCTTCAGTAGATGCATATTTCACTGGGATCACATTGGTTGGAGCAGGGGGTTGCTGCACTAGGACTGGTTGAGGTCTCTGCTGCCCTTGATAAGGTGGCTGATAAGTTTGCTGTGGTCTGTTGTATTGTTGTGATGGGTACTGATTCTGGTATCTACCATGTTGTGGATATGGCTGAGGATAATTTTGCCTAACAGTTTGTTTGTTATATGGGCAGTCTTGTGCAGTGTGGTTGGTGTACCTGCGCTCTATGGTGCAGTACTGGCTACTAGGATTCGCCTGGGGTTGGGCCATAATGGGACATACACTTGCCATATGGTCACCGCCACAATTGTAGCACCGCTTAACTGGGGCAAATCTCGGAATTTGTTTGCTAGAGACACCTAGTTTTCGGGCTACCTTCTCTGCAAGTTCCTCGATGGATGTGGATTGACCAGATGTCAGGTTACTAGAGCTATCAGATTCCTTATAGATTTTTGATAGTTCTAATTCCTCACCTAGATTGTCCTCAATGTCTATGCACATGCGCACGCACTCTTCTATCGTTCTGGGGTCCTTCAGGTACACATATGACCTGAGCTTAGTGCTCAACAATCCATCTAGGAACAAGGCCACTTGTTTGGCTGGTGTCGGTAACTCCGGCATCGGGCATCTCTCCAGGTACTGTCTAAATCTTCTTCCAGCTAGTCTGACTGTCTCTTGAGGTGTTTGTTTGAAGCTGTGAATTACTGAGGAGGTGTTATGCCTGATTCCACTCTTAGAAAACTCAACAATAAATGCCTCTAAGAGCTGGTCTATGTTTCTGAAATGCCTCTCGTTTAGTGGTTGAAACCACGTAAGGGCGGTGTTCCTAAGAGTTAGACCGAAAGCATTATATTGTGTGAATAGGTCCTCTACCTATTCAGCTTTCAATACTTGCCGAAATTCTGCCACATGGTCATAAGGGTCTCCCGTGCCATCGAAATAATTCTTCATGGACTTCACCAGTTGAGTTGGTCGCAGGGTCCTAGTGTGTTCTCTCGGCCTTGGCAAAGGAAAATCATCAATATTCCTTTGATTCCATGGGGTTCTATGTCTCTCAGGTTCCACTCTATTCCTTTCTGTTCCTGTTCTTTCTCTTCCCAGGGAGTTGGCAAAACTTACCTCAGGTTTGTCTCTACTTCTATCTCGTTGAGCTCCATGAGCTTGGGAGGTCCCAGCTCCTTGGTGACCAAAGGACACATTAGACCTTGGTTGGGGAAAAACAAATTCTCCCTTCCATGTGTAGGCATGTCTGCCATGCTCAGTGACCACGAAGATTCTCTCTGATGCATTGCCTAGGTAGGTTACTTGGCCTGGGCTATCAGGGTCTTTAAACTCATAGATTGTGAGGGCACTCACTTCCTGGGGTTGAGCAGATTTGTATCTCCAAAAAGCCTCATCGGTTTCTCGGTTTAAAAGCAGATCTATGCTTTTATTATCCTGCGGAATCCACTCTGGAGTCATGATTCTGGTCAAGATAGATTTACCACGAGGAGTTCTTGGCTCTCTCTCTAAGTTCCCTTGCTCTATATCACCCATGTCGGTCTCCGCAATCACATTTCCAAACTCATCAGTTCTATCAGGAAGAGTGGTGACTACATATATAGTTCCCTCTTTATCTAGGTATGCTCCATTCTCAAACTTGACTACCGGGTGGTCTAATCCATGGGGTTGATCGGGGTTTTTAATCTGGACCACCGATCTTCTCAGTCCGTCTTCGTAGATGCGAGCACCTAGACGATTAGTCCTGATGTATTCCAATTGAGTCTTGTAAGGTCCCTCTGGCTTTTCTAGATAAGCCAACCCTGAACTACCTACTGGTCTCTCCATGTGATAGGACATCTCAGAATCACTTGTTTCTGATCTGGGAGTGTATGGGTATTCACTCAACTGCTGGGCCCAAGACCTGGCAGTGTGATTGACACTAGCTTCAGAAGATCTGAGGCTTTGTCTGTCTCGGCCTAAGTGTCTGCCTGATCTAAGGTTCATATGCCTGATTTATCTACCCCCTTGGACTCAAGCACACTCTCGTTGCAAGTTAATTTGCACCAATCACTTTGTTCTTTTGAGTTGAATATTATGTTTATGGTCTTGCCTGAAATCGCGTCGTCAGGAGTACTTAAGTGAATTTCCGCACTTGATAAGTGATCGATTCCCGTTCACCTTTTGTCCCTTAGGGTTTTCGCACTTAAGACCTATTTACTTCTTGCACTTGGTTGCTTAATACTCTTGGACTTGATTCGTGCCTAACGTTGCCCTAATTAATTACCACACCTAAGTCGTACTTAGCCTAGGCTAGGAATTGACAAGGGAGGGTTGAGAGATCTTCCAACCTCAATTAGCTGGTTGACCAGACTGCTACACAAGCCCCGGAAGCCTTCTCCCAAGCTTGATACTCACCCTTGCTAGCTTGCTTTGGATTGCCTTGAGTGCACACAAAGTTCCTGCAAAAGCTCACCAGTTAATATAGCTTTATTACCACAAGTAATTGGAAGACACACATCAATATTTTCAGTCCCCCTGGAGTAACTCACTGTACCCCCTGAATCTGAGAACCACTTAGTTCCACCTAAAGGTCAACTTAAAAATGCATGTTATAAAACTCCGTGTATGATTCTTACAAAAACCAGTCGAGGTCCACGTAGGATTCTCAACGAGCTTTCCAACGAGACCAAAATCTCATCAATCGGAATCCGTATGGTCAAGTTATGACCATTCAGGCACTAAAGGGTCAAAATAGGCTCTCAGGGTTCAGGAGATCCCTCTCTGGTTTCTAGGTCTTTTGCCCACTTCCAAGGTTCTAAAGTTATACCAAGGTGCCTAAAATTAAGCTCAACTACCCTTCAATTCACTCAAAATTAACCCTAACTTTTCATGCGTTAAAGGCCGTGTATCACGATAGGTCGGGTCGAGGTGTCGCGATAGGTGGGAAGTGTCGCGATAGGTCGAGGTGTCGCGATAGCTCGTGAAGTGTCGCGATAGGTCGAGGTGTCGTGATAGCTCGTGAAGTGTCGCGATAGCTCGTGAGGTGTCGCGATAGGTCGTGAGGTGTCGCGATAGGTCGTGAGGTGTCGCGATAGGTCGTGAGGTGTCGCGATAGGTCGTGAGGTGTCGCGATAGGTCGTGAAGTGTCGCGATAGCTCGTGAAGTGTCGTGATAGGTCGTGAAGTGTCGCGATAGCTCGTGAGGTGTCGCGATAGCTCGTGAGGTGTCGCGATAGCTCGTGAGGTGTCGCGATAGCTCGGGATATGGTGAATTTTTCTGTTCTGTCTAGTGTTCCTGGGAGCTCTAGGCCTGCGCAGTGTCGTGGTGCACTCAGAATCGTGATTGGGTGAAATTTTCGGAGTGTCGCGATAGCTCGAGCTCAATGCCTCGGGGACTGTGCAGACAAATTCTGTACCTGCTGAGCTTGCTGGAGATGATGATGGAGCTGCCACCTGCAAGAAACATGCAAAAAACACACAAAGACAAGCACACACACTCGCTCTCTCTCAAACTCGCACACAACAAATGAGGGAATGATAAGGAAGAGGGAATATGTAGTGGAGAAGGAGGTGGAGGTGGAGATGGAGAAGGAGGTGAAGATGAAGATGGAGATGGAGAAAAATCAGAAATTTACCTACTACTTACCATTCCAACGCGTCCTCTCTACGTCTTACCATCACACGCTCGTCCTCAAAGCTCGATCCCCGGCAACGGCGCCAAAATTTGGTGTAGCTCAGCGATGAGTAGCACCTCCTTTAATGTCAATCCGGGGAGACGTGAGGATGGTATGAAGACCACGAGCAAGTGGAATCACAAGTGCGTGAGTGAGAAGCACACCAGCATGCACACACATACACACACACGCGCACACACGGCAAGAACCAAGAGAGTAAGACAATGGAATCACTTCTATTGCAACAAAGTTCTCATACAAGCTCAAACTACAAGAAGCTAGCCCAAAAATGAGCTCTCTAGCTCTATTTATAGTTTTTGACTAGCTTTGGCCCTGTCCAGACCTAGTGTCCGGCCTAGTTAAAAATTAGGTTCTAGGGCTTATTTGAGGGCCCAAACGAGATCTAAAAGTTATAAAAATTGGCAGGCAACTACTTCTAAGGCTCCCCAAGCTCGAGGACTCCTCGGCTTGTACAAAATGGAGCTACAAAAAGGTGAAATGATATTTACAAGGGTTTGTAGTGATGAGAATCACTTTAAAATGATGTGAGGGTTTTGAAAAAAGATGGGTTGCCTTAGTGCTAGATCTGCATGTGTGTCCGTACTTGCTTCTTCCCGTATACTTCCAACACCTATTCTTTATGAAACACAAAGATGAAGTTTTTTCATGTTTCAAAAGACATTTGGCTCTTGTGGAGAATCAAACAGGTAAATCACTAAAAAGGCTAAGGTCAGATGGAGGGGGAGAATACTTCTCCCATGAGTTTGATTCTTTTCTTCAAAAAAGAGGAATCAAAAGAGAGGTAACTACAAGGTACACTCCTGAGCAAAATGGAGTGGCAGAAAAGGAGGAATAGGACAATTGTTGAAGCTACAAGGTCTATGTTAAATGAAAAGCATTTACCTAATTACTTATGGGCTGAGGCTGTATCTACAACCACTTACTTGATTAACAGGTTGCCTTCAAAATCCCCTGATGGGATGACTCCATATGAGGCTTGGAATGGAAGAAGACCAAGCTTAGATCATTGTAAAATTTTTGGATGTATTGCTTTTGCTCATGTTCCTTCACAGGTTAGAGGCAAGATGGATCCAAAGGCAGAAAGGTGTGTATTTATTGGATATGACAACAATCAAAAGGGCTATAGGTTATACAACCCTACCAACAAAGGATTCTTGGTAAGCAGAGATGTAGTTTTTGATGAGAACAATTCATGGTATGAAGATTCATGAAGGAAGGTCAATTTACCATATGATCTTGAAGAAGATTTTCCAAAGCTTGGTAGAGAACAACCAAAGATTGAAGAACAAGACACCTCAGAGGATGATGAAGAATCTCAGATGGAAAAGATCAAAGCATGGAAGTCTAAAGGTAAAGCAAAATTGCAGGAACTTGGACATGAGGCAGAATCATCACATCATAGCCTAAGAAGATATATGAGGGAAAAGGAAAAACCAGAAAGGTATGGGTTTGACACCTCATTAGTAACTAAACATTTTATCTACATAGCAGAGTACATAAACCGAGAGGAGCCATCATCCTTTGAAGAGGCCAAAGCAAAATCAGAATGGAAGCATGCAATGAAGGAAGAGATTGAAGCACTTGAGGAAAACAACACTTGGGATTTGGTGCCCAAGACTTCATCCATGAAGGTAATAGGCTCAAGATGGGTCTATAAACTCAAGAAGAATTCTAATGGTTCCATTAATAGGTATAAGGCAAGGCTTGTAGCAAAAGGCTTTGCACAAACTTAGGGAATTGATTATGAGGAGACCTTCTCTCTGTGTCAAATGAAATATATTGACACATTATTGCAGCGTTTTAGCCGTGAAGACTGTAAGCCTATTGCCACTCCTATGGAGACAGGTTTACGATTGAGTCTTCATGATGTTGGAGATGCATTTGATGCTATCCTCTAACAACAGGCTGTTGGATGTCTCATTTACTTATGCATTACTTGGCCAAATATTCAGTTTGCTCTCTCATAGAGGAGCAGGTTTATGCATTGCCCAGGTGTCAAGCATTGGCAGGTAGTTAAGTGCATCTTTCACTACTTGAGTGGTACTCGGCTACTTGGGTTGTTTTATCCCAAGGGGGGATCAATACCACCAGATTTGCATGCTTTTTTTGACTCAGAATGGGTTGGTTGCTATGAAACTCGTGTGTCCACTAGTGGCTTTTACTTCATGCTTGGTAGCTCATGTATATCTTGGTTGAGCAAGAAGTAGCACTATGGCCACTTCTAGTAGTGACGCTGAGTATAGGGCAGCTTTCACACCAATTGTTGAGTGTGTGGCTCAGACGCCTTATGGTTGATTTGGGGGTTGGTCAGTCTTCTGCCACCACCATCTTCACTAATAGTCAGAGTGCATTGGTAGTTGCAAGGAACCCTGTGTTCCATGCTTGCACAGCACATTGAGGTGCATTATCATTACGTTAGGGAGAGGTTCTTTGCTGGGGAGATCAGCTTGGCATATGTACCCATGCAAGAGAACATTGCAGACTTTTTCATGAAGGCTCTACCTAGGGAGAAGTTTGAAGCTTTCCGCAAAGCTTTGGGCTTACTTCCTTTCGTGGATTGATTCCACATAGCTTGGCACTTCTTATACATGAGTGCCAGCTCCTTGTCACCGCATCACTCCTAGGGAGGATTTGTTTATATATTTAGGTAGTGATGTGTAGATCACTATAGGATTGCCGTGCCTTTTTTTTCCCTCTTTAGGAGGTTTTTTCCCCCAGCTTGTATATATGCCTATTGCCCTAATGGGCTACTTATCTTTGTACATTCTAGTGGTAATACATTCAGTATTGTGTGTTGTGCTCCAAGCTTCTTCTTCTTCCTTGCGTTGTTCGTGTGCTTCCGCAGATGTCTAACTCCAACATTGATTACCATGATCATTATGTTAATTTGCATTATCATTGTGCCAATTAGCAAGTTCATATGCTATTTAGCATAATCATTATGCTAATTGGTGCAATCAGTATAATAATTAGCACATTATGGTGCTAATCAACACATAATGTATGCTAATTAGCACATTATGTATGCTAATTAGAATGATCATTATCATAATTAGAATTATCACTATGCTAATCAACACTATATGTATGCTAATTAGCATAGATATTATGCTAACTGACATAGAAATTATGCTAATTAGAATTTTTCATTATGCTAATTATCACAATCATTATGATAATTATCACATTGAATATGCTGATTAGCACACCATTTTGTTAATTTTCATAGCCTATATGATAATTAGTAGAGCAACTATGATAATCAGAAGTACCTATGCTAACTAGTACATATGTATGGTAACCAACAAAACGAATATGAAACTTACCACATTCCATATGGTAATTATTAGAGTCACTATGCTACTTAGATAGCTACTATGCTAATTAACACAACTTGTATGCTAATAGGCATAGACACTATGTTAAATAACATAGTCACTATGATAATTAACACATCACTTACGCTAATTAGTATATTTTATCTGATAATTAGCTTACCTTATGTGCTAATTAGAATACTCCTTATGCTAAATAGAAAAAGTCAGCATGCAAGCTACTATAGTACATATGCTAACTATCAGATCTGTATGATAACCAACACAATAGTATGGTACTCAACATAGTCTATATAATGATTAGCACACCACATGCTAATGAGCACGTTCACTTTCTCAACTAGCCTGGCACTTATTCCCTATTGTATTTGATTAGAAAATATGTGGATTAGACTAAAGAATATGCTATCTAGCACATATCATATGCTAGTTAACCTAGTCCCTATCCCAACATTGTGTTAGATAGACCTTTTTTTAGCATGATATGTAATTAAGGATTCCATAGACATCATTATTAGTTATAGTTTCTTTTTCCTTGAAGGCAAAGCTCTTTAAGAAGTTTTGATAGAGATATTGAGACTCCACAATTGGGCTAAGCAAGTTTGAGTTATTGAAGCCATTCTTTGTTCGATGAATCAAAGATAGATGTATCTATTTCTATGAGTATCACATATAAATATATTTTGTAAAGGGGGGATCGAATGAGCTTCAATTTAGCATTCACAAATTTGGGTTCCAAGGAAATTGTGCTACCTATGAATCTTGTGATGATATCATAACAAAAAGTTATGTCACAAGAAGCACTTTCAAGGGTGTTATCCATCTTTCAGAGTCAATTTTGTGTCTGATGTAACCTATTTTTCTTTTCCATGATAGATCATGCTTGATGGGATAATGTAAGGATTATGGATTTGAAAAATTGGAAACATGTAACAACAAGACTCCAATGCAAGTTATTGTTATTGTTTGCATATGAGAAAGAAACAAAAACATGGAAGAAGATTTGAAAGAAATGTTTTGTTGCACAGGAAGATGTATTCTTGGTTTTCATTGAAGTTCTTAAAGATTAAATTCAAAAGTTTTATCACCCATAACTATATTTCTAGTTCACAAGCACATCAATTCAGGAATTGCATTCATATGTATCAAGATGGTGTAATTGTTTTAGCTATCAATTTTATGAAAAACCATACATTCAAGAAGAAAAATAAGATTCAAACTATGCATTGGACCTCAAGTGAGATAAACATTGTTTTTCATCTTGTTATTATCACAAACCATTAGAGAGTAGGCATCACTATAAAAGCCATCCATTTCTTTATATCCAATGACAGGATGCATGATACAATTTTTTTATCTAGAGTTTCCTAATATTTATTGTGATTGATCATGCTAGGAGGGCATTCATTCAATATGGCATTGGATTCTCACATAGATAGTGTGACCTCACAATTCAAGGTTGCTAGGCCATTTTATTTTATTGCAAGAAAATAGAGGGCTCACATGAAGGGAGTTGTGCCTGCTTTCATGAGTAGCGCTGCTACCACCTACTAATGGAATGGTCCAGTTTTGATGAGTCAGAGCAAGATCTAATCTCTCTAGATCAATCACACAAGGTCTTGGATTGTTTTTTTTCATACAACTCCACTCTAAGGGAACTGATGGCACTTCTATTATCCACCTAGTGTCTTGCTATTGCTACTAGTTCTAACCATATGTACGTTGTTCACTAATGTCTTGTAATAACCTTGGAAGGCTTTTAGTGCTTTTGGAAAGTTTAGTATTGTGCCTAGAAGTGTTTAAACATAAATTATATTGTAAAACTTACACATGGACCTAGAGGGATTGGGTAGCCTCATTAGAGGGATTGGATAGACACATTACCTCTGTTCTTGAAACAATTGCTCTATCTTTAAAGAGAAAGTTCTATGATACTCACTACTATCAATTGATCCCAACTAAACACCCACACATTCAAATGGAAAAGACAAACATCATAATGATGAGGGAACATCCTATGTGGTTTAAAAATTTTTTATATAAGGTAAAACACACTCAAAATATATCACTCTCATGTCTATGTCCTCTTAGTCACAAATACATATTCAAAGATGTTCCTCTATGTGAAAATTTATAACTTGGCTTTTATCATCTTCCCATCACACCAAAGTCACGTTCACACATGATAAGTACCTATTCTCACAAAAGGGCCAAAATTGTTTTTCTAACAAGATAATATCAAGTATCTCTTCTAAGATGTGCATCTTTCATTTTACTTAGTTTAAACTCTTGGTTCTATAAAATTATACTTTGAAACATATGTTAATCTCTTTGCTAATCTTAAAATTCTTAGTCCTTATTTTGAACTAGAATAGTTATTTCAAGGCATTTCTTATTTTGAATGTATATACGTCTAGATATTATGGAATCTTTGATGATGGAGGGGGAAGGAAAAATTCAACTTTACCATAGGATATGTTTGCTAGTAGGCTTCTTATATGATTCACATTCTAATTAGCTAAGGTGGATTTGGTGTAAGTTGATAATCCAATGTTGCACGAGCATGGCATCTGGAATCTTTTGAAATGTTTTTGCTTCTTTATATGATTATTTAGAGATTTAATTTCTTGATCATGTGCTCCTAATATAAACATAACTCTACTAAACAATTCCTAGTTTTAATGCATTACACATATAAGGTCTAGCTTGACTTCCATTCATGGAACTTCTCACTATTCCATCAATAGTTGTACCAATACTAGCCGCATATTTACTAATAATATTGGTCCAATTATTTAGTTATTGGAGAAAGTATGTCAAATGCTTCACATAATTTTTTTTATTTGACAATGTACGAGTAGAGAGCGGACGTTCAGAGGAAAGCAGGCGTTCATAGAAATTGTGCATAATTTAGATAAAGAGCAGGCCTTCAGAGCAAAGTAGGCACTCATAGAAATTGTGGAGGTCGCATTCACAAGTACTGTTATGTATGTGTTAGACATATATATACACCAGTATATACACATATATACAATACTATATACTTTTATATATGGTTGGAACTATCTATTTATATATATATATATATATATATATATATATATATATATATATATATATATATATATATATATATATATATATATATATATATATATATCACTCTGAAATATATATATATATATATATATATTATATATATATATATATATGTATATAAATAGAGAGAGAGAGCGAGAGAGAGAGAGAGACACACATGATGGGGGAAGTATCTCAACCCCTAAGCAACGACGAAGCGTGAATGACCTCCACAGGTATCCTTCTTTGACCTCTGCACACCAAAAATGCTCTTACTCAGCGCATATGCAGAGAACTCCAGTGAGCTTTTGTAGACCTGTAGTAGACACCAAGAGCTTTCCAACAAAACAAATTTCACTTCAAATGGATGCCTACACAAGGAGAAACAATGTCTACAACATGAGCTAGTTGAATGCTCACAACTGCCAATCAAGCTGATACCTCACTTCACTCCAGCAAGCTTTTCTCAGAGATTATACAGAGAATGAATATCAAACTTTGGTCAACTTTAAAGGACTCTAATAGCTACCCAATGACACCAAAATCATAGCAAATGGATACATAGAGAAGGAGAAACAGCCCTTACAACAGAGAGCAAAATATTTCAAATAGAGCCTACACACTAAGAGAGATATCAATCACACAACTTCACTAAAATGAATGTTGCTCCCAGATTACTCAGAGAATGATCCAGAGAATTTGTGAGCATAAAATAGACTCTAATAGCTATCCAATGAGACAATAATTACATCAAATGGATACAATATGAGGGAGAACCAATGCTAACAACTCAGGGGTAGAGAGTTGCAACACTGCCTGCGCACACACATAGATATGCCTACTAAAAGAAAACAAACAAGCAAGCAAGGGGCTAGCTTAAGAAAGGGGCTTGCTTATCACAACTCCAGCACTTAGTGCTCACTTTACATGAGCTAAAACTCCAAGAAGATGGCCCAAAAGAAGTCGGGATACATGCTCCTTTTATAGTGAGAAGTGTGCCCCTAAAATCTAGGAACTACCTTTCCAAATCAGCCTCCTAACTTGGAGGAATTAGTTGAGATGACTTGGGGAGTGGTTGAGTGACTTTTCTTGATGGAATCTCGTGGCTTTTGGCTTCCTTTGATTGCTCCACATTTCCATAAAAGATTCCCCACGAATTTGTAGCTTGAAGCTTGACTTTTAACACTCCCCCTCAAGTTTCAATTCTTCGTCCTCATCCAAGCTCCTTCATGTTGATGCATTGCTTGAATTTTGAAATCTTCATCCCATCCAAAGCCTTTGTAAACATGTCGGCAACTTGGTCCTTGGTACCAATATGATGTACTGAAACTTCCTTCGATATCACCTTTTCCCTTATGAAGTGATAGTGCACTTCAATATGCTTGGTTCTAGCATGATAGACAGGATTCGATGCTAGATGAATGCTAGTCATATTGTCACAAAAAATTGGATATGTGTCAACCTGCAAATTAAGCTCCATAAATAACTTCTTAATCCACATTAGCTCACATGTGACTTGAGCCAAAGCTCTATACTCAGCCTCGGTGGAAGATAATGCCACCGTGGGTTGCTTCTTTGAAATCCATGAGATGATCTTGCTACCTAGCATGACTAGGTAACCATTTGTACTTCTTCTATCCTCCTTCGAACCAGCCCAATCGGCATCAGAATAAGCTTTGACCTGCATATCATCATCAAATGAATAGAACAATCCTTCATTTATAGTGGCCTTGAGATATCGTAACATTCTTCTTGCAGCTTGCAAGTGTGTAGTCCTTGGACTATGCATAAATTGTGATAACACTCCAACTCCATATGCTATGTCGGGCCTAGTTATTGTGGCATAATTGAAAGATCCTACAATAGATCGATACAAGGTTACATCCTCTAATGGCTCTCCATCAATGGAGCTTAGCTTTACATTAACTTCCATGGGATTTGAAATAGGCTTGCAATGTAGCATCCCAAACCTCTCAAGTAGGTCTAGAATATACTTCCTTTGTATGAGCATAATACCTTCTTCTTTGTATACAACTTCAATGCCAAGAAAATTCCTAAGATCTCCAAGATCAGAGATCCTAAACTCGTTTCCAAGCTTTGCCTTGATCTCCTCAATGCCCTTTGTATCATTACCTGTAATGATAAGATCATCTACATACACGCACATGTAGACTACAAGTTCTCCTCTTTGTTTGATGAAGAGAGATGGATCCGCCTTGCATTGATTGTAACCACATTTGATCAAATAGTCCACCAATCTTTGGTTCCAAGCCCTTGGAGCTTGCTTTAGGCCATAAAGTGCCTTCTTCAACCTACAAACATGATGTGGAAACTCTTTATGAACAAAACCTAGTGGTTGCTCCATGTATACCTCTTCTTCCAAGTCTCCATTGAGAAAGGCATTCTTGATATCCAATTGGAAAAGCTTCCATCCTTTGCTAGCAGCCATTGCAATGAGTGTCCTAATGGTGCTCATCTTTGCCACGGGGCTGAATGTCTCTTCAAAGTCCACTCCATATGTTTGTGCAAAACCCTTGGCCACCAATCTTGCTTTGAACCTAGAAATAGATCCATCTGAATTCCTCTTTACTTTATACACCCACTTATTACCTATTACCTTCATGTTATCCTTCTTGGGCACTAGAGTCCATGTTTGATTCTCCTCAAGTGCGTCAATCTCTTCTTGCATTGCCTCTTTCCATTCGGTGTACCTGCTTGCATCTTCATAGCAATCGGGCTCATGATCTTCTACTACTTTGTTCATATATGCATAATGAGTTGCCATGTATGAATCATAAGTAAACCTTTGAGTTGGATACTTAACTCTAGAAGACTTCCTTTCTTCACCTTTTGGAGGAATAAACCTCCTTTGCCTTGGGAACTTGATCTCTTTCTTTGACATGGCTTCTTTCTCCATCATGTGTCCTTCATCATCTTCAACTTCATTACCTTCTTCATCCAACTCCACCAATGTTGCTTTGCCTTTGTTGATTGATTGTGCTTCATAGCTTGATGAAGATCTCCCCCTCCATGGTGAGTTCATGCTTGAACTATCTTCATTGATGGAACACCTTGGGCCGCTTAGCTCTAGGTCGATTTGTTCTTCATCATGTCCATGCTTTTCTTCTTCATAGTCTTGCATACAATCATACTTCTTATACCAAGGGAGTAGCTCATCAAATGCTACATCCCTTGATATCCTCAAGTCCTTTGTGTTTGGGTTGAAGCACCTGTAACCTTTATGATCATTTGAATATCCTAGAAACACACACTTTTCTGCCTTTGGTTGTAGCTTGTGCCTCAATTCACTTGGCACATGTACATAACAAGTACATCCAAATATCTTCAAGTGGGAAAGATCAGGTTTCTTACCATAATAGGCTTGATATGGTGTCAACCCATGGATCCCTGAGGTAGGAGCCCTATTCATAAGATACAGGGCGGTATTTGCTGCATCACTCCAAAACATGTTAGGTACATTCATCTCATTAAGCATTGCTCTAGCGATCTCGGCAATGTATCTATTTTTTCTCTCTGCTACTCCATTTTGTTGGGGGGTGTACCTGCATGTTACTTGCCTCTTGATGCCTTGATCCATTAAAAAATCAGAAAACTCATTGGAGAAATATTCTCCCCCTCCATCGGACCTTAGCTTCTTGATATATGTACCTGTTTCCTTCTCTACCATTGCCTTGAATGCTTTGAAACATGTAAACACATCTGATTTGTTTTTGATGAAATAAACCCAAACCATCCTTGTGCAATCATCTATAAAAGTGACAAAGTACTTGTTACCTCCAATGGATTGCTCTTTGGTTGGCCCCCACACATCTGTATGTATCAACTCCAATGGATGTTGGCTTATGTAGCCACTCTTCTTGAATGGAAGTCTCGCTTGCTTCCCTAGTTGACAAGATTCACATAAATGCTTCATACCTTGTCCTTGGAAGTTGGGAAGACCTTCAACCAGCCTCTTGAATTGCATTTCCTTCATTCTTTGTATGTTGATGTGACCTATCCTCTTGTGCCACAAGTCCAACTCCGAAATCCTCTTGTTTCCATATGTGAAGTAGACATGTTGAGTGGAATGAGAATTTACCTCCAAAGTGAAGAGTCTCCCTTGCTTCTTTCCTCTTGCTATGACCTTGTGACCTTGCTTAGGGTTCTCCACAAAGCATCCACCTTTGTTGAACTTTACTTGATAGCCTCTTTCAACCATTTGCCCAACGGACACCAAGTTCTTTGTGATAGTAGGTACATGCAAGACATCCTTGAGACATCTTCCTTCCTCCTTGTCATCCAAAGCTACATCTCCAACATGGGAGATCTCATGGGCTGTATCATCACCTGTTTCTACATGTCCTTTACCTTTGGGAACATGTAGATTAGTAAACCAAGAAGCATTGCAATTCATATGGTTGCTACATCCACTATCAATATACCAAGTGTTATCTACTTTGCTTGAATTCCCATTCATGTGCATCATCAAGAGATTGTCATTTTCTGAACTTTTAGAAGCATAATTACCTTGGCCTTTGTATGAAGAACCTTGATTATAGCTCCTTTGGTTTCCTCCTTGGTAGCAATCTATAGCATAGTGGCCAAACTTGCCACATATGTAACATCTTTCACCATCTTGATTCCTGTTTTGTTGATGTCGTCCTCCTCTTCCTCTTGTTCTTCCTCTCCCTCTTTGTGATGAGGTGCCTTGGTCATGTCCTTGATTGCTTGAGTGGCCTTGCCTTCCTCCAAACCTTCCTTTGCCCCTTCCGTGTCCTCGTCTTCCTTTGCCCCTTTGATTACCTGCATAGAAAACTTGTGCATCCTTGCTTTTAGTTGAACTTCCACCTATGTTCATTTCTTCGGTGACCATGAGAGCAACCAATTGCTCAAAATCGGGAAGATTATCCCTTACATATACTGAAGTGGTAAAGGGTTTCCACTTCTCATCATCTCTCAAACCATTGAGAGTATAAGCCACAAGATCGTCATCGTCTACGTGGCTTCCAATGGATCCCAATGCATCTGATAACTCCTTGACCTTAAGTATGTAGTCATTTATGCTACTCCTTGAGCTCTTCCTAAGGTTGTTGAGCTCATTCTTGAGTTGGATCTTCCTTGCTTTGGTGCTTGTTGAATAAATCCTTTCAAGTGTCTCCCATACCTTCATGCTTGAATCCAAGTCTTGGATATGGCCGATCATGCTATTGCTAATGTGTTGGGAAAGGATAAAGATAACCCTCTTGTCTCTTTCATTCCATTCCCTAAAGGCCCTTCTCTGATCATTGGTTGGATTCTCATCCAACCTAGGTCTTGGTTCACTTCCACTAATCAACCCCCAAAGGCCCTTGCCCATAAGATAGTTGGAGACCCTAAATCTCCATGGTTGATAGTTCCCTTTGTCTAGCTTTTCAATTTGAGTGTTGAAGTCTCCCATATCTAGTCTTTGAAACTTGACCTAGCCCTTGGATAATGCTCCAATGTGTGTAAAATGAAAATGAGGCTCTGAGGTTACCTCAATCCAAAGCTTTCGTTAGATGGACACCTTGTGCTCTTTGAAACTTTGAGTAGAATAGCTCCCCCTTGATGTGAGCTACCTACAAGAAGCTTTTGTTCATGCAAATCTTCAACCACCAACTCCAAGAGGTCTTTGTGCTTGTATGTGATGCCTCC